>NW_021011498.1:1260068-1847735 GCF_003987935.1 Bombyx mandarina | reverse complement strand
GCACTCACTTGGGCTGACAAGTAATTATTCAGATGTCGAATATGTTCGATATTCAGACAGAAATTCAATTGGTTCTGGTGTGAACAAAAAATACATTGAATTTTAATTTTGCGATGCTGCACTGACATAGCTTACCGAAATCCATATTGATAAACGTTTTTGCGACAAATTTTGGTTCATTTAACGATAAACGTGATTCACTTCGGTGTCAATTGTCGGTAATTTAATAAATAAACAGGAAGTCGTATTAATTAACTGAGAGTTTTTACTTAAAAAAGTCACATTTTCGACCCACAGTAATTAGAAGTAAGAAATCTTATAGTCTTTTTGTTCGTTTTTTCAAGAAACGTTGTTTTCGTATCAAAAACTGTTAATACCTATACAGAAAACGTGACAAGCTATGGTTGTGGGGCTGTTATATAATTTTATTATAGAATTTGGTCAACAACCAGCTATACCATGATAACAACAATCGCAGAATGATAAAATATGGCTCCCAGCTTCGCTTCGAACAATAAATAGGCCAAGAATGAACAAAAATTTTGTTAGAGGAAAATGAAATACAAAATTAAGAGAATGGGATACATTTTGTTAGAAATAAAGAGACGAAAACCAGCAGCGTGTGGACAAGTTATTTTATTTGTCAGAAAAAAGTGGGTACAAATGGCTGGCACGGCTTGTTTTATTAACACTATCCCCCCTTCATTGGCTTTGGCTAGCGGCGACGGTGGCAGTGGCGGAAGGGGGCGTGTTAACATGGCTTGGCGGCTTGGCTGGCGGCAGGGCATGACAGCATGACGTCACGTCCGTTACATTCGGCCATCCTGCAACAATTGCTCCCGCAATGAGGAACATACATAAACATTTAGCTCTCTAATAAATCGATAAGATCTTCAGTTTCGAGTTGCTCGTCCGAACTACTAGCGCTATCGGACATTGGGGCTATACTTCTATAGGGCCTCAATGAATCTGCTGGTACTAGGCCAGTGAAGCTTTTGTAGCCTCGTAAGCCCTTTACACTTCTAATTCGATACCGATCGTTACCAACTACTTTAGTTACTACATACGGACCGGAGTACAAATCGTCTAATTTGGTATTTATTTTAGCGCCGCTACTAGTTGGAGCCTGTCTCCATAGTACAAAATCCCCTTTCTTATAAACATGAGCACTTTTTCGCTTTTTATCAAAGTTGTGCTTCATTTTTACACTTGCTTGTTCTATCCTGGCTGCAGCTGTATCACGCCGTGTATCGACAGGTTCTGGTTCCCGACCAGGAACGGAAACGTCACATATTGACCTACCAGAGCGCGCAAACACTAAATCATACGGCTTATAACCGCTGCTACTGTTAATTGTATTGTTTATGCCCCAAATGATGTCAGGTATGGAGTGCACCCAATTACTTGAAGCTTCACTAGGATCAGTTGCCCGCAATGCATCTAAAATTGTACGATTAGTTCGTTCAACCTGGCCATTAGCGCGTGGGCAAGCAATAGCATTTAATGTATGCCGAAACTGTTTATCTACTGAAAACTTTTTAAAGTACCTACTCGTAAAAGCTTTGCCATGGTCTGTCACCACGTGATTCGGGTATCCGAACAAACTGAATATCTTCTTTAAGGCACGAATGGTCTCGACGGAATTTACAGTACGCGTTGGTTCAACTATCACAAATTTAGAAAATGCGTCTGTCAACACGAGCATGTACTGGTATCCTTTACTTGTTCTACAGAAGGGCCCCACGTGATCTATATGTACCATGCGCATCGGATCAGATGGTTTAGGGATTGGATGCAGCATGCCTTCTTTTTTACCATAGTTACCCTTGCCATATGCACAATGAAGACACGCAGTTACGTATTTCCTAATAAAACGTGTCATTTTAGGAAACCAGTATTGGCTTTTAATCAATTCTGAACAACGATTCAGACCCACGTGGCCAATGTCATCATGGTGCATTTGCACAATTTTCCATCGAGCCGACTTCGGTACCGCGAGTCGGTTTCCGTTAAGACTTTTTCGATAAAGTCTGTTTTCTACTAGTTCATAATTATTTTTAATATCGGAATCAGCAGTTTTATTTTTTAATTGATTTATAATCGAACTAAGCTTTTCGTCCTGACACTGCACAGTATAGAACCAATCAGTAACTTCAAGACGGTTTACGTTCATCGTGTCAACAGGATGCCTACTGAGCGCGTCTACATGCTTCATACGTTCACCAGGTCTATACTCAACACTAATGTCATAATCTTGTATTAAAAGCCACCATCGCGCTATGCGTGGTATAATGTCGCGTTTGGTGAGCGTAGCACGAACTGCAGTACAATCAGTTACTACCTTAACATGTCTACCTACTACATAAACACGGAATCTACGAAGCGACTCTACGACTGCTAGAGTTTCGAGCTCATAACTATGATATACACTCTCTTCCTTACTAGTAACCCGGCTAAAATACATAACAGGCCGCAGTGAGTTGTCAGTTTGTTTTTGTAATAGTATACCAGCAATTCCTAACTTACACGCATCGGTGTGTATTTCTGTAGGTAGCATAGGATCATACAAAGCTAGCACAGGTTTAGAACATAAGCTGTTTTTCAGTTGTTCGAAACTCGCGTTTTGTTCACGACTCCACATCCATAATTTATCTTTCTTTGTTAATTCCGTTAATGGACGCGCAATCACGGCAAAATTGGGAATAAATTTTCTAAAGTAACTACATAAACCGATAAACTGTCGCACACTATGAACATTATTTGGCACAGGAAACTGCGAAACGGCAGTCAATTTTGTCGCACCCGGCTGTATACCGTCTGAAGATATTTCATGACCTAAATAAGTGACTTGTTTCTGCAAGAATGAGCATTTACTCATATTTAATTTTAAGTTTTCACTGTCGAGTTTCCAGAGTACGTTTTCTAGAATTTTTAAACCTGATTTTATATCAACTGAGGGTAGAAGTAAATCGTCTAAGAATGCTAGTATCTCTGTCTGCCCTACATTACTTTCATTATTTTTACCCATTTCGTTTCTACCCACAGACTCAATTATTTTATTTATCAAACGCATGAAAACGGATGGCGCATTCGCTAAACCAAAAGGAATTCTAGTGTACTCGTAATGACCTTGCGGCGTAATGAAAGCGGTTTTGTGTGTATCCTCTGGCGCAATTCTTAATTGATGGTACCCCTGGGCTAAATCTAAACTCGTGAAGTATTGTTTGCCTGATAATTTGGAAACCTGGTCATCTATGTTTGGTAGTGGATACCTATCTTTTATCGTGATAGCGTTTAACGCACGATAATCAACGCATAGCCTACTGTCGCCGTTCTTTTTCTTAACAAGTATCACTGGTGAAGCATAACTTGATTCCGATTCTTTTATAATGCCGGCATCTAAAAGTTGATTAACTTTAGTTTGAACTATCGTTTGTTCACTATGAGAAAGTCTGTAAGGCTGGCGATGCACGGGCTGGTCACTAGTAAGCTTAATTTGCATTTGGACTAAATTGGAACAACCTAAATCATGTGTATTCGTAGCAAAGCAATGTTTATACTGTATTAATAAATTTATTAAGTCTGAATGATCCTTATTATTTAATGGCCCCTTTTTTATTTTTTTTATGTCTACCCCTCCTATCTCAGAAATATTTGTAATGGTATGGTTAGGATTACTAATAACACGCAACAAATTAGGACAAGTCGAAATGCAACACACCTGGCTGTTTGGCTGTGGCTCCTCGCAGCTGTCGGCCCTCGTGAGGACCTCGCCCGGCGGCCACACGATGGTCTCAGAGCCCATGTTGATGACTTTGATGTAGCCGTCTTCGCCGCGCAGCAGCGTCGCAGGCAGGGAAAAGGACACGCCGTGAAGCTCGTAGTGCCGCGGTGGAGTAACTACGTTGCTGCCTTTCTTGTTCCCCTGCACGTGAACTTGAATGAGGGAAGGACCGGGCGGCAGGCGCTCTTCGTTTGCAGTGGTGACCTCGAATCGATCGTTTTCTTCGATGGCCTCAATCGTAGTAATGTGGTCTGAAACTAATTGAAACTTAGAATGACCCTCTCTGATAGTTAAGATCATACCCTCACTGTTGATAACTGGTTGACCTATCAACAGATTAACTTCCTTCATTTTCATATTGGAGAGGTGTGCTTGACATTGTAGCGTAATGCCGTCGATTTCTAATTGGAATTGTACTTCTCCTTGGCTCATAGTAATTCCTCCAGCAAATCCTTTTAAGGCCACGCTTGTCGGCTCAGCTTGCAGCGATAGAGCATTGGATACTTTATCATTAAGGACATTTACTTGACTTCCGGTGTCGATGTAAGCTTTTACATGAACACCGTTAATTTTTACCACTTTTTTGTAGATTTCATTGTAAGGTTCCAGCATGTTTATCTCTTTAATGCTACTGCCAGATGAAGATTCTTTGCTTGTTGTGGAACTCATTGAACAACGTAGAGCAATGTGTCCTTGAACTCCACATTTGTAGCATGTACGCGTGTCCGGCTGGGCGCAGTCACGTAGTAAGTGTCCTGTTTTTTTGCATCGAGGACACGGATCCGTTTCGGGATTAAGAATTGTCAACTTTTTTTCAAATGGTCGCTGGAACGTCGGTTTATGCGAGCGGGGCTCTTGTGGTAAAGCCCGATAATCGTCAAGCGCGCACAAAAAACCTTCGTAGAGATCGCCTGGTGATTGGCATTGAAATGCGCGTGCATTTGGCTGCAGATATGTCGGTAATCCTCGAATAATGCAGGAGACGCTAGCGTTATCAGATAACTTGCAGCGGAAGCACATGGCGACTTTATCTTGGTAGTATTTCGTCATCGTCTCGTTCGGAAGTTTTTTTCTTTGTAATAGCTCTTCAAGCATGTTTCCATAATCACGATGCTTAGGAAAAGCGCGCAACAACATCTCTTTCCATTCGTTCCAGGAATACTCGTAATTTTCTAGCCGATTATACCATTTTTTTGCCTGACCTCTTAATTTATCCTGCAAGTGAAATGATTTCGTTGCGTCGTCCCATCCGTGAATTTCGCCAATCTGATCTATTTTTCTAATCCATGCTTGCACTGTACACTCTTCACTGTCGGGGTCAAATTCTGGGATCAAAGAAGCAGCACGATGTCCCTTTGCTGTGATTGTTCCAGGTTCTTCTTCCTGTAGCTCACGTATCGCTTTGTGGACCTCCTTCTGAAGCAATTTTTTCAACACCTTCCTCGCCGGTGGAATATGGGCTTCATTATCTTCTTTTTCAGACTCGTCGGAGGACCGAGAGATCTGAGCGTGTATATTACGTCGTTTCATTTCGTTATGCCACTTCTGACTGTTAGAAATAAAGAGACGAAAACCAGCAGCGTGTGGACAAGTTATTTTATTTGTCAGAAAAAAGTGGGTACAAATGGCTGGCACGGCTTGTTTTATTAACACTATCCCCCCTTCATTGGCTTTGGCTAGCGGCGACGGTGGCAGTGGCGGAAGGGGGCGTGTTAACATGGCTTGGCGGCTTGGCTGGCGGCAGGGCATGACAGCATGACGTCACGTCCGTTACAATTTAATTAAATTACTAGCTGACCCGGCGGACTTTGTAGTGCCTCAATCGATAAATAAAAGACCTAAACTTTTGTATAAAATAAACTTAAAAGTAGCTTAAAACAAGCAAAAGGAATTCGTCTGACGGGGGACACATCAACAATTTTGTTTTTAATTGTTATTTTTATTTAATTCCGAGCATTTTCATATTTATTTACCCTTTAAACCTTCTCTCATTTTTATATCTCTCATTTTTATATATATATAGAAGATACATAACATAGTCCACATCTTCAGATGCCTATCGACGAGAAGATCATTATTACTAATGGATTTGTGAAATAAAAGTTTTCTTTTAAATTTAAACTAATATTTTTATATATTTCATTTTGTCATTAATCGTTTTAAAACAAAACAAAATTTTAAACCTAAATGGTTTAATTTGGTGACTTTGGCAGGCTATTGATTGTAATCGCATAAATTGAAGGTAGTAGCCGAGAGGGGTAATAGAGATTTCAAACTTTTTATTAAGATACGCAGTAGCAAAAACGTCGTTAATAATTCAAGCTGGCTTTTTCGTCAAACTATAATACAATATTTAAGTCATCGAGATAAATAAATTAGTAATAATAAGTAGTTATGGTATTTACATTTTATCATTAATATAAGGGCCGAAAACTGTTTTGCATAGCTGATTTTGTTTCCAAGACTTTTGAAAGCATTTTAAACAAAAATATCACATTTTTGTAAATTAAATAGTTTGTAATTATTGTAAAATTTAGAGCAAATAGTAATAGTTATGAGTACTATTGTTATATAATTTATTTCAATTTTGTTTAATTGGAATGGCCTGAATTTTATGTTAGATTCGTGTTTTGTTTCTACAAAGATTTTTTCGATAACAGGCTTCACTTAGTAGTTGCAGTTATGTAGTTGTAGAATTAAATGAAAATTCCGGCATGGTATGTCATTTTATAAATTATTGTCTCTTATCATATCTAAATTGTGAGTTTTAATTTAACGCTTCGAAATTCTACTATAATAAATTCATGTAAGTTAAGCGACAGCTCTCATACTAAATTATGCTTAAGTGCTNGGCGCTCCGACGGCTATCCTGCAGAATCGGGATTGAATAACCTGAAGGGATTTCATGTGGGTGCGGGCTGCGTGAGCGAACACTACGCTTGCATACGTCATGACGGGGCGTATACAAGTTTTGTAGAGAGTTACCTTATTGCGGAGGGACAGTTTGCTTCGACTACAAAGCATTGGATAGAGTCGTCCTAGGATAAACGCGGCGCGGTCGCGTACCGTTTTTATGTGGGGACGGAATGTCATCCCTCTGTCGAGGGTGACGCCTAGATATTTGACCTTCGAGACCCACGGTATGGGCTGGCCAAAGAGATTGATGGGACTAACGGCGGAGGTGTTTGCGCGCCTACTACGGAGTGGGATGCTTTATTTTTGTGACTCCGGCACGATTTGCGCATTAGCGGGTGGATGAGAGCTGAGGAGCGAGTGCCGTGAGACCAAGTACAGACAAGCGCAGTGTGTGACGCGCGGTGTGCTGGAGCACAGAGCTGAATGGTAGCGGGTGGATGAGAGCTCAGCAGCTAGTGTCGTGAGACCTATGACATTGTATTTTGTACGTAGTTTACCACAATTTTCGGTTACAACGATCAAAGACTAGAACAAGTCAATGAAACTAGTTTAATCGGGTCTCTAATAAACATTGTAGAGAAGTTTATCTAAAACAATGGGGCGAGCCTTTGAGGTTTCGTATCGATTCCGTTGTACTGCGGACGAAGTAAAGGCGGAGTGCCGGGAGGGCACGCCGACCTTTTCCGTGTCGTAAATAAACTCAACATTAATGTTTTTGAGATGTTAATGACATTTTGCGGGCAGCGACGAAATTGGCTAAGTAACATTGCCAATGTCTATAGGCAATAATCACATAAAATACGTACCGTCATAATGAACATTGTTTTAAAATTTTCAGAGAATTCTGAATTATATAACTGGTGGTAGGACGTCTTGTGAGTCCGCACGGATAGGTACCACCACCCTGCTTATTTCTGCCGTGAAGCAGTAATGCGTTTCGGTTTGAAGGGTAGGCAGCCGTTATACTGTAAAAACTAAGACTCAAGAACTCATATCTCAAGGTACGTGGCGGCATTTACGTTGTTAGCTGGATGTACTGGCACCCAGTTTACTACTGCCATAGAGCAGTATTATCTAGTTAGAATACGGAACAGCTCTAAAACAATAGAGTTGAGACTTGTAGAGCTCCAGTTGAGTCACTTAACAGTTAACAGTCTACGATACCTGTTATATTCCTTTTAAAAACCCTGAATCATTAAAACTCAAATTTAAATTATCTCATCTTTATCCTCTCTAATATATCTTTAACGTAGGAATAAACCAGCCTTGGCTTCTAACAGGAACTAAACATAACTAACCCTGAAATACTTCACTAACTATTTCATCTATTATTACCAAAACATTGGCCTACTATATTCTGACTTGTACTGGAAGTGACATCATATCGTATTTTGGAATATTGTAACCGAAAACATTGGGAACGTCTATATTAGTTATATGATTTTTAGTTTTAAGTGGCAAGAATACTTAGTAGAGTTTAGTAGAGTTTGAAAGACTCTATTTTATTTACATTTCTCACAATTAAAAATAGCTCACTTATTTTTAAATAAATAAAACATTTTTTAAAAATAAAAAGATAGAGTTTCAAAAATAGCAACAAAATTGTTTTTGTTTTGTGAATATAGGTAGGTACCAGCTTAATCCTATGTGTTTTAGTCCAATTACATTGATTTATCTTATCTAACAAAAAAAATTAATATTACGTATTTCCAGGCCATTATCTTCATCAATCCTGCGCTTTCTTAGCATTAGGTAGTAAAAAGACGAATTTGTGAGCTTTTACCGGTACTACTTTTTTTCCTACTTATTATAATGACCTTGAGGTGTCATACTAGATTCGCCGGGCGAGGTATTACTAAGTTCTTGTGACGTCGTGAACTAGATAATACACCAACTCAACCTCTTCCTCGAGCACGTACTCTTTCCATTCACTCTTCATCTGTGTTTTCACTTTTCTATTCATTACGTCTGTCTTCGTTTCAAATTGTTCGGGAAAGCAATTAAATTAGATCTTGTTAGACATGAATGGGCGTGTTAGCAGCCACTACCCACCTGGGCAGTAACTAAGGGTCTTATTGTTTGGGCTCAAATGTTCCGGTCAGAACTAAAGCTTACTTCGAATTTAATAATCTGAACGATAAATTAAGTGCGTAATGACCGGTTCGCGTGTGGCTTTCGTAAATTCAATATATGAATTGACTTTAGTTGTAAGTCCTGATTGAGATTTAAAAAGTCCCTCTGTGTATGTTATAATCCGTTTTCTAAGTTAGTTTGTGAAAACTGTTAAATGGCTTTGTGTTTTACTTGTACTAGGTTTTCACTGGCGGTAGGACCTCTTGTGAGTCCGCACGGGTAGGTACCACCGCCCTGCTTATTTCTGCCGTGAAGCAGTAATGCGTTTCGGTTTGAAGGGTGGGGTAGCCGTTGTAACTATACTGAGACCTTAGAACTTATATCTCAAGGTGGGTGGCGCATTAACGTTGTAGATGTCTATGGGCTCCAGTAACCACTTAACACCAGGTGGGCTGTGAGCTCGTCCACCCGTCTAAGGAATAAAAAAATAAAAAAAACTAGGGGGATCAAAAAGTAGTGATAATGAGATAGAATATAATGACTATTGATAACTTAATAATTTATTTTTCTACATAGCCTCCAAGTCTCTCTACACAACGAGTCTAGAGAGGTTTTATTCAGTTCCATAGTAATTTATAGACTGAGGAGTTCACATCGTGACGGGCGTTAGTTGAATGCGTGAACTGTCAAATTCAAACATATAGTTTCATGATCCTTATTGCATCGAGTGAGACGATCACAACAGACTTCAAACTTTACATATTTTTCTAAATAGGCACACACTTAATACATTGTCATGGATGACTTGCACCAGGCAGAAATAAACACTCTGTTATACAATGTCAAGAGTAACTCATTTTTACAAAACAATGAGATTTCAAACACACTTCTCAAGTTGAATGGCGAGCATCAAGCGCGTAGTCTTTGGGCTCTGGAAAATATTTCAAACGAAATGGCTCGGTCTGCCGAAAACGCTAATAAAAAAGGTATCAAACATCAAGATGTAAAATTGGGGTAGTCATCTCGTGTACAGCATCCCGAGCCCTCGGCACAGTTTTATTAAATCAGAGAATATTTGCTACCTTCCGTAACAAGAGTTCCAGAGGTAGGGATTGTTATGAAATGCTTTATTACAATCAGCACGTTTTGCGTTTCCGTTTTCCCTGCGATTCATTACATTTCAAAGCCTAGAAGTTTATTTTTCTTTGATGCAAAAATGTGCTTAATTATTAAGCAGAGACCGGAAACGTTCCGCTTAATCCATTAAGAAATTTTAAGAGTGTTACTTAAATGAATAAACGCAGGCAGGTCTTCTTCTTTTTCTCCACCTTATCCCACTAGGTGGGGTCGGCACAGCGAATTTTTCTCTTCCATTCTCTTCTATCAGCCGTCATCTCAACACTCACTCTTCTCTCTCTCATATCGTCATTCACACACTCCATCCATGTCTTCTTCGGTCGACCTCTTCCCCCTCTACCTTGCACTACCATTTCCATACATCTCCTAGTCACATGCATCTTCTCTCTACGCATCACATGTCCATACCACGCTAACCGTCCGCTCCTTAATTTGTTGCAGGTGCAAAATTTAAAAAAAAATTCTTGATTTTGTAACTTTTAAATATGGATAATATTCGGTTAATTAGGCTTACTTTGAGAGCCAGTGCTACTAAAAGACACAATACTATTGAAACTTTAAACTTATGTGGCCAGGGGCGACCTTCACGTTGTGATTTCCAGGACATCTGATGACTACCCAATGCCAGTCAATGAGAATTATATTCGAATATATTACACTGTCTCGTAATGTTTCCTCTGAGAAATAATATTTTGCAAAACATCGCCAGCTCTCGGCCTAAGCACGTTACATTACAAATCATTTACAAGCCCATCTCGGCAGGAAACCATCTCAATATTATAATTTTTTTTATATTTTTTTCATTTAATCATTTACCTATTTATATTATTTTCCACATGAACGAATCATGAACGTAATATTGGGGATAAATCCGTCTCTTTCAAACTCGTGGTGTTCTCTTTCTCTATAACTCCTTATTTTATAATGAGTTGCTCGCTTCGGGCATTTCAATATTGCAATAATTGTTACGTTATAATACTCATAGTGAAAATGTATATTTTAAAAAAATCTAATATTTAAAAAAAAGAAAAAGAAAAAGACATGCCCGCTGAGTTTCTTGCCAGTTCTTCTCAGGACGGAGGTTAGTTTTTGTGAATTGGCGGTAGTTTTTTGACGTTCAACAAGTATGTACTTTCAAATGAATATGTTGAATAAATATGTTGAATATTTTTTTTTTGATTTGATTTGATTTAATATTATTATAAATTATATATTATTATACTATAATAGTAGACGGGCCACTTCTTGTTAAGTAAAGTCCATAAACTCAAACTATTCAAACTCAAAACTACGTTATTTCCGTTATCTGAGGAACAAAACTCAACTTATAACGGTTGTGACCCCTTCAAGCTAAAACACATGATTGCTTCACTAATACTTCGGAATGTCAGTAATTGTGTCGATGTTTGCTTCCATTGTGTACTCGAGAAGGTTCACAATACAAATAATAACGCAAATCAGACGCAAACATTCAATTCATCAATAATATCTTCATATTAAAACTAAAACATAGTAGTTATCGCAACCATTTTGGCAAAGACGTCCCTTACTCTACCAACGCTGTGGCCGCGTGAGCTAGGCCAATAGAATTTAGAGTTCAGCCACGAGNTCGATGTTTGCTTCCATTGTGTACTCGAGAAGGTTCACAATACAAATAATAACGCAAATCAGACGCAAACATTCAATTCATCAATAATATCTTCATATTAAAACTAAAACATAGTAGTTATCGCAACCATTTTGGCAAAGACGTCCCTTACTCTACCAACGCTGTGGCCGCGTGAGCTAGGCCAATAGAATTTAGAGTTCAGCCACGAGCTACAAAAACCCAAGCCACGTTTGTTCCAAACGAACATAAAGAATAGAATATCAAAAAATTTACAACCAAAACTTTCATGGAACTTCAGAACCGAAATAATTTTTAAAACTTCCAACATTAAGTTAAAGTGAAATAGTTTAAATGAGGGAAGTTGGAGCAGAACTTGGCGCCGCTAGATGTGGGATAGATACCGACTTCCGAACTGGCGGTAGGGCGACCTGTACGCGCGAGTGTCTGCCGCGGACCTAACTGTGCCGCTAAGTCAATGTGCGTCCCGATTTCAAAGGCTTATTTCACACTCTTTAGGCCTTCGACCTCATAGATTAGTTTTTTTTATGAATGAGGGATGGCTGCTCCAATTTCACCAGGACAGGTGGGCAACAAAGGTTCAGCTAGGAGGGGTGGGATTTTCTAACAGCTGCCCGAGCGCCTCCAAAGTAGACCTAATAACTCGAAGGCAGCTACTTCGTGAATGAATCTAGAGAAGATCCGGCGCGAAACTCAGCGGGCTGATGCATGGACTAGGATGCACGTCAGACTGGTGGTAGGACCTCTTGAGAGTCCGCGCGGGTAGGTACCACCACTCTGCCTATTTCTGCCGTGAAGCAGTGATGCGTTTCAGTTTGAAGGCTGGGGCAGCCGTTGTAACTATACTTGAGACGTTAGAACTTATATCTCAAGGTGGGTAGCGCATGTACGTTGTAGATTTCTATGGGCTCCAGTAATCACTTAACACCAGGTGGGCTGTGAGCTCGTCCACTCATCTAAGCAATAAAAAATTAAAATTTATTAGGGTACCATACTATCTGTGGATGTTCCTACATAGTGATAAGTGGCTATACGACCCATATATGAACCAATGTGAATGCAATCACACACATGAAATTGAAGCTTCAATTATATTGTAGAGTGGATGCTCTACCTTTCAAACTACGACGTCCGTCTGCTGCGCGAAACAATTAGACAAGATAATCTACCCGTTACAGCTTGTAATGCGCCCAAATAGTACATGTCATCTGTCGCATCGATGTAATCAACCCAAGTCAGTTAAAATTTTGCAGGTTTGATTACTTGATGTTATTTATTCATCGTGGCGTAACAACAGTTCACTTAACAACAGGTGGGCTGTGAGCTCGTCCACCTATCTAAGCAATAAAAAAAAACGTGGAATACGTTCTTGGTTAGTACATACAAATGTGGCTAGGATACATTTGCCTAGAAAATTATATTTCTGCTAATTTTGAACATAGGATAGTCACACGGCTCAATCCAAATATACCAAACGTGCTATCCGCTAGGCCATGACGACTAAAAAAATATCTCCACCTGCCATCAGACTAAATCTATTCTACGAAAATAAAAACGGGTTAACTGAATTAACGAACTTTTGCCGAAAGCTCGAAATATGAAACGAAAAGCTCGGTGTCCATAGTCCAATGTTTGCGCAACACCGATACAGTGGCTGCGACACTAAAAAATCCCCGAAAGCTTTTAAGCTCACGTCATGGCGGTCTCAGCAGAACTGATTGGTTGGAACACAAACGGGCCTTTTGAAGTTTTCACTTATATAGCATGTAATCGTGTTTATTAAGAAAAAAACTTACAATATCTTGTCATGGAATAAGTCCCGAAAGCGCTAATGACTGCAGTTGACGAAAGAAATATTGAAAACGTACCAATGGGCTTTGAATATTTAAACATTGACCAACTTAAGTCTACGATGAATTAATTTTATGTATACATTAATAATAGTATCGCCCGCTAATAGGATTGAAGGTGGAAACCCTAAAGATATTTACAAGGACATGGCTATAAACCTCAACGTTCTACTCAGTAACTGTGTGCTTTGTTAAATTTTAGAGTTCCCGATCAATGTTGACCTCAAAAAATGGCTTAGTGTGCGCGACGACGCATTCAAGTAATTGACAAATAGGAATGATAGGAAAATAATCAAATTCATCAGTCATCAATATTTCAATAATCAAATTTATAACTTTTTTATTATTATTGAAAGAACGGATTATGTTTCCGCCTACACACCACAACCTCCTCTACTTCTGCGACGTCTCAGATATGCAGTCCTGTTTTAACAGAAAGCGTCATCTGCACGCCTGAGATTTTTTTAAATGAGTATCAATTGAAATTTACTTCAATTTACTTCATTTATTTTTTACTGGTGGCAGGACCTCTTGTGAGTCCGCGCGGGTAGGTACCACAACCCTGCCTATTTCTGCCGTGAAGCAGTAATGCGTTTCAGTTTGAACGGTGGGGCAGCCATTGTAACTATTCTTGAGACCTTAGAACTTATATCTCAAGGTGGGTGGCGCATTTACGTTGTGTATGTCTATGGGCTCCAGTAACCACTTAACACCAGGTGGGCTGTGAGCTCATACACCCATCTAACACATAAAAAAAATAAAAAATAAAAAAATATCTTATCAATATCACCAAAACGTCTGATGATGCCCAAAAAATAATCAAATCGTATTTCGGTTTATTTTTGAGCGTTCGTAACGCCCGTCTGCAAGGCCCGCACTAGCTCCACCGAAGTTCCTATCAAGCACTGTGACATTCCGTTTTGTTGTGGAGCGCGACCACTCTCCCCGCCGACGGTTTATTAAAATCGTTGATTGAAAATGTAAATATTATTTTTAAAGGTGACAGTCGTGATATAGATCGTTTTTAAGCCTGCCCTCACGAAAATCTTTTTTTTAAATTTATTTATTTATTTATAACTTCTTATACTAGAAAGTATAAAGGCGGACTTAATGTCATAGGCATTCTCTAACAGTCTACCTTATGGGAGTGCAGAGATGAAGCTTGGTAGGTGTAGTTTGAATTTGAGCTCAGCTCTTTTTTTTTATTGCTTAGATGGGTGGACGAGCTCACAGCCCACCTGGTGTTAAGTGGTTACTGGAGCCCATAGACATCTACGACGTAAAATGCGCCACCCACCTTGATATATAAATTCTAAGGTCTCAGTATAATTACAACGGCTGCCCCGTCCTTCAAACCGAAACGTATTACTGCTTCACTGCGGGAATAGGCAGGTTGGTGGCACCTACCCGTGCTGACTCACAAGAGGTCCTACCACCAGTAACTCATCTCAAGATTGGGTAACAGCAATAACACTGTGATGTCCATGGACTTCTGTAACGACTAACCGCAGGTACGCCGTGAACTCTTTTAACCGTGCGTGCGATAAACAACTTGTATTTTGTCTCATCTGCAAACTGATTACACATTGCTTTTTATTGTGGAATCTAATATTAGCGTCAATTCTTAATATAGCAGTACGCTATCTGTCTAGTATGAAATAAAAAAGTTTATAGTTTCCTCATTTCTGAGCGTATTTTAGTTATGTTTTCTTCAGTAGATTGTAGGTACCGTTCGTCTTTATGAAATAAAATTAATAAAAAGGATCCAATAAACGCAAAATCAACATTTCTTTAGTCGAGTAATGAGTTGATAATAATAAATTATGCAATCCCGCGTCGCTTATTTGATCGAGTTTAAGCTTCAACTTTATTTTTTTATTGCGTAGATGAGTGGACGAGCTCACAGCCCACCTGGTGTTAAGTGGTTACTGGAGCCCATAGATATCTACAACTTAAAAGCGCCATCCACCTTGAGATATAAGTTCTAAGGTCTCAAGTATAGTTACAATGGCTACCCTAACCTTCAAACCGAAACGCATTACTGCTTCATGGCAGAAATAGGCAGGGTGGTGGTACCGTCCCCGTGCGGACTCATAAGAGGTCCTACCACCAGTAATTACGCAAATTATAATTTTGCGGGTTTGATTTTTATTACACGATATTATTCCTTCAACGTGGAAGTCAATCGTGAACATCAATTGTTGAGTACGTATTTCATTAGAAAAATTGGTACCCGCCTGGGATTCGAAAACCAGTGCATCGCTGAACACGTATGCACAGGACGTATTATCCTTTAGGCCACGACGACTTCAGATTTTGTTTGGAGCCCCTTTTCAGTAATTTCAAATAAAAGCTAGACTAGACTTACCTCTTTCAGCGTTAGCGCGTGGACAGCCGGCGAAAACCAAGATGGTGACCGCCAAAATTTTCAGCGCCATCTTTTATCGTTTTGCGAAAACTTTCATAACATCACCACACAATAAAGAGAACTAATTATATCAATCACTAGTCACACACACTTAAGCCTTCGCACTGTCGCTATACCATATCTCGTTTGTTATCTGAAAAATAGAAAATAAGATATTAATTCTTTATTTTCAGGATGAAATTGGCTTAATCAATTGATCAGAGCTCTTATAAAAAAATTGTTTACAGAACCGTGATTTAAGGTAGGATTAATTTATCTCAAGAAAAAACTTCCAAATTCATTCCGGCATAATACACTAGTTGAGTTTCAAAATATTACTTTCATATAATTTAGCAGACAAAACTCAGCTGGTTTGACTTTTTGAATTAACTTCAGTTGTCTTTTTTTATGTTGACAGACTTGCATACCACCACAACTACCTCCCGTGGATACCGCGAGAGGCGAGTAAGAGATTCCCCGGAAAATAGGCAGTAGCGTTCTCTCTCTCTGAGTTCTTACCAGCGTACTACGGTCGCCAACCGATCGGTATTGTTAATGGGACTTGTATTCCTATATTGGCAGATACCACAATCCACCCATCATATAATACGATTAAGACTTGGACCTCACGCTTCAAGATCACGTCTAGGGGTCTAGGGACTCCGGTAATTACTTCAGTTAACATTCATCCATCTGCTCAAAAAAAAAAGTAACGCTTCACGTAATAACGCTAAGCAAATGTCGCTGTATCCATTGTAGGATTAATAACATATCTAGAATCCTATGTTACGCTTCTAAACAATAAAAATATAAAAGTATAAACTATAAACAATTTTTAACCTACTTTAAAAAACATCAACAATATTTTCCTATTTGTATNTACTTCAGTTAACATTCATCCATCTGCTCAAAAAAAAAAGTAACGCTTCACGTAATAACGCTAAGCAAATGTCGCTGTATCCATTGTAGGATTAATAACATATCTAGAATCCTATGTTACGCTTCTAAACAATAAAAATATAAAAGTATAAACTATAAACAATTTTTAACCTACTTTAAAAAACATCAACAATATTTTCCTATTTGTATATAGAATTTTCCACAAGAGCTCATACTTTATATAATTTTAAGGCGACAGAAAAATGTTCTGTCTCATAAATGCCACGCTGGCAACGGCATATTTATAATATGTTCAATTTAAAGCTCTTTGTGCTTAAGTTTGTTTTTTCCGTTTGTGTGACCTGAAAGAAATTCTTTTAAGCGATGTAGAGTTTTAATGAGAATATAATTTAATCTATTCGGATAGTTAAATCAAAAGATCCAGCCTCAATTACTGAAGGCTGGGTCTGTGTGTGTATTGCGAGACCACTGGGGTAGGTACCAGTAAGGTAGCTTAAGGTAGGACAGTTTGCTTTATATGTATCACAATTGACACTTCAACCTTAACCTCAGGGTCGGTGATTGAATTAATATCGTTGATATCTACGGATTTCGGAAACTTAAACCAAGAGCAGCTGCCTTTCTAAAGCAATAAATACATATTTTTTTTTGGCACAGGCACACTGGGCACGGGAATGTCTCTACCGACATTCGTAGGAGCAAAAATCAAATCAATACCTTTTCCAGTTCTATATATCTATTATTATAAAATTACACTTAACATCAAACGTAACGTGTGCCCTATAATATTATCAGAAATATCTGCTCGACCCGAATCCATTATTTATCGATTTTCAGAAAGAGCCGTTTAAATATTTGGAAATCCTTGGAACCGATACCCCATCTCGTTCTACTCACACAAAATAACTGAGATGACAGTTTTTTTTTTCTACAAACCGAAGGTTCATCAAAACCGTTAAGTCATAACTTAAACTTGAATACAAGTGAAAACGTTCTTAATTTCAAAGAATGTAGAGTCGTTTTGGCTATCACAAAATAGCGTAGATGGAATTCAATATACTAAAATAAAAGTAATTCGTTTTGAATGTTTGTTTGTCTCGTAGGAAAGAGAATTATAGAGCATTAATACTAATCTCTCATGGCTTGACGTCTGCCTAGCTACTATAGCTAAGCCCGAAAGCTAAAGCAATACTGAAGTGAAATTTTTTTTAACACCGTTGTGATTTGAAACTAGATGAAACAAAAATCACATTTGAAAAGTGACACTCGGAAAATACAAATATATATATGCGTCTATAGGATTTAGCCTGCGAAAGAATCTGATAGAATACTTCTAAAACAATTCACTTCACTTGTAATATTTCGAAAGTATGGTATTATCTCGATTGTATTATGAATTATTTTTTCTATATTTTTAAACCAGAACGCATCACTAATCAGAGTCACAATGTTAAGATAATAATACTATTTATTTTATAATCTCTCGTAAAATTACAATACCATGGAATAAAAAAAATGTGTCAGCTTAGAAGAAAACCTATGAGAGAGCTATACTGTCTGTACTAGACTCAAAGACCTGCATAAGATATCTCTTTCTAATAAATAGTCAGGTACCTGCGCTGCGTGGACTCACTAGACACCCTACCACCAGTAGATGCTGATAGCTGAGGCTTCCATTCATCCAGAACTCATTCACGTGAACCCATCAAAAAATCTAAATAGATGTTTTAATAAGCTTTAAGCTTGAGTTTCTCACCGACCTTGATACCACCAGTACAAACAACACCATTATTTTGTTAGTAAACACTCAGACCTAGTCTGTTTACGCTGTGGAGTTCGACAAGTGATGAAATGAAAATATTTTGAGTTTATTAAAACACCGCGTCAAAGAGTAGCAAGATTGTAATTAAAGTTTCAATTGGAAATGAGGAAGAGGCTTAGTGAAACGATCAATGAGACATAATGTATAATTAAAATTCGGCTTCAATATACGTAAATTCTTATAGACTTAGACATAGATGGGTGGACGATCTCACAGTCCACCTGATATTAAATGGTTACCGGAGCCCATAGACATCCACAACGTAAATGCCGCCACCCACCTTGAGATATAAGTTCTAAGGTCTCAAATAAAGTTACAACGGCTGCCCCACCCTTCAAACCGAAACGCATTACTGCTTCACGGCAGAAATAGACAGGGTGGTGGTACCTACCCGTGTGGACTCACAAGAGGTCCTACCACCAGTGATAGCGCAAATTATAATTTTGCGGGTTTGATTTTTATTACACGATGCTATTCCTTCACCATGGAAGTCAATCGTGAACATTTGTTGAGTACGTATTTCATTAGAACAATTGGTACCCGCCTGCGGGATTCGAACACCGGTGCATCGCTCAACACGGACGTCCTATCCGTTAGGCCACGACGACTATACTAAAAACTAGATTATAAAAATACGAGATAATTGTCTACTACATGCGCTACACAGTACTGGACTCAGCTAGTTGCTGTGGAGCACTCGTCTACTGGACAACACATGTCATCTACACGCTGTAGAGTGATAGTCTACAGCATTTCATATCGAATCATTCGGCTACACTCTGTGGAGCGCTCGTCTACTGCAATACGCATTAGCACACTGGACGATACTTGTCTACAATGTACTAAATGACGTCATATGTATATACATGTATGAGGCGTGTAGGTACATGTTAATACGTATTAACGATTGAATTATGATATACTCGTTGAAGTAGCTGGTACGTACGTATGTTGCGGATCCGTGTAACAACTAAATTATAAATAAATACACACGCGTCTCTCCGGCGCGAGGTTATTTTAGTTGGCGGAACCAAACCGCTTGTGAAGCGAGCTTACGGCGAAAATAAACTTTTGCGGCTTTTGTTCGTGAAGCTTACTGAAAGTTTTTGAGGAAGCATATTTTTTTGAAATGGCACTCAAATGTATGTTTTTATAAAGTTAAATTTTATACAGCTTTCTATGCATTTGAAGGTATGATATGTCTAGTTACGTAGAGTTCATGCAACTGTCTGATAAGCTAACAGACACTACTATTGCCATCACTTTTAAAAACATTTTTGAGGAGTTATATGGTTCAATAATTACATACTTCACTTTAGTGTGAGTTCATCATTATTATGAATATGAAATTATTTAAGGTTCATTTTCACTAATACTATGGTGATAGTTAAATTGCTAGATCCCAAAATTAGCTATAGTCGTACGGGCTCAGCGACAGCTCTCTGTCGTGGTTTTTTTTGTTTGATATCTGAGTCCATGGCCCATCGATCCCATGGTTTACGTTTCTATCCACACAGCCGAGTGTAGGCAGGAATGGCGCAGGATAATACAGGAGAAAGGTGTCAGAGGAAGCCACGACCCTCAGCATTGAGGATTATCGACGCAAGGAGGGAGGTCTATCGAATAGTAGATGGATACCGCCACCCATACCCAGGCCGAGGTATCTCGATGGTCCCACCCTGCACTACAGAAAGCTTGATTGCTTCATTGAAATAAGAGGATGGATTGTAGAAGGTAATAGATGTCTATGGACCCCGGTAAACATTTACTTCCAGGTGGGCCGTGAGGTTGTCTAAGCAATAAAAAACATGTAAGAGCTCCATTGTCTAGTTACTACCGTGTGGGCAACGGGCCCCTACACTCAGTGCCCACCTTGATAATTTTCATTAGTTAAATTTTATTTTAGTTTTTATTTTATTTTCAATTCATAAACATAGCATGCTGTTTTTTTATGCACTAACCTTTACTTTATAATTTGCAATGCAAAATGCGTTAACAATTTAAATAGAAAATTAAATAACTAGTCGACAATGCATTAGTCGTGCTACTGTGTGTGACGCGGCAGTGAAGACGGACCCTAAACAATTTAATTTGATACGAAATGAGATATTTTGATTGCATTCCGAAACGGGATTCTTGGGACACTGTTCATTAATTAGTTTCTGACTTTCAAACGTGCGTGTTGGCGCCACGGCCCGGTGTGTTCCCGCCCCTAAGCACGCCGGTTCTAAGCCGTTGGTCACTTAAGCACAGTTGAGCTGCGAGCTCATCTTGACATCTAGTCCAAAAATAACTTTTACTCTACACGATGAATTAAACAGACGGAACGAAAACTAGTTCAAGCAAATAAATCATGCTGAACATACCTAACCGAGAGACGGGGCTGAGATTCAGAAATAAATACACGATACTGATCGTGCGATCGTTGCTCGACGTTAAACGACTCCCGATCGCAGGGTATCTAATTCGACACTGACTATGACACTCCACGAAATTACGACTTTTGCATATATTTTTTTATTGCTTAGATGGGTGGACGAGCTGACAGCCCACCTGGTGTTAAGTGGTTACTGGAGCCCATAGACATCTACAACGTAAATGCGCCACCCACCTTGAGATATAAGTTCTAAGATCTCAGTATAGTTACAACGACTGCCCCACCCTTCAAACCGAAACGCATTACTGCTTCACGGCAGAAATAGGCAGGGCGGTGGTACCTACCCGCGCGGATTCACAAGAGGTCTTACCACCAGTAAATAAGAACTTCCAGAAATAGTTATAGAAATTCTTCATACTTCTCTATACTCTATTTTATTCTACATACTTCATTCTCCATACTTCCAGAAATTCCCTGGCTAAACCTGATATGCTTCAATCTTGGAATGAAAACTGGCAGATTTCTCGTCAGTCAGTAGCTAAGCATTATGGCACCTTGCAACCGACCCTGCTCTTTAAACTAGTGTTGGTTTTCCTCCCACTGCCATCTTCCTAAAAAACAATTTCTCAGCTACAATCCGTCTTAGACTTGGCCATGTTTGCTCCCCAGTTTTTCTTGCCAAAATTAGAGTCCGTGACCATTCTCTTTGTGAGTGTGGACCCTGGATCACATTTTCTTCGACTGCCCCAATATCGTGTCCCCTCTTTATGATATCCTTCCAAATGACATTCCCCGGCCTATTAATATTAATTCTTTATTAACTTTACTTTATTCGTAACATGTAAATATTCTGTGTAAATTTTTATCTGCTAATAATATATATCTTTAAAGTAGTTAGTCTAACATATATTTGTTTGTGCTGCTCTTAAAATCACAGATTCGCGTATGGAAAAACTGACCAAATTTATTTGTTTTTAGATTAAGTATTTTTTTCCTCTCTAAGCACCTGTCATTTTTATATATACATACTTTGATATTGACAAAATCAATGCCAAAGGCGTTGGAGCGAAATTCTATCCAAAAAATCGGTTGTCTTTAAAGTCGGTTTACTGACGATAGTTGAACGTGACAACGTCATAAGAAAATACTGGTGGAATGGTTTCATTTTTCAATTATCGCAATTATCGTCGCTATAAACAATTGACACCACATTCACTTTTCACTGAACTTCATACTTGACGAAAACATTTAAATGTATTATTGTATAGCAGCTGTCCACGCGGATGCATCGCTCACTCAAGTAGGAAAGAGACAGGTGTCGAACGCTGCCGAACGCGGAGGCCGATTGTGCCTCTTTGTCGCTCGTTGCGCGCTCTCGCTTGCACTTCAAGCCTTAAACGAAACGCCTCAGAGCGAGGTAACGCCGCATGTCTCATGTTTTTTCGTGTGTGCAGCCGGCTCCATCGAATTATAAAACGTTGTCACATCAAAAAATAAGAATAAAATAATGCTTCTGGAAGATCTTCCAACGACTGTGTTTATGAAGGCGAGTTACAAGTGTCGTCAAAGTTTTGTTAATGCTATTCCAGAATCCAATCGTGGCTGGATTGGATAGAAGTCTTAATTTACATAGAACTACCCGATCGTTGAAATTCAAACAGACGATTGCTTCACAATGGAAACGCGCACAAATCGTACTGACCACTCGGAGTTAAGTCTGACTGAAGCTGAACACATTATTCACGATAAACTTCCGGTATTCTGAAGTGAAGATAGTTTGTGTTATTTATTATTGAGTCTTAAAATGAAAACCGTAAAGTTGAACTTATTTTTGGACAAGTAGCCTCTACACTAATGTATGGTTTTTTTCGGGACCTTGACTATGTGATGCGACTATGCAGGTGTTCTAGCCCCGCAGTCAGGCAGGCATCTAACCCACTTCGAAAAAGCGGCACGACATGAGAACCCTCTCATCGTGGCCGCCGGTAACTACATTCCCGATCCTGCGGATAGAATGGAAAGCAGTCGACGTCGCCCCAAACACGTCATTTCGGATCCTCCCGATCCACTAACGATGCTTTTAGGTACCTCAAGCACCGGTCATTGTTCTCGTCGAACCCGTCGCTTGCGACGAAGGGCTCGAAGAGTAAATTAACCCTCAAACACAGCCCGCTGAGTTTCTCGCCGGATCTTCTCAGTGGGTCGCGTTTCCGATCCGGTGATAGATTCTGCGAAGCACGGCTCTTGCTACGGTTCGTGTTAGCAACGTCGTCAGGTTTGAGCCCCGTGAGCTCACCTACTAGTTAAGGTTACGCTGAAATAACCTCTCAAGGCTCTCAGCCAGGTGGGAAAAAAAACTCTATACAGCAATTCTATTTAAATCATTCTTTTTTGGAAAAAAATAATCTTATTCTATCTACTCTTCAAATTATAGAGAAAGCTCAAACAAATCTAGTACACGCGACGATGCTTATATAAAAAGTGTGTTTAATGAATAATTAGATTTCATGACGCATGAAATAAATTTTGTATTTGCGTCTGTATGACCGCATGCCGCGCCACATCTCCGAGACGACGTGTTTATCACAAAATAAAAAGTCACATTTATTTTATAGTTATTTTCATTGATCTGGTCGCGTCTCTCGACATTACAGCAGTCGGCGCTCGGAAGCGTCAATAAGAGTCGGGCTAGTGATTCAAATTGTGATCTAATCTAGTTAATCAATTATGGATATCTTTAAGACAATTTGAAGAAAAAGACTGGATCTATAATAATGGATCATCATCATTGCAGCGGTATATATCATAGTGAAGATGTGTTTCTCATATACCAATACCAAACAATAACATTTGGACCGTCAGTCTGCAGAGTTTTTCACCCGCTTGGTGAAAGAATTTCCCTTTATGGTATTCGCCATTATGACCAGTTCTGCGGAGCCCGTATGGATTGGATCGCTGCGATCTTCAACAGTTCCTCAATTCGCCTTGAGAGAAGCCTACTCACACTGTGTTTCAGTTGTATGTTACTTACGCCTTACTAATTCATACTAATATTATAATATAAATACACTAGCGGCCCGCTCCGGCTCCGCTTGGGTCTTTAACAAAAACTTCAACGATATTTGACGTTATTTTATTTTTTTAAATAGACATATGCTGCCGCGACAACAATAATGTGTTCTACAAAGTCGTACTACATTATTTTATTCTATCATCAATAGTTTTCGCAGGGCACGCGATGTAAAGAATATTTAGGTAATTTTTTTACACCTCGGGTTACATTATTGGAGTTTTAGTAAGGATCCCTAATTTTTTTTTTCAAAAAAGATTATAGCCTATGTCACTCGGGAATAGTGTAGCTTCCAAACAGTGTAAGAATTTTTCAAATCGGTTCAGTAGTTTCGGAGCCTATTCAATACAAACAAACAAACAAATGTTTCCTCTTTATAATATTATTAATAATAGTAAATAGTATAGATTAGTATAGATTAACGCAAATGAAGACGTTCACGACAGCTTCATTAATGATAAAAATGTGAATAAATTGATTTTATTGACAGCACTGCTCCACGAGCCCCTGAGTTATCTCATAAAACACATAATATGTATTAAAATATTTACGTATGAATATTTCATTTAGATTAAGTCCTGTATACATCCGTGTGACGTCACACACGTGCTAACTCATATTGTGTGACGTCAGCAGGAAAATGCCTTAGGGGTTTTCACNTCATTTAGATTAAGTCCTGTATACATCCGTGTGACGTCACACACGTGCTAACTCATATTGTGTGACGTCAGCAGGAAAATGCCTTAGGGGTTTTCACATTGGTCGTATTTTAATAAAAGATTAAATTGGTAGCGCGTGCTCTTATTTCGGTACGTGGGTTCAATGTAATAGACCAATATTGCAGTTTGGGCGGACTCACAGCTTTGTATATGTGGCCTTGGGTACGCAGGGTAGCTTTTGAACCAAAGAAGCTTTGATCACAGTCCTTAGCTTTAAGATGCGGCTTCTAGCCTAGTGATGATAGTCACTGGGCGGCTGCACAGGGTTGTGGTTCTTCTGCTTTTGAGGACACTTAAGTTTTTTTTTTATTGCTTAGATTGGTGGACGAGCTCACAGCACACCTGGTGTTAAGTGGTTACTGGAACCCATAGACATCTACAATGTAAATGCGCCACACACCTTGAGATATAAGTTCTAAGGTCTCAGTATAGTAACCACGGCTGCCCCGTCCTTCAAACCGAAAGGCATTACTGCTTCACGGCAGAAATAGGCGGGGCGGTGGTACCTACCCGTGCGGACTCACAAGAGGTCCTATCACCAGTAATTACGCAAATTATAATTTTGCGGGTTTGATTTTTAATTACACGATATTATTTCTTCACCGTGGAAGTCAATCGTGAACAATTGTTAAGTACGTATTTCATAAGAAAAATTGGTACCCGCCTGCGGGATTCGAACACCGTTGCATCGCTATATACGAATGCACCGGACGTCTTATCCTTTAGGCTACGATGACTTCAAAGCGTCCATCCACGGCTTGATGGGTGGACGAGCTCACAGCCCACCTGGTGTTAAGTGGTTACTGGAGCGTATAGACATTTACAACGTAAGCGCCGCAACCCACCTTGAGATATAAGTTCTAAGGTGTCAGTATACTTACAAGGACTGCCTCACCCTTCAAACCGACACGCATTACTGCTTCACGGCAGAAATAAGCGGGGCGATGGCACCTACCCGTGCGAACTCACAAAAGTCCTTACCACCAGTAAATGTACCTGCATTTATTTCCCTACTGATAGCTGATAGCCTTGAGAGGGTATATCAGCTTCTCCTTGACGTGTAGGTGAGCTCACGGGGCTCAAACCGGATGCGTTGCTAACATTGGCCCTAGGAAGAGCCGTGCTTCGCAGAATCTACCACCGGATCGGAAACGCGACCCACTGAGAAGATCCGGCGAGAAACTCAGTGGGCTAACTCTGAATTGATGATCGCTGTAGTAGTACAGACACACAGACACACACACACACACACACACACACACACACACACACACACACACACACACACACACACACACAAACACACAGCGTCACGTACGAGCCGAACATAACAATAGTTTTATCGTTGGCGATGAATAGAAGAACTCGCTTCTTTTGTTTTTTTTTTTCGTAATTTAAATGTCAATTGTTTCCAATCTTCTGTTGTTCATTATCCTCGAAGTTCAGATTCTATTTATCTGTTAATTCAATTTTATGTGTAATTAAGTAACGAGTGTTGTTCAATTTTGTGTATTGTTAAGATTAGCGACAAGAAATATGTTTTTATAGATTTACCTCTTGTGAGTCTCGTAATGCGTTTCGGTTTGAAGGGCGGGGCAGCCGTTGTAACTTTACTTGAGATCTAAGAACTTATATCTCAAGGTGGGTGGTGCATTTACGTCGTAGATGTCCATGGGCTCCAGTAATCACTTAACACCAGGTGGGCTGTGAGCTCGTCCACCCATCTAAGCAAAAAAAAAAGATAACGAATTATATGTAACATTCTACATCAATCAGTTGTCTGACTGTATATATGTCTCGCCTGACGTGGAGAACATTTGCCAGTACGTGAGCCATCTAATCTTCTACGACTTGGAGAGTTCTGCTGCATCAGATTCCGCCCACTGCTCTCAAGTTCCATCTAATCAAAAGCAGTGCGTATGAAATTACCCTTACACGCAGCGCGCTCAAATCAAGTCAAAATTGTTGAATAAATGAATACAAAACAGCTTTTCGAGCTTCCGAGCTTTTGTCGAATGTGCGTGGATCAAACGGGAGTTACAAGGTGACAAAGCTCCGTTATATTAACCCCTTTGTGAGTTTTTGGCTACAAAGTAAAAGCTTTGAAACAGTACAGGACAGTAGAACGTGAAGTTTATTTTAACAAAACTCTACCATTGACAATGCTCTCACAAGATTTGTGTATATTGACAGTTTGTCCAGCCATCCATAAAAAAGCTCAGTTAACAAATAGAATCTATATATTAATACGTGAAGTATTAAAGTGAGTATGAAATCTCTCACACTTATAGAGAAGGAGTGCACAATGCTAATTTTTTTTTTAAATAATGCATTAAAGATACTTTAAATCAATAAAGAAAACATTACACACACTTCTATGTATTTGACACAACACATACGTATAAATATACTCTTTGTTTACTGTCAATTGGGAAACTTTTGTTATTGTTTAAAGTCTGTGGTCGAATTGAAAATAGATTAATATTGTTTGCCCTTAATATTATTGATCTATAGTGCAGTTTTGGCGAATACTGTGATTGTATTATCGAAATATAATAGCGTTTGACAATAGAATAATAATAATGCTTAAACTTATAATTTCAATTAATTATAGTCGAATTTCGACTACTACCGGGATCACCAGCTTTAACAAAACTCTAATATTGACAATGCTCTCACAAGATTTGTATAAATTGACAGTTTGTCCTCCTCCTCCTCCTCCTCGAGTCGTGTTCCTCATGTCTGAGGGTCGTGACCACCATCACCCATGAGCTTCAATCTTAGGATTTTTTTCCACTTTCCCCTGTCCACGGCGTCATGCAGCGCGCTGTACACTGTACTGTCCAAAGCGGTGCGGATCTGATCGGACCAACGAGTATGGCTGCGGCCTCTAGATCTGTTGCCTTCAACTTTCCCTGTGATCNGTTCCTCATGTCTGAGGGTCGTGACCACCATCACCCATGAGCTTCAATCTTAGGATTTTTTTCCACTTTCCCCTGTCCACGGCGTCATGCAGCGCGCTGTACACTGTACTGTCCAAAGCGGTGCGGATCTGATCGGACCAACGAGTATGGCTGCGGCCTCTAGATCTGTTGCCTTCAACTTTCCCTGTGATCATAAGTTTGTCCAGCCATCCATAAAAAAGCTCAGATGTCAAATAGAATTTATGTAATAAGCTCTCCGGTTGTGCCCACAGCCTGTCTTTCTAACGGGCATTTATCACCCGGTCGGCATATGAATGGGAGTCTCCGTGACCGATCGATCGTCGCAAAATGACTTGAATGAAATAGACTTATAAGGTTTTCAATCTAGATTTGCGAAGAACCCGTTGGACGTCGCGCCAGTAACGCTTCACCTTCGGACGTGAGTTTTAACATCCACTATCGATTTTCCTGACAATTATATACATAACAAGTGACGCACAACTTGGATTGTTAAGGATATCTATAATAATATTATAAAGCTGAAGAGTTTGTTTGTTTGAACGCGCTAATCTCAGGAACTACTGGTGCAATTTGATAAATTCTTTCAGTGTTAGATAACCCATTTATTGAGGAAGGCTACAGGCTATATAACATAACGGTAAGGCCAATACAAGTGGAGCACCAATAAAAAACGTTTCAAGATAGGGGTTTAAATATATATATATTTTTATTCCTTTGATGGGTGGACGAGCTCACAGCCCACCTGGTGTTAAGTGGTTACTGGAGCCCATAGATATCTACAACGTAAATGCGCCACCCACCTTGAGATATAAGTTCTAAGGTCTCAAGTATAGTTACAGCGGCTGCCCCACCCTTCAAACCGAAACGCATTACTGCTTCACGGCAGAAATAGGCAGGGCGGTGGTACCCACCCGCGCGGACTCACAAGAAATCCTACCACCAGTAATTACGCAAATTATAATTTTGCGGATTGGTTTTTTATTACACGATGTCATTCCTTCACCGGGGAAGCCAATCGTGAATATTTGTTAAGTATGTATTTCAGTAGAAAAATTGGTACCCACCTGCGGGATTCGTACACCGATGCATCGCTCAATATGAATGCACCTGACGTCTTATCCCTTATACTACGATAACTATTAACTACCTAAAACTACTGTTTACTTACTAACCTAAAAAAATTGCGAAGAAATGATTTTTTTCATTCACCTATGGATGATTTTTATTGACAACTTAGACAAATTCTCCCTTAAATTGCTTACTCATCAAGTATTACTTACAAATATATCTTAGTATCTGTACATACATCCAATCATCAGTCTTAAGATTTTTAGGTATTTTTTCTTGTTTTTCTTCTCGTATATTTTGAAGATTAGCAAACCATAGGAAACACATAGTATTTTAATCTACCCTTTCATTAATGACGAGTTAGGGTGCATATTGCAATCGCAGCCCTTCCGATGAGTTTCACACGCCAACACCGACCCTTAATCTTGGGGGAAGAAAACCGTGCAACGCTTCTACGACAATCTACGCACGAGTACTATATGTAGTATATACATATGTAGCGACTTCTATCAACACATATACCTAGCACTGCTTGTGAAACTGAATATTCGTATTAAGCGTATATACCGTATTTTATGACCTCAAGATAATCTGCGACTTGATATGTAAGACGCGCGATGAATCTGAGAAAATCTCGTAGGTAGAATTTTGTAATAAATACTATGTTAATTTTTTTTATACCTAAGATGGGCGGACGAGCTCACAGCCCACCTGGTGTTAATTGGTTACTGGAGCCCATAGACATCTACAACGTAAATGCGCCACCCACCTTGAGATATAAGTTCTAAGATCTCAGTATTACTGCTTCACGGCAGAAATAGACACGGACTCACAAGAGGTCCTACCACCAGTAATTACGCAAATTATAATTTTGCGGGTTTGATTTTTATTACACGATGTTATTCCTTCACCGTGGAGGTCAATCGTGAACATTTGTTGAGTACGTAATTCATTAGATAAATTGGTACCCGCCTGCGGGATTCGAACACCGGTGCAATGCTCAATACGAATACACCAGACGTCTTATCCCTTAGGCTACGACGACTTCAAATAAATATTATCTAGCACGTGACTCTAGGTAATAATGACTTGCGCAGTTAACTGACATCGCGTAATGTGACCTCGCGTCTCAAGGTCGCTGGTTATATTCACGCCAACGAGCTCTGAGCCCTGGGATCCACTTAGCATCAGCAGATGTCGGTCTTGAGTCTCAGTTGTACTCATCATATATCCGGTGTAAACTTTCTTTTTTTTTCCTACCTACCTGAGAGTCTTGAGAGGCTATTTCAGCATAACCGTAACTAGTAGGTGAGCTCACAGGGCTCAAACCTGACGACGTTACTAACATGAACCCTAGCAAGAGCCGTGCTTCGCAGAATCTACCACCGGATCGACGGGTTCGACGAGAACGATGACCGGGGGTTTAACCGAGATTTTAATGACATTGACGTCTAAAAAGAGTCCTAAGCGGTCTTGTTCAGCTGGGCCTTGTTGATATCTATGAGCATCGCCAACCACCCACGATCAGGGGCGACGTATGCTCGCCTGCCTTTAAAGTCCCAATGCTAACCCATGTCCCGACGTTGGTGGTGGTATTTACTTAGAGGCGTAGAGGCTTTTAACCGTAGGCATCAGCTTGGCTCTGCCCCTGCCAAGCCTGCAAAGCCAAGCCGCTGCCTACCGCTTAATACTCTCCACAAGCCTCGTTTGAAGAAGGACATGTCATAGCGCTCGGGAAACACCGTGAAGGGGAGCTCATTCCATACCCGGATGGTACGTGGCAAAAAAGACCTCTGGAAACGCACTGTCGATGACCGCAGTGGCTCCAGGTAGTATGGATGAAATCTACTCCGGTGGCGGGCGGTGCAATGGTAAAAATAAGATGCCGGTATCATCTCGAACAATTCCTCAATAAATAAAAAATCAATAAAAAAAGGCGTGTAAGCTTTGGTATCCCCTATAACCGGGTGTGCCGATCTAATTAGCCCATTAGAGCCTAAAAGAGTACAACTCTCTGATTGTCTTCACAACCGCCTGTTGAAGTCAACTGCTGGCTGTACAAAGACTTCTTCCACAAATATGCTATCGATCTTTCAACGTCAACCCCAAACGTCTTCCCTAAATATAACCATCCCCCTCTTGTTTAATTTCGTATGCGGTCTACACTCAATTAATCGATTGGATTAATCGACGTACTTGTAACAAATCGATTTACAAGAATTTTAACCACATTTCATACCGAGCCATGAAATGTTACAAAAATACATACCTCTAAATTATTATTCGCGTATATTTTTCATACGAAATCATATCATTTTAGTTTATTTAAATAATAAACGTTATCCCGATAGCCACGATAAGAGAATATCGCCTTTATTTCTTGCGGCTTAAAGATCAATTTGTGATCAACTTTTCGACAAATTTTACCGCTCACAATGAGAGCATGTTAGTTTACTGTTGAGAGCTGAGTTATAAGCGACAGCGACTTAAGATCAGTTTTGGTAAGGCTTGTCTTTCTGATGGGTAAGGACTTATCATTCAGTGAAATGTTTCTTAAGCCTCGTTCGCACTAGGCGAGTATTTTAGTCGAGTACAGAGTAATTTAGTGGCTAAACTACTCGCTACTCGCCCGAAAAAATAGAACAAAATGAATTGACTTGACTAAATTGTTTACTAACCTACTCGACTAAATTTTTGGTGTTCAGAGACTTGACTAAATTATTTACTAACCTACTCGACTAAATTTTTGGTGTTCAGACACATTCAGCTACTAAATTACTCGGTACTCGACTAAAATACTCGCCTAGTGCGAACAAGGCTTTAGAGACATAATTAACAAGTTAGCAACAGCAGCAGTAGACAGCGGCTTGACTGTGCCATCTGGTATTGCTGATGTCCACGAGAAACGGTGGCAATTTACCATCAGGTGGCCGTATGCTCGTCCAACTACAATAAAAACAAAAAAAAAACAAATATTTTTATTGAAACTGCTCAGTAATTAAATCGTACGTATTGTAACTAATAGAGCCAGGCTTCTCCAGAAATCTCAATGACATGTTCTTCCGTAAATTAGAAAGAACCTGAATACCGACTGGTTTAATGACGCCCCTGGCATTACCAATGTTCAAGAGCGACAGTTATCACGTAGACTGGTGGTAGGGCGTCTTGTGAGTCCGCACGGGTAGGTACCACCGCCCTGCCTATTTCTGCCGCGAAGCAGCAATGCGTTTCGGTTTGAAAGGTGGGCAGCCGTTGTAACTATATTTGAGACCTTAGAACTTATATCTCAAGGTGGGTAGCGCATTTACGTCGTAGATGTCTATGGCTCCAGTAACCACCTAACACCAGGTGGGCTGTGAGCTTGCCCACCCATCTAAGCAATAAAAAATAATAATAATAAATGTTCTTAAGTCTGCACCAAGTTTATAGTTTTCAAAATGTTATGTTAGTGAATGCCATATATCTTATATAATGTGTCCTATGGAAGGAATCTTCGATCAGAGCTTGTAGAGAGCTACTTTGCATGCCCAGCTTAAGATAAATCTCTTAGTTCAGAAAAGTAACATCTAGAACAGATTTCCAGTGGGTTGTAGAAAAAATTTTTATGAAAGTTCATTCACCTGTTGATAAGTACTTAACAACTTTAATAGCATGCTTATACAATCCTCGTCTGCACAAGGCTAAACTAAATAAAACTGATGAACTGAATGAAAATAAGTTGAATTAAACCATAAATTTAAATCGCTGTCACTCATGACTATGTGAGAGGGCGCGAGCTGGCAGTCTCCCAACATTGACCGTCGGTTTCCACCAGTGACCGGTTCCTCCGTGACTCTATTGATTATTCATCTGTATTTTAAGAATTTCACCTACAAAATCGGTCACGGTTTATTACAGGAATAATTACATAAATTTTACAATTTTGTGAAAAGTGCATTTTCAAATTTGTGAAAAGTGCTTCCTCTAAATTGCCAGTTTTTTGGACATTGCATCGATGCTATTATTGAGTAAAATGTAGAGACTCAAAATGTTTCCTAGAATGTTGGACAGAATTGACTACTAAAATCAGAGAAATCTGCATATTACTTTGTTAGCTTTACTATAGACTAGAGTCAATAATTTCAGTCGAGTTCTCGGTGGTAAAGTTAAATTATTGATTACTTTTATTAAATGGTAGGAAATATTCATAGATAGAGCTGGGATTTAAAATTGAAGGGTTGGTAATTGTTAATTTAGTTTTAACATAGTTTTTGTTTTGAAATAAATATTGCAACCACAGTGGTGGTTAATAAATGCCTCCTTGAATGACCTTCTTTAAGGGTGTAGTTTAAATAAGTTGGTTTCTTGAGACAACAACAATGTTCATAAACAGACGGTCAGCCATTATTTCATAAGCGTATGCTCACACTCCACACATAAACCTTTAGAAACAGATTGCATTAACCTGCCTTGAACCAATGGACGTATTGATCTAAGCATTAGTTCAAAATGGGTAGAGACCTTTGCAGTCACGTCCCCACATCAAACAATTCTGCTTCCTACCACTATTAATACCTGCTTTATACGGTGGTAAGACGTGTAACAATCCTTACCATTATCCTTACCTATTCCTGACTAGAACAGTACGATAATACCCATAACCTCAATTTAGTCGCCGGAATTTTCCGCTGCTAACATCAGGTACAGCACTGACCTCATCTAGTCATAATGTAAAATAAAACGAAGATGTAATTTAGAAATTTGAGTGGTGGTAGGTGGTACTGGTGTTACTGGTGGTAGGACCTCTTGTGAGTCCGCACGGGTAGGTACCACCATCCTGTCTATTTCTGCCGTGAAGCAGTAATGCGTTTCGGTTTGAAGGGTGGGGCAGCCGTTGTAACTGTACTGAGACCTCAGAACTTATATCTCAAGGTGAGTGACGCGTTTACGTTGTAGATGGCTATGGGCTCCAGTAACCACTTAACACCAGGTGGGCTGTGAGCTCGTCCACCCATCTAAGCAATAAAAAAAATACATTTCAAAGAAGCCAGAGATGATTGAATAACCTCGTCTTTATTTTATAGCGTCAGTCGAATCAAACGAGACCTTGGTGTCGGGAGCCGGGCTGCAAACGGAAACATTAAACTTTCTTTATTACGCGCTCAGTGTGAACCGAGCGCGGAGCCAGAGAAACCGGCCGACTGAACCGCGTGGGAAGCGTATTGTTTAGCTGGCCTTGTGTACGCCGGACCTAAACAACGACTCGCGTTATTACATTACGGGTATATATAGACGGAAAGCACCTTGAGTTCTGACTAAACTATTACTCCAGCTCACACTACGCCTGTGTGTACACATCGCGCACATCGCGCTGAGCTCCCACCCGCTACCATTCAGCTCTGTGCTCCAGCACACCGCGCGTCACACACTGCGCTTGTCTATACATGGTCTCACGACACTCGCTCCTGAGCTCTCATCCACCCGCTACCGTTCAGCTCTGTGCTCCAGCACACCGCGCGTCACACACTGCGCTTGTCTGTACATGGTCTCACGACACTCGCTCCTGAGCTCTCATCCACCCGCTACCGTTCAGCTCTGTGCTCCAGCACACCGCGCATCACACACTGCGCTTGTCTGTACGTGGTCTCACGACACTCGATCCTGAGCTCTAATCCACCTGCTACCGTTCAGCTCTGTGCTCCAGCACACCGCGCATCACACACTGCGCTTGTCTGTACGTGGTCTCACGACACTCGCTCCTGAGCTCTCATCCACCCGCTACCATTCAACTCTGTGCTCCAGCACACCGCGTGTTACACACTGCGCTTGTCTGTACTTGGTCTCACGACACTCGCTCCTGAGCTCTCATCCACCCGCTACCATTCAGCTCTGTGCTTCAGCACACCGCGCGTCACACACTGCGCTTGTCTGTACGTGGTCTCACGACACTCGCTCCTGAGCTCTCATCCACCCGCTACCATTCAGCTCTGTGCTCCAGCACACCGCGCGTCACACACTGCGCTTGTCTGTACTTGGTATCACGACACTCGCTCCTGAGCTCTCATCCACCCGCTACCATTCAGCTCTGTGCTCCAGCACACCGCGCGTCACACACTGCGCTTGTCTGTACGTGGTCTCACGACACTCGCTCCTGAGCTCTCATCCACCCGCTACCATTCAGCTCTGTGCTCCAGCACACCGCGCGTCTGACACTGCGCTTGTCTGTACGTGGTCTCACGACACTCGCTCCAGAGCTCTCATCCACCCGCTACCATTCAGCTCTGTGCTCCAGCACACCGCGCGTCTGACACTGCGCTTGTCTGTACGTGGTCTCACGACACTCGCTCCCGAGCTCTCATCCACCCGCTACCATTCAGCTCTGTTCTCCAGCACACCGCGCGTCACACACTGCGCTTGTCTGTACGCGGACTCACGACACTCGCTCCTGAGCTCTCATCCACCCGCTACCATTCAGCTCTGTGCTATACACTACTACACTTGTCTTAATGCGTGTCCTATACGCGAGGTCGATAGACCTCTTCATTGAAGGTATTATCTAAATGATGCTTAATACGTCGCTTTAAGCCTATTTAAAGCTTCGCCAAGCACATTACCAGACTTAAGTGAAGACATCAATTTTAAAATAATTCAGTGTAAGCCCTCAAGGGTTGTCACAATAAAGGGGAGGATTAATTATAACGAGACGAGTGCAGGGACCGTGTCATTACTGTGCGATTGTTTTAAAGATCTTGTTTAGGGTACACTGAACATGATTAATCACTTACAGATTCCACCGAGAGAGCCTAGTCAGAATATTGAATAATGAATACCATACGATTTTAGCGAAGTTGAACTGTCCTGTTCTGTTTGAAGAGTCTATGATCACATTGTGCTAAAAGAACAGTACAGTAAGGAATGCTGCCCCGTGTGGTGCAGTAGACCAGCGCGGTACGACGTGTGGTCAAGTGGTGTGGTAGACCAGCACTCTACCACAACGAGCAGCTCTGTGCACTTTACACCATGTAGAGAACAGTAAAGTAATTGTAGAAGAGAACCAAGCATTAAAAACGTCATGTGTTTACGAAAATCGAACTCGCTTCATACATTATTCATGTTGACAGTCCGTAGATCGTCGTACTCTAGTCTCCAAGTACTTATAAAATTTCATGGAACAACCCCCGAAATAAATTGACTTCAATCCATCTCGACGAAATTTAATTTAGGATCAGATTTTCGGTACAAGAGTTATCTAAATAGGTGATTCGTTTAGAAAATTACTTTTACTAGAGGTCCCGCAGCAAGTCGGAATTCGACTATAATTAATTGGAATTGTAAGTTTGTACACTATTATGATTGTATTTTATACTTCTATAATCACAAATTTCGCCAAGACTACACTATAAAAAATATTAACAAAGACAAACAATATTTAATCTATTCTCAATTTGACAACAGACGTCAAGAACAAAAGTTTGACAATAAATAGTATGCATGCGTGTCGGCGTCAAATACATGGTATGTAGTGTGTGTAATGTTTTCTTTATTGATTTAATGTATCTTTTATGCATTACTTTAAAAAATATTAGCATTGTGCACTTCTTCTCTATATTCTCTATAAGTGTGGAAAATTTTATACCCCTCCGTCCGCGCAATTTTCGTAAAAAGGGATACAAAGTTTTTGCTTCACGTATTAATATATAGATTCGACAAAAATAAATTTATACAGACCACTTGTTTTACTTAATAAGCTTCGCTCGAGCTTTGATCGCTATTAGTGTTCATCGATGTCGCGAGAGTCGGATTGTAGGTGATCCGAATTAAACACTAATTGCTTTTTGATTCGATGATTCTTTGTAAAAGTTTTAATGTCTCACCAGATGAAGAAATATAACGATAACTAGTTGTTCTTTGCTGGATGTCTTGTTCTCTTCAATGAAACGATTTGGCTCGTATTTACAGGTTTATTAAAGATAAACCACTGAAGAACAAATAATAATGTGGTTATATATTGGAGTAGATAATGTATAGTATGTAATCGTTAAAATGTATATGCATGCGTTCGCGATCGCTCGATGAAGTGAAGCTCGGTGGTGGGCGAGAATAAAACTTGTTTGGAGGGGGATTTAGAGATCCTTAACATCCTCCGGGGCCTTGGAAGCATTTGCTTCCAATGAAGAATCTTCTGCAGTATCCAATAGAGGACAAAGATATCGAAGTCCACGCCGATAAACGCCAGTCGAAGTTTTGATTTCGGCTACTCGCACGATATTGTCCTTTCCTGGAAATAGGTTGATGACTCGACCCGTCCGCCATTGCATCGGTGGAATATTCTCGTCCTTCAGTAGAACTAAGTCACCATTCTGGATTGATCTTGCTGGTACGCGCCATTTGTGTCTTTGCTGTAATTCGTTCAAGTACTCTAGCTGCCATCGATTCCAAAAATGTTGACGAATCTGCTCCAAGTGTTGGTATCGGTTCAATCTAGAGGTACTAAGTTGCATGTAGTTAGGTGATGGCAACGACGTCAAAGGTCTTCCAATGAGGAAGTGTCCGGGAGTCAGAGGAGCAAGGTCATCAGGAGAGGAAGATAAGGGACATAAAGGCCTGCTATTGAGTATGGCTTCGATTTGATTAAACAAAGTAGCTAATTCTTCAAATGTGCAGTGAGTGTTATCGAGAATTCTTTTCAAATGAAATTTGGCTGATTTGACTGACGCCTCCCATAGACCCCCGAAGTGTGGTGCATATGCCGGTTGAAATTTAAAATCAATCCCTTCACTAGAAAGGAATCCACCGACGCCATCAGCATGAGAGTTCACAAATTCTGTAATTTCTTTGGATGCAGATACGAAGTTTCTGCCATTATCGCAGAAAATCTCCTTCGGCTTACCTCGGCGAGAGATAAAACGACGCAACGATAATATGAATGCCTCTTTGGTGAGGTCGCTTACGGCTTCTAAATGCAAACATTTGTATCTGAGGCAGACAAAAACGCACATATAACATTTCGATATCTTACACCCTCTACCCTTCCTATCAGTTATTAAGAAAGGTCCACAAAAATCAATACCAGCACTTATAAAGGGGAAGTCAGGATCAACGCGTTGACTGGGTAATGCGCCCATCATAGGTGCAAGCATCTTAGCACTTGCCCGCCTGCATACAATGCATTGTCTCACAGTAGCACGTGCCAGATCTCTGCCCGCTATGGGCCAGACGAACTCTCTGACAGTGGACAGTAGTAACTGTGGGCCAGCGTGCAGAAGACGTAAATGTTCTTGCTGGAACAATAGTTTTGTCAATTTATGCTTCGCATGTAGTAGCATAGGATGACGTTTGTCGTAAATCTGACAAGAATAGTTTAAACGACCACCTACACGTAATATACCCTTATCATCAATAAACGGGCTTAAGGAAATTAAAGGATTGTTCGGACTCAGCACGCCTTTATTATCGATTGTGGCTAGTTCAGTACTAAAACTATCCTTCTGAGCTAATCTCACTAAAGTTTCAAATGAATTGATGAGCTCATCAGGCTGCAATATACCATTCTTTTTATTGGGTTTGTTTCTGCAATTTAAAACGAATCTTAAAATATATGCACAAGCTCTTTGCAATATGCGCAAATTAGAATACCTATCAAAATGTATTAATGTCTGTATCATGTTTTTAGATGTGTTCACTAAATTAATCTTTATTTCCGGCAAATCATCAGTGGGATGGCGGTGGTTAAACAATGCTGGCCACTCATTCTTGCTTTCTTTCAAGAACTTTGGGCCGTTCCACCAAAGATCCATCTGAGGAGGTGCAGACACATCCAAACCACGTGAAGCTAAATCTGCAGGATTACACGACGTTGGCACATGACGCCACTCAGAAATGTCAGTCGATTCCAAAATGGTACCTACCCTGTTTGCCACAAAGGTTTTCAGTCTATCACATCTCATACTCAACCAGGTCAGCACAATAGATGAGTCAGTCCAAAATATTTTGTGGGAAATTGCGCATCGCAATGCGCGACACACAGCACTCACCAACTGTGCGCCCAGGACGCACGCGCATAGCTCGAGTCTTGGAATAGTCATCGGATTCACAGAAGCTACTCGAGCTTTGGAACATAACAAGCGTACGCGCACGTTGCCTTGCGCGTCGTGAGATCTGAGATAAATGCATGCTGCGTATGCAGACTGCGAAGCATCGCAGAAGCAATGCAGCTCTGTGTTAATCGACTCGGGACATAAGACATGTCTAGGAATTCGCAAGTGTTGGATTTCAGACACGCTGCAAAGAAATGATTGCCAGGCTCTACTTATGTCGGCGGGAACAGGTTCATCCCAATCGATTTTAGTCAGCCAAAGTCTTTGCAGTATGATTTTAGGTTTAATTGTGAATAAACTCAGCAATCCAAGAGGATCGAAAACTTTACATGAATCTGATAAAATTGATCTTTTGGTAGGAATATTTTTTGTAATTTTGTAATTGCTAGGAAAGCTAATGTAATCTTCGTTGGGGTTCCAACCTATCCCTAAGGTATGTGACGATGAACTAATTATGAGTTCACGTTGAACAGACTGCGGCTCGATCAAGAGAGATGGTATATTGGAACGGTACTTACGTAGATTGAAACAGCCGGCTGCTAATGTACTCTCTACGGTTTTTTTAATATAATGTAGCTCAGTCTCACTGTCACTTCCGGTGAGCATGTCGTCCACCAGGAAGTCGTTCTGAATAATATTTTTAATTTTAGGTTCACAAGAGTCCTCGCCCAACTGCCACAGACAACGTGTGCTCAGGAAACTTGAACTAGAAAGGCCATAGGTAACTGTATTGAGCCGCAGTGATCTCAGTGCCTCCGTACTTGTATCACGCCAAAGTATCATTTGCAAATCGCGGTCATTGTTTTGTATTTGTACTTGTCGGTACATCTTTTCTATATCAGCTGATATTACGTAGGTGTATTGACGAAATCGAAGCAAAATGTTAAAAAGTTTATCTTGTATATTTGGGCCAACCATTAATAAATCGTTTATGGAAAATCCAGATGTTGTCTTCGCACTACCATTAAATACGACGCGCAGCTTGGTTGATTCGCTAGATGGTTTCAGTACCGCGTGGTGAGGTATAAAATAAGATTGCCGAGGAATCAATATCTCCGACTCAGACAAGTGGCCTAGCACAGAGTATTCATGTATAAACTGCGAATATAAATTTTTAAGGTCACTGTTTTTTGACAAACGTCTCTCCAATGACAAGAACTGGTTTCTAGCTAGTGTGAATGAGTCGCCTAAGCAAGTGGGCTCTGAAACTAATGGCAATCTCACACAAAACCTGCCTTCGTCATTACGATATGTGTTAGCAACGTAATGATTTTCACATTCTATTTCTTCTTCTGTTTTGAGGGAATCGTATTGAGGTACTTGCTCAATTTCCCAAAACTTAGCTAGTTGCTCATTAAGAGACCTATTTGAAACTCTCGACTCGCGCGATTGAATAAAAGCATAATTACAATGTATAGAATTCTTGTGATTGTTTTGACTGGTTGAGATTGGACCGGATAATATCCAGCCTAGTTTGGATTTATGCATAACGGGCTTGTTGGTTCCTAAAGAAATTTGTCGCGGTTCAATTAAAGTCCAAAAAATATCGGCTCCTATTAGTAAATCAATAGGTGCCGAATAATTGAATTTAGGATCTGCGAGTTTTAAATGAGATGGAAGTTGTATTTCTGAAATATCTACTGTCTTATTAGGTAGGTTGGTTGTAATTTGAGGCAGCACTAAACATGAAGTTTCAATATTATAATCGTTACACTTTGAGGCCAACACTATGTTGCAACGATTCAACGNTCATTACGATATGTGTTAGCAACGTAATGATTTTCACATTCTATTTCTTCTTCTGTTTTGAGGGAATCGTATTGAGGTACTTGCTCAATTTCCCAAAACTTAGCTAGTTGCTCATTAAGAGACCTATTTGAAACTCTCGACTCGCGCGATTGAATAAAAGCATAATTACAATGTATAGAATTCTTGTGATTGTTTTGACTGGTTGAGATTGGACCGGATAATATCCAGCCTAGTTTGGATTTATGCATAACGGGCTTGTTGGTTCCTAAAGAAATTTGTCGCGGTTCAATTAAAGTCCAAAAAATATCGGCTCCTATTAGTAAATCAATAGGTGCCGAATAATTGAATTTAGGATCTGCGAGTTTTAAATGAGATGGAAGTTGTATTTCTGAAATATCTACTGTCTTATTAGGTAGGTTGGTTGTAATTTGAGGCAGCACTAAACATGAAGTTTCAATATTATAATCGTTACACTTTGAGGCCAACACTATGTTGCAACGATTCAACGACTTCAAGCATGTGTTTTGATTACCAATCCCTATAATGTTTAATTTAGTCGGTAAAGAACTTAACTGTAATTTCAATTTTAAATTCTCTGTAATAATGGACGACTGACTGCCGCTGTCTAGAAGTGCACGAGCCGTGACATGATGTCTTGTGTTTGGATTGTATATTTCGACCATCGCCATTGAAAGAAGTACATTTGATTTGGAACCCACTGACATACTGACAGCGCTATTGCACGTAGCCTGCTCACCCTCAGACCCCGCTTCGGTTGTCGAGCTTTGTGCTTGAACGTTGGATATATTTGCAGCCTGAGAATTATCCCTATGTAGTAGGGTGTTGTGAAATAATTTGCAAATGTAACAAGGACCTAACCTACATTGTTGTACTGAATACCCCTTGCGTAGGCAGTTAAAACATAGTCTTAACCTCACCACCTCGGCGGTCCTGTCAGCGATTGATTTTGCCAAGAAGGTCGCACAATCATATAAGCGATGATCACCACCGCACAGGACGCATATGGAAGTCGACGAGGAGGAGGATTGGCCAGCTGAAATCACAAATGATCTTGTTTGAGGCCGTTGACCTTTGCTCAAATCGAAGGAATTTAGCGGACGTTTATTAATTGAAGCACGCTCTGTCCTATTCAATTGTATTGATTCCAAAATATTGGCTCGAGCTTTCAGGAAACAAAAAAAATCTTTAAGAGAAGGTGATCTCTTGAAATTGCTCCTGTGCTCCTCCCACTTAAAATTAGTGCTACTATCGAGTTTTGAAGTGACCAGATGTATTACTAGCGTATCCCACGACGCCGTTGGTTCGCCCAGGGTGTTGAGAGCCCGTAAGTTTTTCGAAATGTGATCGATTAAAAATTTTAAATCTTTAGATGAATCGCGAGACACGGGCTGAAGGTTACAGAGCGAGTTTAAATGATTGCTTATCAGTTGCTTTTCGTTGTTGTATCTCTCGCAAAGAAGTTTCCAGGCTTCATCATAATTGGCAGAACTAACTTCGAGATTGCTGATGACGTGAGCAGCCTCTCCTTCAAGATAAGAGTTGAGGTAATGAAATTTATGTACTGATTCAATTCTGTTGTTGCTGTGGATCAATGAAGTAAAAGTGTCTCGAAATTCTAGCCATTTAAAGTAAGTGCCGTCAAAGTTCGCAATTTTTATAGTAGGCAATTTGAAGCCTGATATATGTTGACTTGGGTTTGAACAATTGGAACAAATCTCAGAATTCGCGGGCCTAAAGTCCTCGCGTTGCGTCTGATTAGCCTCCAAAAATAATTGAGTTTTTGCGATAAGTGATGAAAAANTTACCGAATTATTTTTCCGTCTAATCGACATTTTTAAGTCTCGTCAGTGTTCTTATACTCTTTTCTTCTTCTTCTACTTTATTGTCATAGGAAAACTCATTTTAGCTGACTTTAAATCAAAGTAAAGCAATCTTAATCCGGGATGTAGTTATCATCTTATCTGAAAGTAGTGGTCCCGCAGTAGTCGAAATTCGAGTATAATTAATTGAAGTTGTAAGTTTATACACTATTATGATTCTATTTTCAAAGACTATTATACTTCTATACTAATATTATAAAGAGGAAAGATTTGTTTGTTTGTTTGTTTCGAATAGGCTCCGAAACTACTGGACCGATTTGAAAAATTCTTTTTCCATTAGAAGCCGACATTGTCCCTGATGAACATAGGCTACTTTTTTTAAATTTTTTTTATTTTATTTTTTTGGTTTCATGTGTGTTTTAATGTTTCCGAAGCGAAGCGAGGGCGGGTCGCTAGTCTATAATATAATCACAAATTTCGTCAAGAATACACTATAGAAAAATATTAGATATAAAGACAAACAATATTTAAACAATTCTCAATTTGACCACAGACGTCAAAGAACAAAAGTTTCACAATAAATAAATAGTATGCATGCGTGTGTGCGTCAAATACATGGTAGTGTGTGCAATGTTTTTTTTATTGATTTAATGTATTTTTAACCCATAATTTACAAAAAATATTAACATTCTGCACTCCTTCCCTATATTCTCTATAAGTGTGAGAAATTTCGTACTCCTCCGTCAGCGCAATTTTCGTAAAAAGGGGTAGAAAGTTTTTGCGTCACGTATAAATATATAGATTAGTTGATTTAAAAATGACATCTTATTCGTAGTCCTTCGTAGGGCTTCGTAGCTCGTAGACGGCTCTACGAACGTCTACGCAATGCCATCAGTCTTGCTCCCGTTTCATTACGTCTGCCGCGACACAAAATGGCTTTTATGTCTAGTATTTAATATAATTATTTAGTTCACCGTTTGCTTAAATTAGTCTTCGTGGGGTATTATTAATTTGTTTTGTGGGCAGTTTATATTAATGTGGACGTTGAAGTCTTACAGGGGAATGGAGATTGACATTATCAGAGTCCGGCTTGACAAAAGTGATTGAAGCTTCAATTACCTTGGTATAACTAGTATCCTAATCTTTAAAACTGAACGCATGGCGGCTTCGAGATTGAATTAGGTGGGATAGTGGTTTATACATGCTTTTTTGCGTAGTACGATGAATGAGTTCAAGATCCACCTGATGGGCAGTGATTACCTTTAGATAAGAGCCTTTAGACAAGAATTAGAAGTTTTTATAGCATTACGGCTGTAACACCCTCTAGACTAAAATGTACAACTGCCGATTATACTCGTATGGGGTATAGTTTGACATGACCAGATATTACGCTAAATTATATATTTCCGGTTTAATTTATTTATTATTTACGTAAGTACGTACGTACGCTCCGCAGCTGGCGATATCGACGAGTTCAATGTGGCGGTAGGCTTACACCAGGGATCAGCTTTAAGCCCTTACCTGTTCATCCTAATAATGGATTCCCTAACATCGGACATACAAGAAGAGGCGCCTTGGTGTATGCTGTTCGCCGACGACATTGTTCTCGTTGGAGAGGAAGGGCCTGAGGTACAGAGGAGACTGGCAAAATGGAAAGAAAGGTTGGAAAACTTGGGTTTGAAGATCAGACGAACAAAAACCGAGCACATGTTTTGTGATTTTGGTGGTTCTTCAGACTTCACGCCAATCGCCTTAGATGGTGTATCTCTGCCAGTCTGCTCCGACTTCAAGTACCTCGGCTCTATACTCCAGAACGACGGCAACATAGACCGGGACGTCACTAATCGAATAAACGCTGGTTGGATGAAATGGCGACAGGTCTCTGCAACAGCATGCGATCGTAGAATGCCCCTTCAGCTCAAGGGAAAAAGCATGAAAGAGGAGTGCATGCGACAGAGATGCGAATGTTGAGATGGATGTGTGGAGTGACAAGAATGGACAAGATAAAGAATGAGTATATCAGACAGAGGAAGTGTGAAAGTGGCCCCGGTAAGCAACAAATTAAGGAGCGGACGGTTAGCGTGGTATGGACATGTGATGCGTAGAGAGAAGATGCATGTGACTAGGAGATGTATGGAAATGGTAGTGCAAGGTAGAGGGGGAAGAGGTCGATCGAAGAAGACATGGATGGAGTGTGTGAATGACGATATGAGAGAGAGAGGAGTGAGTGTTGAGATGACGGCTGATAGAAGAGAATGGAACAGAAAAATTAGCTGTGCCGACCCTACCTAGTGGGATAAGGTGGGGAAAAAGAAGAATTTATTTATTATTTATTACGCCATTATTTCCCGAGGAAAGCTAATGACTCGTAAACAGCTGTTGTGTACGTATTATTATTACATATTAGAGAATTTGATACTTGGTATTTTAACAACGTAATATTCGGATCGCCCTAAACAAAAACATTGAGCATCGTAAATTCTTTAGGGTTCAAACGGTACACAGCCTTTTGACCGTGTTAATTATCTGGTCAATGGCAAAGATATAACATAAAAAGTCTCTTGTTAATATATTTAAAACGATTGCTAATTAAAATTAATAACGATTGGACCTCACAGGGCTTTCGCTCGACCCTCGCCAGCCGTACCGTTTCGCGGAGAAGGGTTGCCTTACACATACGCTTTTTCACTCGGAATTCTAAGGTCACATTGGGTTGATGTGTTTTTTGCACGGCTTAAACGTATTGTTAATAAATTTTTTGCGATAAAATTTCCGTTCGGATTTTACATTATGTCCAAATGACGCAGATTTCTTGTGCTAGATAGTGTTGAGTCTATAATATGTTAGTTTTTCTGTGTCAAACATGTGCTAGTAGATTTTTTGTTGTGGATTTGAGAAGCAGATGGCATTGGTTTAGCGATGTCAGCGGTTTATCGTTAGCTAGTTCGTTGTTAGCTTCGGGAACATTAAGGTCATTTAGTGTATAAGGCCTATACAAAATACTTTTTTGTTGACAGGTTATATTGTGAGCTCGCGAGAGTAGGAGCTTGATTTTGCCGGGAAGCAATCTGGCGTTTAAGTAGATAGGGTAGGATGGCCAACATAAAAATACAATGTGATTTATTTTATAGATCCAAGGTGCTTGTATTATTGTTCTGATGGCTATATATTTTGGTTATATAACGTGGTACTGTATTATAATATTAAAATATTTCAGTATATTTATTATTATTAATTTAAATTGGACTTACAATTTATTTTTTAATTTACAGTTCAACTTTACTGGTAGCCGGAAACAACTCAATACATTAAATGTAAGGACGTATGCTCACGTGAATCAGAAAAAAATAACGTATTCAAGTGTAAAGTGTATGTATATATATAGAAATAGGCAGGGTGGTGGTACCAACCCGTGCGGACTAACAAGAGGTCCTACCACCAGTGCCCTTGTAGGCAGACGAGCATACGGCCCGCCTGATGGTGAGTGGTTACCGTCGCCCATGGACTTCAGCAATGCCAGGGGCAGAGCCAAGCCGCTGCCTACCGTATTAAGCGAAATACCGCTTAAACCGCATACCCTTTTCCCCGTCGCTATGTTAGAAATACAGTAATGTGTCTCCAAAGTCGCATTGAAGGAAACGCGGCTTCAAATCAACGTGTCAAGTCGCGCACGTATTGTCCATGAACAATGGATGTTGTCCCCTAATCCTTTCGCTCGCGAAGGTGGAAAGCCGCTTTGTTCCATTTAGATCTTTTGTTGCGGACCAACTGTGGAACAAAGGATTGTGACTTGATTGTCTATACAAGGCGTTTTGTTTCAGTTTCAATTTAACACGTTGACTGGGTTGTTGAGCTTAAAAAGCCTCATGCGCAACTGTCCTATGATGCGGCAGTCATATTGAGTCTGTGCTTATATAGAGCATGTGTGATATTATGTAGGGTGATAATTGCACAATAAGACACGATAGTTTGCAACCTGTTTATTGTGGCGACGACTCGACACAACTGTCACTCGACACACTTTTTACTGGTGGTAGGACCTTTTGTGAGTCCGCGCGTGTAGGTACTACCGCCCTGCCTATTTCTGCCGTGAAGCAATAATGCGTTTCGGTTTGAAGGGTGGGACAGCCGTTGTAACTATACTGAGATCTTAGAACTTATACCTCAAGGTGGGTGGCGCATTTACGTTGTAGATGCCTATGGGCTCCAGTAACCACTTAACACCAGGTGGGCTGTGAGCTCGTCCACACACCCAGCAATAAAAAAAAATACTTTCACGAGTTTGAATCTCGATAGCTCTTATCATTACATTATTTCCGACGAATCGAAAACTTCAAAATCAGAGACCCAAGGTAACTGGGAGAAGGGCAGGATAATGATGATGATGATGATAGAATAATATATGTATATCATCCTGTCTTTAGATGAATACAGAGTGCAATTCGTCATAAAATGTTCGTTTAAGTAAATTTTCTGTTTTTTTTTTTTTATTAAGTTTCCCACAACTGGATAAAATCTGCACACATAAACATTGAACTTATTTACATAAAAGATAAAAATATAGTTAACTAATATTAAATTAAGACATAGAAAACAAAAAGAAAAAAAACTGCATATACAAACTAACAAAAAAAACAATAAAAATAAAAAATAAACAGAGGGAAATTCATATTCCGTTATTCGGTATGTATCTTTTTTTGTATGCATGTCTGTTAGTTTTTCATCCGTAACAAATCGGTTGTATTGATGACCTAACTATTAAAAAAATATTGTTCTTCTTTAATTTTTGTAAGTCATTTAGCCAATTGGCAAAAATCTCCTCCAACCTACTCTGTTCTGATCTTTCTCTGGCCACTCTAATCCATGTTATGCCTGCTACCTGACGATGATTCCAATATGTCATATTATGTTACTAATAACTCTCGGCTATAGTTCGCTGTAAGCATGCCTAAATTTAGGAAAATACTCGACCACTGGAACTTACGGAATTCTTCTTAATCAACTGAGAAGCAGGGGTATGCAGTCCAGGTTACTGGTGGCGGGAAGCGCTCCAAGGCAAGAGAATCAGCGGTTATATACACTTTAGCGAATTTCCTTTAGTGGCTTTCGCGGGTATTTCCAGATTTTTATTACCGGTTATTTGTTATGTATATACTTTGAAAGCTTACTTAAATAAGCTTAAATGGTTATTTAAAACATAAAAAGTTAAGATGTTTAGACAACTCACGGTCCAGCCAATAATACCTAAGTGTGGTCGCACACATCAACTGGACTCATAAGAAAATGCAATTGAACTCTTAATATTATTTTTGTAGTGAATCTTCTAATGCAACTTCCAACAAGGTTGCGTTAAACGTTTAACGCTACCCTGAAATAGAAAGAGACAGAGCGAGAGTGAATGCGTGGCACTAGAGCGCATGCGCGTAGTATACCTGTTACAGGCCAACGCGAGTGTTAGCAACGAGTAGCGTCCAATATTTTAATGAAGTATTTGAAAAATTATATATTTATCTATAATTTAAAATATATACAATATAAATGTTGAAAGATGTCGCATCTCTTATACACAGCGATCCCTATTACAAGAGCAATCTGATTTAAGAATGAAAAATGAAGAAAACCAACAGACCAAAACCAACCAACCAAATGAATAAAACCACAATACTACACATCGAAAAAGAAGTTTCACTTCATTCACGTGTACCAAGTTACACGCGTACCATTTTTTTTAATAAGTTTTCCTGTTGATTGGTTTCAGGACAAAATCAGTAAATTTTAACCCGCGGAATAAGTGGCGAACTCCTGTAACTTGTACCCCAACGTCAGACATTCTTTAAGCAGTCCCCATTAATTAGAGTCCTCTGTTTGTTTTGCTGATTCTGGTCGACGACAGTTTTAAAAGCAATTTCAAGTCTTAACCTAATGAAAATTGTTTTGTTGTTATTTCGCTGAACGTATTTTAAGTTTTCAGCCGTTTTTTAAGTTCTTTTTTCCCAATTCTGCCTTGGCCAAAGGTATCTGATGTTGCGAAGGTGCTTTCTGTTGTCTCGGATGTTATGTTGACGGCAAGCAATAACACAGGAGAAAATTCTAGTTCTGAACTTTTCCGAGATCAGTTTGAGGTAATTAAAATTAAAATTTAGTCGAAAGCGAGGACTTTGCTAATTATTTTTGGACCGTCTAAATTGATTTATGAATAGTTAAGTCGTATCATATAACAATTATCGCATTGGCGCGGTGGTGTTAGTCACATATTAAAGATCGCGGACTAGAGACCTTTTTTAATTGTTTATACAGATAGATGAGCTCACAGCCCACCTGGTTGGTGTTAAGTGGTTACCGGAGCCCGTAGATATCTACAATGTAAATGCAAGCCACCTTGAGATATGAGTTCTAAGGTCACAGAATAGTTACAGCGGCTGCCCCACCCTTCAAACCGAAACGCATTACTGCTTCACCGCAGAAATAGGCAGGGTAGTGGTACCTATCCGTGCGGACTCACAAGAGGTCCTACCACCAGTAAAACTCCTACCACCAGGAAAGGGCTGGCATTATCCAGTATCCTAAAGTATTCTTCTTCTTTATTCTTCGTCGTTTTCTTCATTACTGAACGTCGTGTCCCTGAAACTTGACCGTGGCCTGTCTCGTGACGAGATGGAAACAGCATCTCGTCCGATCCTCAGTTTCTCGAATGGCGGTTGCGACTGATAGCCCAGTTAAGGTGGTTTTTTAACACACCAGCGACTAGCTGATCGCCCACGGGGTCTCTTTCCTACTATTTTGCCTGTCACAATCACTTTGTCCAAGTTATCTAGCTGTCGGCGGGCAATATGACCGAAGTAGCTGAGGATCCTCTGGTAGCAGATTGTTGAGAGCCTGACTCGGATGCGAAGCTGATCTAGAATAGATTCATTTGTCCTCTTGGCCGTCCATGGGATTCGGAGCATTCGTCTCCAGCACCACATTTCAAACGCGTTTATTTTGCTTGCGCTCGGATGCCCTAATTGTCCAGGACTCTGCCCCGTAGAGAAAGATTGAGAGAACTAGGGCTCGGACGAGTCTCATTTTCGTGACGTTGGAGACTTTGCGATTTTGCCAGTACCTTATTTCTGGTAGCGTATAGGTTATTCTGAGGGCTGAAGTTAGCTTATCATGCAGTAAGGGTATAATGTATCGAGTCATTATGAAGTAAGTCAGTCGCATTCTCAGCGGGTCGCGATTCCGATCAGGTAGTAGATTCATTCGCGAAACAGCTGCTCTTGAGTTGTTAGGTCTCCTTTGGAGGATCTCGTTAACATATACTACCCATCCTGGCTGGACCATTGCTTGCCCAGCTGTCCTGGTGAAACTGGAAAGGGCCACCGGTAATCCGTGAAACACAAAAAAAGTCAGAAGTCAAGAAATACAGTCGCACACAACTTTTCAAGAAATATAGACGCATTATATAATCTCGAAGGTCAAGTTTTCAGTAAAAGTGTATAGTATCTAATAAATAAATAAGTAAATAAACAAATAAATAGTGTATAAATCTTAATTTATTTACGAGTATAAGTGAACTTACTCTGACATACGAAATATAATGACCAAAATCAATACGCTAAAGGTAGATACCACCGTCGTATATTTTTACCACGGAGCATACATGTGTTTTCTTTTATGGATACGGCAATCGTTCCAACACAGTCATTATGTACACGCGTATCAAGCGATGTCAGGGTTCAAATGCCGCAGGCTGTTATATATTTTTTTAAGTCAATACTCAAGTTTGTCTTTGTGAACGGCTTTAACAGATGTTAGTATTTATGTATTAGGTATTATAAAATAAATAAATTCTATTATGTATTAGAACTGGATCGATGGAGACAGCTTTTTACTGGTGGTAGGAGCTCTTGTGAGTCCGCCCGTGTAGGTAACACCACCCTGCCTATTTCTGCCGTGAAGCAGTAATGCGTTTCGGTTTGAAGGGTGGGGAAGCCGTTGTAACTATACTTGAGACCTTAGAACTTGTATCTCAAGTGGGTGGCGCATTTAAGTTAAAGATGTCTATGGGCTACAGTAACCACTTAACACCAGGTGGGCTGTGAGCTCGTCCACCCATCTAAGCAATAAAAAAAAATAGTTGACGGAATGAAACGGAGTCACGATCCTCAGCAATGAGGGACCGATTGAAGAGAGAGAGAGAGAGAGAGTAATGTATTGGACGTATGGTGAGCCCGCTGCCTATTCTCCCTTATTCTTGGCGCTAAGTTTTAGCGTGCTCTGACTAGAGACATTTGAAATCAGCTAACAACATTCACTTCTATGAACTCTAAAGTCTGTAGAAATAATGATTTACTTACCCTATTACTAAAATAGAACCCATTAATGCCGCCGTCACACCAATAAACTAAGTAAAATATCGGAGAAGGCTTAACACCTTATTAGTTTCCATATAATACCTATTCTCGTTCGCCGGCCTCGGAGGATCATTCGATAATCCCTTGAAACCACTATAGCGCCGGTTCATACCAGTTCACATCGGTTCTATCCAGTTTTATCCGGTTTTACGATCTATACAACGTTTCGCTTCAGGTAATACCGAGCGCACCGCTGGTACCTCTCGACAATAGGAGATATAAAATGATAAACGTAATAAAATTTAGGGACAATTTTATTTATTTTTGGACCTATTCACGATTGGAAAAGGCTAGAAGGTTGGTTTAGACTGCAATATGAGCCAAACGTGATTAAATAACAATCACAATCATTTAAGAGTTTTTTTTTTTATTGCTTAGTTGGATGGACGACCTCACCACAGTCCACCTGGTGTTAGATTACTGGAGCCCATAGACATCTACAACGTAAATGCGCCACCCACCTTGAGTTATAGATTCTTAGGTCTCAATGTAGTTACAACGGCTGCCCTACCCTTCAAACCGAAATGCATTACTGCTTCACGGCAGAAATAGACAGGGTACAGATGGTACTTACCCGTGCGGACTCACCAGAAGTCCTACCACCAGTAAATTGTGTTAGGTTTATGTAGCTTTTATAAAGCTATATAACGTTTGTCAAGTGGTCTTGTCTTTTTGGTGGATTTGTGTAATTTCTGGACAAATAGCTAGAAACATTATGACTAGCCAATTTCTTGTTTAAGGTTGCCATCAAATATAATTCGATATATCATCATAACTATTTTATACGATCAAATGAATACACATATTAATAATAAACAACGGCTCGAAAGGCTAATAGTCAAAAGGCAAGCCTATACGTCATACCAATGTTTGCCTGATGTTAGAATCGAACCCTGAGCCCCTGGCTTAGCAGTAAAAGGCGTTAACGACTACACTACCGAGTAAGTCGAATACTGAACTTAGCCAAAAAAAAAACTATAAAACACTAGTATTTATTTCTTCTTTTTTACTTTCACTATTTTTACTATTTATTCTTACATTTCTCTTCTTTTCTTCAAGTCCACTGAGTTTCTCGCCGGATCTTCTCAGTGGGTCGCGTTTCCGATCCGGTGGTAGATTCTGCGAAGCACGGCTTTTGCTAGGGTTCGTGTTAGCAACGTCGTCAGGTTTGAGCCCCGCGAGCTCACCTACTAGTTAAGGTTAGCTGAAATAGCCTCTCAAGGCTATAAGCTTAGGTAGAAAAAAAAAGACGTGTGGCACTCGGGGACTGCCGCGGTAAAGCTATTGCAAAGCATTTTTAATAATTTAATATTAAAACAATAATAAAAATTAGACCACGCTATATTTATAAATATTAACAAAAGCAAAACATTAACTTTACTATCCCCTTCACACTCATAAGCTAGACCGCGTGAGAGAGAGATGGGCAGACTTTTCATGATGCTCATGCAGTGCATATTCACAAACACTACACCAGCGCAACGTATGAATGTGTTGAACGCGAGCTACATAGTAGGCGTAGTGAAGGTGTCAGGTTATTTTCGTTACGGAATTTCTTGATTCAGTCGCCGCGCTCAAGGCCCGCGATAGAAGCTATCCAATAGCATAAAACTTTTTTTCACTAACGTTTCGACATTTCGAAAATAGCATTTTTTTTTTGACTACTTTATGTCGGTTTCCGTACAATGAAGAGTTAACAAAAGTATCCCCCAAATCACTCGTCCGGTAATGTCCGGTGCTAAAGTATGAGTTTATGTTACGGGGCGAAGCGGTATGAGCGCAAATTGCGGCCGCTCGGTTAATTTATGGGTGCCCTACGCAGGGAGACCGCTGGATGGGTCCGGAACGAAGGAAACCGTTGTAAATGTTTTGTGAAAACGACATTTGTTTACGCACACTCATATGCGGGTATAGCGTACAGCGGGTACGTGTCGCTGTTCTTTTTTTTACTTTTTTTATTGCTTAAATGGGCGGTCGAGCTCACAGCCCACCTGGTGTTAAGTGGTTACTGGAGCCCTTAGACATCTACGACGTAAATGCGCCACCCACCTTGATATATAAGTTCTAAGGTCTCAGTATGGTTACAACGCTTCACGGCAGAAATGGGCGGGCTGGTGGTACCTACCCGTGCGTACTCACAAGAAGTCCTGTAAAAAAGGCACCAAGCACTAGTAAAAAAGCATTCAAACGATATTAGCCACAAAATCGCCATATGCGACGTCAAAGGTCATCTAAATATTGTTCTAATACAATGTTATATACCTCATACTGTAAGACTCTAAGCTAGTCTGTCGATAAATTTAACAAATTTGTAAAAATAATACCAAAATTAGACGAATTCTCGAGCGAATTTCACGATAACATTATTGAGTAAAAAGAATACGCATACCCGATCTTGTGGACCGAATGGTAAACAGTCGACGTCGCCCTAAGCATGTCATTACAGATCCTCCCGATCCATTAACCGTGCTTTTAGGTACCAGAAGCACCGGTCACCGTCCTTGTCGAACCCGCCGCTTACGACGAAGGGCTCGACGAGTAAATTAGCTCACAGACACAGCCCACTGAGTTTCTCGCCGGATCTTCTCAGCGGGCCGCGTTTCCGTTCCGGTGGTAGATTCCGTGAAGCACTGCTCTTGCCAGGGTCATTGTTAGCAACACTCCCGGTTTGGGCCCCGTGAGCTCACCTAGATGTCAAGGAGAAGCTGAAATAGCCTCTTACGGCTATCAGCCTAGGTAAGAAAAGAAAAAAAAAGGATACCTGCAAAATGTATGTAAGCTTTGTGTTGACGTTGACGTTGACAGAACCATTAATATTTGGATATGTAGGTAGGTATCAGATAAACAATCAACCATTTTTAATAAAACTCCTTGTGAATTAGCTTAATTATAAAAGTAAAAAGGACGATTCAAATTTGAATATAAGAACAGTAAAGCATGAACATTTAATTGTCGATTCTCTGTTTTAGGTTAGTACAGTTATTTCATTAGTTGATATTTGTTAAGTAAAAGTTTAACTGTATTTAATAAATAAAACTCTGTTTTAGATGAATTACATAGTGTTTTGTTTTAAGAAGAAAGATAATAATTAATCTTCTATGTATAGTCACGGTAGGGCCAATGGTGGACAATATTACGCTACAACTAAAATTTTGTTCCCAAGTCTCTTTTTTTTTCAACCTATTCTAGTGACCTCGAAAGGTCATACTAGATCGAGTCTAGGTGAGCTTACGGGGCTCTAACTTGGTGTATTGAAAACACTAGCCCTAGCAAAAGCAGTGCTTCGCAGAAACCACCACCACCACCATCACTAAGAAGATCCGGCGCGAAATTCAGTGGGCTGTCTGAGGGTCCACGTCTCAAGATGGGTTACAGAATTCATATCGTCTATGGCCCCCCATACTCTGAGATATCTAATAACAAAAAGGAATAGCACGTAACAAATATATAATTCTGCTCTAAAACGAATAAAAGGCGTCTAATTCACATCAATCAATTCAAAACTCATATTCCCACAGCAATAATTCCTTCCAACTTTCTCTCCGCCACGAAACTTCTCACACATAAAACAGGCTAGGCTAATTGGTGCTTTGTTTTATATGTATATTACGATTTATGACAGCTATTTTATTTTGTTTTAAAGGTCCTTTATATTCGATGTAATATCAAAATTTATTGTTTAGGGGTCGAGCTTTGGAACTAAATGTTATTTATCAAGCGGCCAATAAATAATCATGTGTCACGCGGGGCCCGTAGATATCAGTCAGTAGATAGCTGTGCCTACCGCTGATGGCCATGAGCGACGGTGACTGTAATCAGGTGTAAAAGATGCAGACTATCCGATTATAATAAAATTGGAAATAAACAATTTTTAAAATCCGAAATTGTTTTTTTGTAAGATGGTAGGAGACCTCTTGTGAGTCCGCACGGGTAGGTACCACCGCCTCTTTCTGACGTGAAATAGTAATGCGTTTCGGTTTGAAGGGTGGGGCGGCCGTTGTACTGTACTGAGATCTTAGAACTCATGTCTCAAGGTGGGAGGCGGCATTTACGTTGTATAAGTCTATGGGCTCCGGTAACCATTTAATACCAGGTGGGCCGTGAGCTCGTTCAACGACCTAAGCAATAAAAAAAAGAAGTCAAATACCGAAGTGAATGACTGCTTGGGGTAGGAATAGGCACAATCGCGGTGCCTGGTGTTATATGATGATATTATAGAATGAAAGCGCAGGAATGGAGCTTAACTTCACCTGTCAGATTGGAAGCTTCTTGCTATAACCGCGCTTTCGGGAATAAATAAAATTGTTCCAACGGTACATTAAATTTGTGCATTCATTAAATTAGATTTTTTTTGTTCATTGCTTAGATGGGTGGACGAACTCACAGCCCACCCGGTGTTAAGGGGTTACTGGAGCCCATATACATCTACAACGTAAATGCGCCACCCACCTTGAGATATAAGTTCTAAGGTCTCAAGTATAGTTACAACGGCTGCCCCGCCCTTCAAACCGAAACGCGTTACTGCTTCACGGCAGAAATAGGCAGGGTCGTGGTACCTACCCGTGCGGACTCACAAGAGGTCCTACCACCAGTAACATTCTTGTACTTGTATCGTTTTACATACAATAATGGATTCATAAGAAGTTGCCGAGTTGGCTTACTACACCTTTACAACTAGCCGTGCTTTCTGACAATTTCATCAGTAAAAATCTCATTTTTTAATTGCGATCGTAGACGAGCAAGCATACGACCCATCTGAGGGTAAATAGACGCCGTCGTTCGTGGACATCAGCAATGCCAAGAGCGCAGTAAAGTCGCTGCCCTGATTTATTCTTTATTATTTATTTCTTAAATCGATGGACGAGTTCACGGCAAGCCTGATTGTAAATAGGTGCTGGAGCCCATGGACATCAACAATGTTAATGTTAATGCTACTCACATTGAGACCTGATTTATAAGTCACGGTTTTAGAGTTCGACAGATACTTCATCCTTAAAACCGAAACGCATTACTGTTTCACTCATTGGCTTACAAGAGACCTTACCCACTCTAACCGGCGCCATCTAGGCGGGCTTCGGACAGTCTGCCGACCGAGAGGGCTGGTGGTCGTGGCGCCGACGACCGCCAGTCCGGCGTCCCGAGGGGGAGGGTGATGGGAGAGATGTGCTCCGCACTAAACGCTTCACTTTCCCCCCTTTGCCTTGTCATGAGTTCTGTCTCATGCGAGGTTTGGACGTTGGTTGTTGAGNGGAGAGATGTGCTCCGCACTAAACGCTTCACTTTCCCCCCTTTGCCTTGTCATGAGTTCTGTCTCATGCGAGGTTTGGACGTTGGTTGTTGAGCGACAGGAGGTTTTAGTCAGTTCGACTCTGACATACCCCGCCCAGTATCCCCAGAAAAGGGCGGAAGTCCGGCGATTTCCTCCTGACCAAAAAAAAAAAAAAAAAACCTTACATGTAAAAATACATATTATATTTAAGTACTGATTTCCTGGTTAGATAGAACTTTAATGTTTTAATTGAAACCTCAAAAGAAGACTTTTTTTTCATTTATTTCAGTGATTACTCATACATAATTATTTATAACATACGATATCTTAATAACTATTGATTCTAAAAAAATCATTTCCAATACCGTCATCTCCTTACATATTGTTATTTGTTTTTCTCGAATGATAATTGTAAAGTTTTAAAATAATTAATAATTTAAATAATGCAGAACAACGCAATACATAATCTTTGGAAATTAGTTTCATAAAAAAAAAATACGAACCAAAACAAATTAACTTTTTATCGTCGAGTTGTGTCTTGAATTTCTATTGTTATGTTATATTTACGTAAGGAACAAACTTCGCCATCAAATGATACTGCAAAACAGATCCCTTATTTAAACACTAGAGGTCTTTTAATTAAATATTCCTTTTCATTTTAATTAATCCTTAATTAATGCTCTGAACTTTAAACCGTTACTTTATTCTTAAATTTAAGACTAAAACCTACTTTTTATTTTCTAAAAAAAAAATCTAAAATTAATAATATTATTTGTCTATGAAATATTGAGTTGATGGGATGCGGTGGTGGATGACAGCTTTGGATGCCGAAACATGAGCGCGCAGTTTATTGTCGATGTTTCAATGTCCGCCTATATCTTAGAGTAGAAGCGATTAAACAAATTGGAATTACTCACAGCCAGTATGATCTTTCGCATTCCACGCTTAGATATGCTATATGGGAAGGGTATTTTTTTTTTTAAGATTTTTTTTATATTTATTTTTTTAATTCTCTAACTCTACAGTGCATAAGTTTAAATTCTCTATTTAAATCGAAAAATTTTAGGGCTCTTTTAAGTTTAATCCTTTGAATGGATTTTACGCTCTAAAAGGTTCCGACGCACTCAAACTTTTCATTAGGAGATTTTGGCAACAAAACCCCCCGGGGAATAGTCTGAATACTCCCGAACCTGGAAATCTTAGATTACAATTTAGAAGTTTACAGAGGAAGCTACGAGCTTTTGATAACAACGCCTTAAACTCCTCCGAATGTCCCTATCGAACTAGATAAAGTCTACTGTTTTAAGTTATTACTCAATACTTTTAATTTTCATTTTTTTTATAAGGTTCATTTTATTCGAAACGAACCACAGAAGCCAGGAGATAGATTATATAAATTTTAGAAGTGAGAAAAAAGAGTTTTGCTTAGCTAATTTTAGAAGCGTCACTACTGGCAACATTTGTAAGAAAGAAAAAAAAAAGAAACACTTATAATTATTTCTTTCGAACGAGATTACGTTGGATAATTTTTTATTAAATCTTATATTTAAAATAACTACATTTTTAACGTACGCTATTATTTTCTTCTATATTTTTTTATTGCCAATATTTAAAGTCGCGAACGTCTCTATGTACCTTCGAATACACATTAAGTTGTGAAATGCTTTTAACCTATTTAATTGTTTTTTTTTAATATAAATATTATAAATATGAAGACTCGAGAGCTCTTAGAGTCTTCATATTTGTTTACGTTCTAATATCTCAATGGCGGAGTCCGTTCGCACGATCGAAATAAGGTGATTATGATTTTTTAGAATCCACGCGGAATCCACTCAAACAATGAAAGAGGAAGTTGCTTGTTGTGTTTATGTGGAATCGTTGTGGATTCATCGGGAGTTGAAACTAAAACTTTCATTGTCAAATTGAATTTCAAGACACATTCTCCGAGACGATGCGGTTGCCCAAAATGATGGATAGATTCTTTTGTTCGCACTTTCCCGTCATTACTTTATCAATACGATATTTTCACGCCCAAACTTTCTATTTTACTATGAAATACAAAACGCAACGTATTTACAACCATTTCTAAACGTCTCATTTACCAACATAATAATAATATTAATATTTTTTTCTTGATTAATTAGCACGATATTAAATGTACATCTTTAGATTTACGACTAGATTCGTTTAAAAAAAAAAAGATTATTAGATGAAAACAATAATTGTGTTAAATTTCTTTTGTCCTTTTCTTTCTTCTAATCGCAGTGTTCCTATTGTCTGGCTTCTAGTACTCAATAAACACTGAGTCCTTGAGCAATACTGAGTATTCCAAGTCGTTGCATCTCACCAGACATTTTTTTTTTAAATTGCACGTAAATTTGATGATATTTAATTGTTTTTTTTTTCATTCATCTTAATTTTAATTTATTTTTTAATTGTATTTTCGTTTACATAATAATGCATTTTCCTTTTTCGGCCCAAGGGTTGTTCTTTTTGTCCGGAGCGTGTATCAGGGGGTCGTTCTTTTCATTCTCTTCGACATACTCCCTCATCCTGTAACAAGGTATAATTGCATTAGATTTTGATTGACAAAGAACTGTTCTAGATTTTTATTGGAGATTAGCTGAGCCGGCAGACTTCGTAGTGCCTCGATCGATAAATAAAATACCTAAACTTTTGTTTAAATAAACTTAAAACAAACAAAAGGAAGAACGGGGGACACATCAAAGGAAAAACGAAATAGTAATTTTTATTTAATTCCGAGCATTTCCATATTTATCTACCTTTTAAACCTTCTCTGGACTTCCACAAATAATTCAAGATCAAAATTAGTCAAATCGGTCCGGCCGTTCTCGAGTTTTAATGAGACTAACGAACAGCAATTCATTTTTAGATGATGATTGATTAGAGATGATGATTTCAGATGATGCCTTAATTGAAACAATACCAGGTGACTAGCCTAGAATTTCTAATGCGTTTTTGGGGTAATGCAACTTTTGCATCCTGACAAACCCTATGCTTAGTTTTAAAGAGGCTTCTTAAAGGACTTTGGACCTTTGACTGCGTAGTGACTTTTATCTGTCGCCTAAGTAAGTTTTGTAGTCGTAATGTCTACTATTGTGATGATCAATGATATTACTCAACGCTATGATGTCTAGATGCTTCCGTAATCACTTAACACCAAGTGGATAGAGAGTAAAAAAGAATGAAGCTATAGTAAACATTACCGTTATAGTCAAATTTAGCAAGGAATAACAATTTTCAACTCCTTTCAATTTAGTATCGTACAGGCCCATATATCAAAACAACTTTGTTAAATTATGATCATCACACGAACTTTGTACAACGGAATTGATTTTTTCACACACGCGGATATAATAATATCGTCACTAAATACAGAGCAAAGGTAAATTTATTGAGCAAAACGGTTGCCAGTTAATTTACCTGGGGTATAAATCATTTTTTTTATTGCTGTGGATCGATACACGAGTCTGCAGCCAACTTTTTTTTTTATTGCTAGATGGATGGACGAGCTCACAGCCCACCTGGTGTTAAGTGGTTACTGGAGCCCATAGACATTTACGACGTAAATGCGCCTACCCCCCTTGAGATATAAGTTCTAAGGTCTCAAGTATAGTTACAACGGCTGCCCCACCCTGCAAACCGAAACGCATTACTGCTTCATGGCTGAAATAGGAAGGGTGGTGGTACCCACCCGCGCGGACTCACAATAGGTCTTACCACCAGTAATCGTCGAGTATCGACTTGCTATTAAGTTATTAACAGAGACCATTGATGCTTCGAATTAAATACCACCATCGTCACCACTTGTACAGTGCATTGTTTGACAATAAACTGCCACATCTCTGGCTTTTGGAGGAACATTTGTTTGAGATAATTCATTTTGTTTTGTTACGCTGCACCACGTCGCTAAAATCACAGCACGATGTGACTATTTTTATTTTTTAACGTTAGGGAATCCAGTTTCAGGAATCCAGCCCATGGGCTTGGGTTGGGTTATGTCGAACTTTTTATTTATTTATTGCTTAGATGGGTGGACGAGCTCATAGTCCACAATTAACTGGTTACTGTAGTCCATAGACATCTACAACGTAAATGCGCCACCCACCTTGAGATATAAGTTCTAAGGTCTCAAGTATAGTTACAACGGCTGCCCCACCCATCAAACCGAAACGCATTACTGCTTCACGGTAGAAATAAGCAGGGTGGTGGTATCTACTCGTGCGGACTCATAAGAGGTCCCACCACCAGTAATAAGGTGAAGTGGCCGAGCTTTTTGTATAATTCTACACATAAAAATAATAATATTACAATAGCTACACTAGTCATGTCCCAACGTGACCGACGCACAAACAAACCTGAATTAGAACGGCGAAAACTCTGTTTGTTTTTACTTTGAGTTTTCGTGTTTCGTAACTCCAGAGTGTACTCTTAAATTTTATATAGGCTGCGTATGTTTGTTTAGTTGTAAAACTTTCCAGCGCTTGAAACGTTTCAGACACTGGTGAGAGAGAGAGAGGTCAGAGTTTTTTACTGGTGAGTCCGCACGCCTGCCTATTTCCGCCGTGACGTAGTAATGCGTTTCGGTTCAAAGGACGGGGCAGCCGTTGTAACTATACTGAGACCTTAGAGCTTGTATCTCAAGGTGGGTGGCGCATTTACGTTGTAGATGTCTATGGGCTCCAGTAACCACTCAACACCAGGTGGGCTGTGAGCTCGTTCACCCATCTAAGTTATAAAAAAAAAAGATTAGGTAAAGAAAAATTGATTGCACAGGTTGCCTGCGATATATCGCGGATAACACGCCCCCAAATCAGTCAAGACCGAAAAAAAGTTTGCCCGTTTTAACATTTTCATCACGGAGAAAAAAATCCGATATTTTTGTTCTTTCATTAACCAAACACGACAGTGGAGATTTCGGCGCAATATGTTTAGCGGAAACGGACCGAGTTGGGTGTTTTGATAAATTATTCAGTTTGGCAAAGGTAAGGTTGATGCCATTCAAATATCGCCATAATACGTATCAAGGGTAGCCCGGCGAAATTATTCCTTGTTCTGTTATTTTGTCCTTTGCTTGCGTTGTCCTTTTTACGGTTGTATACTTTTAATCTTGATAGGGCTTTGCTTTTGAAGTCGGTTTGTAAAATTAGAGTATTGTTTGTTCAAGGTTCCAAGGATATTAGAAAAAAAAATATTGAATTGCGAGAGGAGTTTCAGAGATGATTCTAAAGTGATTCTCTTTTGAACATGGAATCGAACTGATGGGTCTGAATTTTATTGTAATCAAAGCAATCGGGTCATATGGCTTTTCAGTAATACAAGCAACGGTCGTGTATACTGTCAACCTTTAAATGATCAATAACCAAAGCCTACCCGCTTCGGGTATCGAAAAAGGATATGTTGGAAATGTTTCCTAACGAGAACATTTTCTATCTTACTAGAGGTCCCGCAGTAGTCGAAATTCGACTATAATTAATTGGAATTGTAAGTTTGTACATTATTTTGATTGTATTTTATACTTCTATATTCACAAATTTCGCTGAGACTACACTATAAAAATATTAACAAAGACAAACAATATTTAATTTTGACAACAGACGTCAACAACAAAAGTTTTACAATAAATAGTATGCATGCGTGTGTGCGTCAAATACATGGTATGTAGTGTGTGTAATGTTTTCTTTATTGATTTAATGTATATTTTATGCATTATTTTAAAAAAATATTAGCATTGTGCACTTCTTCTCTATATTCTCTATAAGTGTGAAAAATTTCATACTCCTCCGTCCGCCCAATTTTCGTAAAAAGGGATACAAAGTTTTTGCTTCACGTATTAATATATAGATAGACATTTTTTTTAATTATTGTTGGCAAGATTAATTTTTTTTTGCTTTAGATTTTTTATGCATACCGTATGGATTTTATTGTCATTAGGCGAATTTATTTTGGAAGGTGTCTGTGATTACGAGGCTATGTTAGGTACAAGTTTACCTAATAAAATCGGAATTGAAAATGGACATTAATCAAAACACCATTTACGAACTTAATGAAAGCTAGTTTATCTATTGTTATTATATTATTAGCCCCACAGACAGAGCTCAGTGAGTTTCTCGCCGAATCTTTTCAGTGGGCCGTGTTTCCGATCCGGTGGTACATTTGAGTTGAGCCCCGTGAGCTAACCTACCGGTCTGCGTGTAGCTGGAAGAGCCTTTTAGGCTACCAGCAGGGAAAAAAAACATTATTTCCTTTAGAGTTCTTTACAGTTAATGTGGTCACGGTTGCCTGAGGTATTATTATACGTTGTCGAAGACTAAATATTGTGCGAACACTCTAATTTCGAAAGAACTAATAGTATCTTGAGGTCTGGCAGTTTGCATGATTTGGTTTTTCGTCTTATCTTATTTCTTATTTTTACCATAAGAGGATCCCAGGTGTTAAATAAAGCATAAGACTAATTTAGCACTTGGAGTCTTGCTATCTTAATTTTTTTTTTTTTTTTGAAATAGTTGACGTAATTAAGTAATACCTTATAAAGAAAACAAGGTAGTTCCTCGCACGGTGCGAGGGGCCATTGAAATAAATTAAAAACACCCTAAATAGCTTTAATAAAGGAGGTAATTGGTGTCTATCTACAATAATATTACTCTAAAATGGTTTTTTAAATATATTTGATTGTAATAGATGGCTGAACGAGCTCACCGCCAACTGGTGTAGGCTGAGAATCGGAGACGATGCTTTAATTTTATTGGAGAATATTATACCCATAAAACCGGACTATTTTCAAGAAAATCGGGCTTCTTTAGTACACGCGACACGTGCTTTACTTACGGACGTGAATCCCAAAAGTATTTTAATGAAATGGCCAATATTTCGTAAAGAATACAAATGATCGGGCCAACTGTTTAGCGGAAAGCACTTATCGAGGCAGTCGATAAGATAATGCGTAATTGGAAACGTATTTAAGCCTTTCGGCGTGATACTTTCCTGCTGTGATCGATCGACTGTGTCAGCTAATTAACTATTAAAACATTTCGTCATCAGCCAGTAGACGTCCGCTGCTATATTGGCCTCGTCCAAGCTTTGCCCAATGATAGTCTCTACGCAGCACGCACTCAGCGCTTTCATGCGACCTTTAGCGGTCGTCGGTTCTACTGGCGAGAGGTCCGCTCACGCGGCGTTTTACGATACGAAGTGGACTGTAAATTCTGGTGTTTTTATTTATTGCTTAGATGGATGGACAGCCCACCTGGTGTTAAGTGGTTACTAGAGCCCATAGACATCTATAACGTAAATGCGCTACCCACCTTGAGATATAAGTTCACTGCTTCACGGCACAAATAGACGAAGTGGTGGTACCTACTCATGCGGACTCACAAGAGGTCCTACCACCAGTAATTACGTAAATTATAATTTTGCAGGTTTGATTTTTACTACACGATGTTATTTCTTCACCGTGGAAGTCACTCGTGAACATTTGGTACGTATTTCATTAGAAAAATTGGTACCCGCCTGCGAGATTCGAACACCACGATTATTTCCACGGTGGAGGAATAGCATCGTGTAATAAAAATCAAACCTGCAAAATTATAATTTGCTTAATACACGGTTTTTTTTTTTTTTTTATCGCCGGATCCCCACCCGCCGTGCGGGTGGGGTATGTGGGAGTTGAACCTCACTAAAAACTCCTGCCGCTCACAGCCGGCGCCCTACCCCAGGACCGGGTGGGAACCCAGTCGGAGCTATTGAGACGGCGGGACAGGGTTTACGCAGAGCATATTACATCCATCCCGCCGTCCCCCAGACACCGGACCGGCGGCCGCCAGCGACACGACCGCCGGTTCCCTCGGTCGACGGGCCAAGAGCCCGCATTGATGGCGCCGCGCTACACCTTCCCCCGGAGCGGTCGGGGGAACGCGGCTTACCACGCCGTCCCACGCCTAGGCTCCGTCCCGCACAAAACGGGTGGAGCCCGAAGCTCTTAGGGGGCCGGGTTACGGACGAGACCCCGGTCCCGACCCCCTGCTCGGCGGCGGCGGATTTCTGCGTAGTGAGGAGAGCTTTGTCTCACTCGCCCCGCCGCCTCCTTCTGCGAGATGGTGCACTCGCAGAAGTCGAGCATAGCCTTCCAGGACTCGTCACCGCCAAGCATCGACGCCACGACGCCAGGCAGCGACAAGTCCGGTCCTATTTTTGCGACCAGGACACGGCGCTGCACCTCCCAAGCGGGGCAGACAGCGAGCGTATGCTCCGCCGTGTCCAGGTCGTGTCCACAATGGTGGCACCTCGTCGTCGGCTCAGCTCCTATCCGGTGCAGATACTTTCCGAAGCATCCGTGCCCAGTCAGCACCTGCACCAGACGGAAGGTGAGGCGTCCTCGGCCACGATTCACCCAGTCATCAAAGACTGGGTAAACCGCCTCAACGGTCCGTAGACCCCACGTGGGGTTGGCCAACCGCCTCGACCACGATTCGAGAATTACTGGTGTTAGGACCTCTTGTGAGTCCGCAAGGGTAGTTACCACCGCCCTGCCTATTTCTGCCGTGAAGCACTAATGCGTTTCGGTTTTAAGGGTGGGGAGCCGTTGTAACTATACTGAGATCTTAGAACTCATATCTCAAGGTGGGTGGCAGCATTTACGTTGTCGATATCTATGGGCTCCAGTAACCAATTAACACCGGTTGGGCCGTGAGCTCGTCCATTCATCTAAGCAATAAAAAATATATAAAAAAAACTGCTATGATATCTATAGGCTTCAATATCCAGCACTGATTGGTCTACCAATTAAACACAATAAAAAAAATGACTCTGACGTCAGTAGCTTCGCAATGTATGTCGTCAGCCCGAAATGCGTTACACTACACAACACACACATACACATGGCTGCCACGTGAACGCACTCAAACAATTAAACTTCATTGTTTACTGTACAGTAATTAGTACAACTGCTAATAAATTTTTGGACGGTACGTACCATATGTTCGCGCGTGTGGAACATGTGTGTCTCAATTCTAGCTCAATATGATCAGACATTAGACTTGTTTCTGGAAGAGGCTGCTTAGATTTTTATTGCACGATCGTTGAGTAAACGATCAGCGATTTTAGGCAGCGGCTTGGCTCTGTCCCTGGCGTTGCTGAAGTCCATGGGCGACGGTAACCACTCACCATCAGGTGGGCCGTATGCCCGTCTGCCTACAAGGGCAATAAAAAAAAGACGTTTTTCCTGATTGGTTCACATCGTTTTTATTGAGCTAGCACGGAAAAATCGTGGCTGGTAGATATTAAACGTGTTTTTGCGTAGTGTGCAATGTTGTATAGAAATAAACTTGCATACGTGGTCTTATAAAAGCCTAAAGATAAATTCATAGGTTCATGACACGACTAGCTAGTTCATAATAAACAAAATTACGTTATTAATATGAGATAAAAACATATGGTTGTCAACATAATAATATATGGCATATTCTATCCTACTAATCATACTAATATTATAAACGCGAAACCTTTTAAGAATCTATGGATGTATATGGATGGATGTTTGTAACCGTTTCACGCAAAAACTACTGAATGGATTTTGATGAAACTTTACAATAATATAGCTTACACATCAGAATAACACACAGGCTATAAATTACATAGGCATAGTGTATATTACCCAAAATATAACGATAAGTGACAAGTAAGAAGGAAATATGTGCCATGTGCAAGCTATTTTGGCGTACGCTGTAAAAACCGTTGGAGTTACACGTACATAATGTATTTTTTTTATTGCCCTCTTAGATCAATAATAGATTGCCCTTGTAGGCAGACGAGCATACGGCCCACCTGATGGTGAGTGGTTACCGTCGCCCATGGACTTCAGCAATGGGAGGGAACCGAAGTCCCTCCGCAGATCCAGAGGTTTCAAACGATCCGTGATGGAAATGTTTATCTTCAATAGTCCTGTGACAGCATATATCTATCTTTTATTTGTAAGCCATTATCGCTAATATACTGTACCATATATATAAGATTTTAGATTTGTTACGTTGTTTTTTTATCTTGTCCTGACAGTAATAAACACAATTACTGTCAGGACAAGATTTGTATACAAGAACATTCAATAAGGTCAATAATAAATTACAGTTCTCGAAGCGAAGCGAGGGCGGGTCGTTAGTTATACTTAATATAATATTGTAATGCCGACCAATAACATAGTAAAAATAGTTTGACTTCTGTCTGTATGCATATGTTATAGCTCATGACAGCTTAAGATCTATACTAATATTATAAAGAGGAAAGATTTGTTTGTTTGTTTGTTTCGAATAGGCTCCGAAACTACTGGACCGATTTGAAAAATTCTTTTTCCATTAGAAGCCGACATTGTCCCTGATGAACAAAGGCTACTTTTTTTAAAAAAAAATTTTTTTTTTTTTTGGTTTCATGTGTGTTTTAATGTTTCCGAAGCGAAGCGAGGGTGGGTCGCTAGTAATTTATATTTTACAAAAATATTGAGAAATTATTTATAAAATTACGTTTTTACAAACTCGACACTGGCAACAATGACTGCGTAAGAAGTCAATTGCCATACTAATAAAAATATTTCCTTAATAATCTTCTTCTATAAATAAAGTTTTTTTTTTTTGTATTGTGTCTGTGTTAAAACTTGTAATGTATGTATCAATTGCCTAATTGATAAAACTTGACTGGTTAGGAATATTCTAAATTATTTTCTTAAGCATATCAAGTTTAAATTCGAGTTGACGTTTTCAAATACCCCGTTTCTTTATTACAACAATTCAAACTGCTTATCGAGGCAATAGAAACAACAGTTTGTATGTATGTTAATGTTTAATTAAACTTCGTAATAACCTACGCCAAAAAAAATTGGGATTTTTTTCCGACAGCCGAAGGGATGCCTTCTGTGTATGTATACAGCCGTAATTCCCTTTGCCTTTGTGCCGTAAAAAGGTGAAATACGACCCTGGCTACCGGCCCTTTTACCTTAAATGCGGGATTAACTCGGTTCGCGCCGTAATGAAATCTTTTTCTTGTTTCACAATTCATTTTGTAGGGAGGTTTATTAAATAGGAGTCGACAACGATCTGACGGTAGTAAGCTTTTATTATGATTGGCGCATGGATTTGGAAGGTGTCTGTGATGGACTTGGATTAACAAATTTTGATTGGCATAGACAAGCACATAAAATCACTCAGATAAAAGCGTTGACCAGTTACACAGAATTTGAAATTAAAATTAAGCGTATTCATTTTCAAATTTTACAATCTTATTTCATCAGACACATGAACATAATTTATAGTATGAAGCCAAAAAAACTGTGAAACTTTAAAAAAATTATTGTAATTAAGCATTTAATAAAAGCAGTTGCTTTAAAAAAAACAATCTGTGACATAGTACTCTTTTTGTTCCTCCATAAATGTCAGCCGTTTATTCAATAATTTATTTATTTTCTACAACCATAGAACAATATCTCTGAAAATCTTCGGTTTACTATTTACCGCATCGATAAATAAGTTTTAAATGTGTTCAAATTGTTACTTCATTAAAGTTAATAAAGTGTTTTGAGATTACCAATAAGATACGATCATATTGATCAACTGATTTTTTTAAGGGATTTTATGACCTGGTAACGAAGATCTTTATTTAGGTCATGTCTTATATTAATTTATATTCTTATTTTAATTAAAATGGAGTGAAATGAAATGAAATGAAGATGATTAATTTGAGACATTAGTCAACTGGGATGAAATTAAATGCAGTAAGATGAGATGATAGGGGATGAAATATATAATCTCAGTAAAATGGTGGTCATTTACTGAGATTTTTTCAGTGGACTTCTTGGAGGATCCCGAGAAATTACGTCCAGCGGCTTTGTTTCATTTTCCCAAATTTGTGCACTTTCACAGATATTAAACAGTTAATAAACCACCGTAATTACACATTTAAACCCGAAGAAACACTAAATAGACAAAATAAAACAAGCCACACAACTTCACTCCTCGCGTTCCCGCCAAAAAGTACTTGATTAACTGACATTTGAATTGAACACAGAGTATATAAAAATATAGGCTCAAGTTTATGTTTCATACAGCCAAAAATGACGTTATATAAGTACAAACAGTTTGATTGACTCGATGGAGCAGTAGCTACTGTCCTTGACTGTTGTTTCGAGAGTCGTGGGTTCGATTCTCACATCGGGCAAACATTGGGTGATGAACAGGTATGTTTGCGCTATATCTGGGTGCTCGTTATCTATATTTGTATATATTTAAACATATTATTATGTAAGTATGTTTATCAGTCTTTGATACCCATGACACAGGGAATGCTAAATTGGGGCCGGATGACCGTGCATGAGTTGTGCCCGGTTATTATTAGTATATTTATTATTATTATTATTGAGCAAAGTTTAAAAATATTTGATTTAAAAATTAGTAATGAAAAATTATTTTTCATTAATATTAAGTATTGTGTGTAATCAGCTAGCTCATTCTCCGAAATGGTATTTCAATCGATGAATGTAAAAGTACTAAGCCGATTGTAAGCAAAAGTAAATTTTCATGTTCATGTAAAATTAAACTTCTGTAACGAAGCACCACGTCACTACCGTTGTAACTTTAATTGAGACCTTAGAACTAATATCTCAAGGTGGGTGGCGCATTTACGTTGTAGATGTCTATGGGCTCCAGTAACCACTTAACACCAGGTGGGCTGTGAGCTCGTCCACTCATCTAAGCAATAAAAAAAAAAAAAAAAAAAAAAAAAAAAAACCAGCTTAATAAGACTTCGCTTTGTACTTTACAGGGAGCCGTCGAACTTCTCCAACGCCCTAAAGCTGGCGTGGGTGGGGGAAGTTGCAAAGGGCCGCCGAAAACAATACAATTATCAGTAATAGGTGTATCGCGAACGAGTCCTCCTTGTGTACACAGTGTATGTACATAGCAGAAGTACGATTTTATACATGTTTTGGGTTCGGTTGGTTTCGGTTTGAAGGGCAGGGCAGTCGTTGTAACTATACTGAGACCTTAGAACTTATATCTCAAAGTGGGTGGCGTATTTACGTTGTAGATGTCTATGGGATCCGGTAACTACTTAACACCAGGTGAGCTGTGAGCTCGTCCACCCTTCTAAGCAAGAATTTTTTTTTATGAAAAACAGATGCATTAATTTTTACACTATGGCCTTATTTAAAGGAAGATAAAGGTTAGTTCTGTTATGAGATTTATCAGATTTTGTATTGCTAAGCTTAAAAAGTGGTCTCATAGAATCGTTTTTGCTTTTTCGAGTGCTAAATCTTTGTCAGCAATGATAAGTGTAGAGAATACCGGTAAGACATAAGCATTCAAAGAAACATCGACATAAATTAGCATTATTGTGACTCAACTCAAGAAATAGGTCCTCGGATTATGCCTGACAATATTCTTTGTTAGATTGTATAATAGAGAAAATTTATAAGTGTCATTTACTATTTGAAGTCTCCTGCAAATTTCTGAATCCAGGGTAGGGCCTAAGATATTTGATGTCAGAGGCGTAAAATTATAGATAAAATCATATCTAGTGCATTCATGCTTTAAAACAAGAAAATTAACGGCTTCTTTCTGTAAAAAAATACTTCACGAATTCTAGTGAATGAGAAAAAAAAAACATTCATCCTATTTCTGCCGTGAAGCAGTAATGCGTTTCGGTTTGAATGATGGGGTAGCCGTTATAACTATACTGAGACCTTAGAACTCGTGTCTCGAGGTGGGTGGCACATTTACGTCGTAGATGTCTATGGGCTCCGGCTACCACTCAACACCAGGTTCGTCCACAGACCTAAGTAATAAAAAACAATACATTATAAGAACGTAAGGACTGTGTTATCCGCAACTGTGCAAGGTCACCCCCTGACAAAGGGAGTCGTTTCTGGGTCAGTTATTTCGGGTAAGTACCAAACAGCATGTTGATGACATTCTCACTTTAATTTTATACGGGGAGCGTGTTTAAGGGGCCGTTTACTCATCAGCCTTTGAGTTGTTTGAACGTACAACATTTTGGACGCACCTGGGTCCGTTTAGTTGGGAGTTTTGTTTCAAACGACGCAACCCTAGTCCGCAGAACCGCAATGTACTGTAAATTACGGTTTCAGCTCTGGAGGCCGTGTTTTAAAATAAAGGATCAGGACAGTCTCATTAAGACAGCCGAGTGTTAAGGTTTGCTGTGGGTAAAAAATGGGAGAGAGAAAGTAAACACACATTTAACATTAAAAACTTAGTAAACGGGCCGGTATAATTATACAATAGGCGGTCTTATCTACAACTGTTTTAATCTAGACAAATTTTGAGAAAGACTCAACAACCTCATTGCTGAGCTCCAGTAACTAAGTGACACTGAATAATACATACGTAATGTAATGATAAATAAGAAAGACGCAATGTACAGGGTATAAAATTGGGAAGTCACTAAACTTGCTCCAGACATTTGCCCCACTAAATCTTATCTCGTATGAAGTTAAATCGGTTATCTAATATAATGTCGCCATCTAATTTTAAATGCAAAACAGCGGGCTCTCGTGAAATATCAGATCCTTAAACTACACGCTCAAAGTCAAATATCGGTAGCAAATCTCCTATTTCTAAATCCTATTTCTAAGCATTCGCTATGTTTTAATATATGTATTAATATTAAGCATTGCGACGCGTCTCCATTTATTTAAATCCGTGTTTCAAACAGTTCAATTATCTATCTGCCCTTACTACTTGTACATTGACTTAGAAACTCACGAGACTTAAAAAAAAATGAATTTGCTCATCACACTGATAGGTGTCGCCATATTTCTGTCACGAAGCAGTAATGCATCCCGTTTGAAGGTTGGGGCAGCCATAACACAATACAGACTTCGAAGCCCATCGATATAAAAATAGAATCTCGAAGAAAAAAGAACAACGCTTTTAAATATAACAATAAATGGGAACAACCCTCATACGGTCATCCGGTCCCAATTTAGGATTCCCTGATCGAGGGAAAGAGACCGCACGTGCACACCACCCTAGAGATCCCATCCCACAAGCCCTTCATGCCGCCAATGATCGGAGGCGCTGGAGGGATATTACAAGGAGTAAGATCCTGTCGAAATATGATCGCGAGGACCCTCAGCAGTGAGGAAACGACGCGAGGGCAGTGTTATGGGTACTAGAGACTGACATACATACTTATAAACGTTTAAATATATATAGTTAATAAACACCCAGATAAAGATTTTTTTTAATAATAATAATAAAAAAAAAACTATCAAACCTGTTCATCACACAATGTTTGCTTGATGTGGAACCAAACCTAAGACCCTCGGCGCAATATTCAGGGGCGCTAATTATTACAGCAGCGAATCAGCTTAGGATTAAATATTTAAAAAAAAAAACCTGCAAAATTATAATTTGCGTAATTACTGGTGGTAGGACCTCTTGTGAGTCCGCGCGGGTAGGTACAACCACCTTGCCTATTTCTGCCGTGAAGCAGTAATGCGTTTCGGTGTGAAGGGTGGGGCAGCCGTTGTAACTATACTTGAGATCTTAGAGCTTATATCTCAAGGTGGGTGGCGCATTAACGTTGTAGATGTCTATGGACTCCAGTAACCACTTAAAATCAGGTGGGCTGTGAACTCGTCCACGCATCTAAGCAATAAAAAAAAAACAAAAAAATATTTTCGGAGAGATAAATTCTAATTCATTTGTCAGGATAACAACGCGGTCCGTTTCTTAGTTTCTCTGTGACATCGTCTCACGTTTCCTGTAACCGAGTTAAGTCTCTGAGTTTATGAGCGGACACACACGGGGTGAAAAATTATCACGTGCCTTTCGTAAGACAAGATTCGCGGCACGTTCCCTCAGTTCCCCCCTCAAAGAAAATTTAATTCGCCTATGAAGCATGCGAAACGTGTTGTGCGCGTTCCAACCGAATTATAAAATTTAGTTTGTCGCTCGTATACATTTATTTATATATTTATTTATTTGTTATTTTATTTATTTATTTATGTATTTATTTATTTATATATTTATTGTTAGCATAGAAGTAGAAACACAATCGTATTTTCATCCGTGCTTTAATTAGGTGATAAAACCTGTATCTCAAGCAGGAGTATGATTGATTCCTAATAAATGATTCCTGTGTCTTTTTTTTTTTAATTTAACACATACACGCTTTTTTTTTATTAATAAGAAAAAGTTGTTACGTTTTTCTTTGTTCAAATTGAAAAGTTTTCATGTCTAACTTTCGAAAAACATTCGAGATTTATCTATGTACATTAAATACAGTTTTATAGGTAATAAAACATACATTGATAGCGTGCAATTGAGCCGAGTTTAAATTCTAAAATAAATATTATAATTATGTTGTCTTGGTAATTAATATAAATTTCATTGCACCTACCACTATTTACTCTGCACTACCTTTGGTTGACTGGTAGAGAATGCTTTAGGCATTAAGTCCGCCAATGTAAATTTTACTTGAACTGTAATAAATAAATAAATAATTCCGATCAAAGTTTTCGATGAAATAATAAAATTGTTGTATTGTAATCCTTGACATACGCACGTAAGTTTTTAACTTAATCGGCCGTAGTGGTGTTTGTCAAAAACAATATTTTTTCGTGAGACGTAGTATTTCATATTGGGAACAAAAAAAAAATTAATTTGTTTTGTTGAATAGCCCTTTGTTCATTGGGCATATTTAAAAAAAAACCCTAGAGCGAAACGACTAGTGTTTATATTCGCTTGCGTGATACAAAGTGATTTTAAAAACCCATTTTTTTTTTTTTTTTAATTTACGTTCCAAAATAACTTTTTATAGTACTTAATTATTTTTTATAAATTAAAAATTTTAAAATTTATTCTGATCAAACTAATGTGATAGCGTCAAAAGCTTGCTATTGGTAGCTACTCCAGCAACGAACAATTATTGCGTGATATCGTTTCTAACGTGCTTTTATAAGCAATTAATTAATAATAGCATTTAGAAGAAGAAAAAAAATACCTGAAAAACCGCTTAATTTCGTAGCACAGACTTATCTCTGCTAGAATGCACCCAATTTTAGAGTCTATCTGGTCGCAATTATATTATTTTTATTGCCTTAGTTGGGAGTCGAGCATACGGCCCACCTGATGGTGAGTGGTTACCGTCGCCCATGGATGTCAGCAATGCCAGAGACAGAGTTAATCCGCTGCCTACCGTTATATATTCTCCTTTGAAGATGGACATACCATAGCGCTCGTGAAAGACGGTAAAGGAGATTTTTTAAAAAAATGAACATATTGTTAACATATAGTTAAAAATAACTATAATAATTAGTATTAAAATATACATATCTTCCTAGCCTACTGAGTTTCTTACCGGATCTTCTCAGGCGGTTGCGATTCCGATCCGGTGGCAGATTCTGCGAGCACCGCTCTAGCTAGAGCTAGTATTAGTAGTGCTAGTGTACATATATTCCTAAAATAATCAGTTGTGTGCTGCCTTTTATGACTAATAGATACTGGCGTTATCAAAAAATTTAAAAGCAAACAAAAACTATAGAGCGGTACATTGGTCGTCTCTATATTCGTCCGGACTCTGTCAACGGGGCAATTTCTCACTGCGTTTTCCGTTCGACGCTTCAGTTTTATCAATAAACAGTCGAACGCCCACGTTCCAACATAAACACTCAGCCGGGAACAAATAAATTATACAAAGCGATGATCGAACTAGAGCATCCAAATATATGTATAATGTTGGGTTACGTTCGTTCGTATTTTGGCCTTCCAACAAAGGCAACGCACGTTGCAGATGTTATTAAACAAATCGAAAATAGTTTTTCGGTTGTTTGTATGATCGAACACAAACTTAAATATTGCAACTTTAGAATTGAAGTGGCTTAATCCAAAATTCTTTTTTTAAATTATTGCATAGCTTTTATCGCGGGCTTTGAGCGCGGCGACCGAATCAAGAAATTCCGTAACAAAAATAAAACCTAACACCCCACTCAAGTTGATAAAAAATGCTATGCAATAGCTTTACCGCGGCAGTTCCCGAGTGCCACACGTTTTTATTTATTTATTGACTTTTACTTTATTTTATTCCATGACGGTCTAAAAATCCATATATTGTAGGCCAGTTGTGTTCTAATTACATGTATAAACTGGATTACTTAGTCACGATAAATTTCCCTTCGCCTGTTCCTGCTTAAAAAATGATCGTCTTATTCTTCAAGATTCATTATTGCGAATGCGAGGTAATTGTTAAAATTTGTTTGTAGTGTGACTGAGTATGTGTAAGTATGTGTACTAATTTCATCGATTATAATTCACTAGAGGTCCCGCAGTAGTCGAAATTCGACTATAATTAATTGGAATAAGTTTGTACACTATTATGATTGTATTTTATACTTCTATAATCACAAATTTCGCCAAGACTACACTATAAAAAATATTAACAAATACAAACAATATTTAATCTATTCTCAATTTGAAAACAGACGTCAAAAACAAAAGTTTGACAATAAATAGTATGCATGCGTGTGTGCGTCAAATACATGATATGTAGTGTGTGTAATGTTTTCTTTATTGATTTAATATATCTTATTTGCATTATTTAAAAAAATATATTAGCATTGTGCACTTCTTCTCTATATTCTCTATAAGTGTGGAAAATTTCATACTCCTCCGTCCGCGCAATTTTCGTAAAAAGGGATACAAAGTTTTTGCTTCACGTATTAATATACATATAGATTCCTGTTTGAACTGTCAGACAGTTCCGACGTACGCCAAACAAGAAATTCGAAGTTGAGATTTTTCGTGTGAAAGTGTTCGTTTTGTTTTAATACGATGTTAGTGACGTCATATCGCTAAATATATTTAATTTTACGTGTGGTTTTTTAGATACGTTTTAAAATTACAGTTGCGCCGCTTGGTTAGTGATTAAGGTGAAGTGACGTGTTATTAGGGTACTCTGGATTGGATTTCCGATTTAGTCTGTATTTATGTACATCTGCAAATAACTATACTTGAGACCTTAGAACTTACATCTCAAGTCATACTTAACACCAGGTGGGCCGTGAGCTCGTCGACCCGTCTAAGATACAAATAAATAAATAAATAAAAATTATACACTATGAGCAAAACCGTGTTTTTGATTTTTAATGAAACCCCTTAAAATAAATATAAAGCCAATTTTTGGCGACAGGGCGTATAGTACCCAACAAGGGTAGGTACCACTATCCAGTCTATTTCTGTCACGAAGCAGTCTCTGGCTTGAACTCACGGCCCGTCTCGAATTAAATGATTGCTGGGATCCGTAGATATCACAACACAGTTTGAGGTATGATGAGGTCGAGCTGACAATTACATTCGCAGTGGGGTTTATACACTTTCCGTGTTTGACGGTGGAAACAGGCCGATTGTGGTACTTTACCGTGTGTGTGGACTCATAGTAGCACCACGCGTTTCATATCTACAAATATTAACGAGGGGTAAAAGGTTATTTGGTTTAAGCGACATTTTTTTAACTTTACAGAAGAGCCACGTAAAGTTTAAAATTTGGAAAAAATATATACTGGTGGTAGGACCTCCTGTGAGTCCGCACGGGTAGGTACCACCACCCCTCCTATTGCCGTGAAGCGTTTCGGTTTGAAGGGTGGGGAAGCCGTTGTAACTATACTGAGACCTTAGAACTTATGTCTCAGGGTGGGTGGCGCATTTACGTTGTAGATGTCTACGGGCTCCAGTAACCACTTAACACCAGGTGGGCTGTGAGCTTCGTCTACCCATCAAAGCAACAACAAAAAAATATCTTAACAAAAAACTTCTTCAACTATTTGAATAGAGTAAGCTTAATTGAAGCTCAATTAAAAACATCGAATTGTTGATACTAACACTAAATAAAAAGGACCTTTAATTACAAAGATAAATGTCGCGTGTTAAGCCAAATGTCACTTAAACCAAATAGCTTTTCACCAATCGTTTTTTTTTATTGTCCTTGTACGCAGACGAGCATACGGCTCACCTGATGGTAAGCGGTTACCGTCGCTCATAGACGTCAGGGCAGAGCCAAGGCAGAGCCAAGCCGCTACCTACCAATTGCCTCTTAGTATATATTATTTTATAGATTTTAATTTTATTTTTTATGATTATTTTATACGTTATGTAACTATTCGAACGAGCTCACGACCCATATGGTGTAAAGTGACCACTAAAGCCCATGGGCATCACAGCTTTGGACACCGTCGCCCACCATGATCGACACTTGTAAATAACTATACATAATGTAAGTAATGTACTGTAATGAAATTTACCTCTTTGTATTTTCTGACTAGCTCTTACCCGCGACTGCTTTTACGTAGAAGGTGGTTTTTTTTTTAATAATAGAATGTTAAGGAGCTATTTATGTTATCAAAATCACGCTGTTTAACCGACTGCAAAAGAGGAGGTGATCAATTCGACCACAATTTTTTTATCAATGTATGCTCACCGATTTCTTGAGAATGCTAGAACCGATTCTGATAATTATTTTTTATTACTTTTTGTTCGGAAGTGTAGATAGACTTCCCGAATGGTCCTGTAATCATCAGGATCAGCATCTGACAATGGAATCTGTCTATTTATTTATAAATTAAAACTAATGCGAAATTTTTGGCGGTTGAAACACAGTCGTCTTAATTTATTTTAAATGAGAGATTTGATTTTTTTTGTATACTCAGTTGTGGTATTCGGGCTGGGGAGAATCGGCGGTGGAGTCTGCTGTAAGTAGTCTTTTTACAACATCCGATCCGATTTTATAGTGTATATGGGCGCAAACGCCACTATTGGCAATAATTACTGGTGGTAGGATCTCTTATGAGTCCGCACGGGTAGGTACCACCACTCTGCCTATTTCTGCCGTGAAGCAGCAATGCGTTTCGTTTTGAATGGTGGTGTAGCCGGTGTAACTATGCTGAGACCTTAGAACTTATATCTCAAGGTGGGTGGTGCATTTACGCTGTAGATGTTTATGGGCTCCGATAAGCACTTAACACCAGGTGGGCTGTGAGTTCATCCACCCATGTAAGCAATAAAAAAAATGAACATAATAATATTATATAGTTTTGTTTATTCTACGTTATTATTTATTTATTATTAGCAACATGAAATTGTTATTCTGACATAATATGTATTTAAATATTTAGCAGACAGTGTTTTTATGTAAAAAGGTTCAGAATATATTTAAGGTTTATATTATTGTTTAAAAACACAAATTACTGTATAAATAGTTAAATATTAATAAAGCATAAATATTAATAAGAATTTATATTAAAATTAACAGTAATAATTTAATTAAGTATTGTAATTGTTATGCAAATGATGTTGTTTATACCTATGTTAGTTTATATCAGTTAAAAGTAATTTTTGTAAAATAAATTATGTCAGAGTCATGTAAAAATCACTAAAATATGTATTGTGAACATTAAGCTATATTTTGTGAATTGTTTCGCAGTAATTACATTTGTTTGTATAAAAGAAGTTGTAGTTGCTATACCAACACAAAATTAAGACGTGTGGCTTTTTGTAATAAACAAGAAATGTTAACGGTTTATATATACATAATTGTATTGTATTTTCATTGCAATAGATCCTATGTGTGAAAAGCCTGGCGTAACGCCGACATGTACCTCTATTCATTTAGGCCGTGTCTTCATCTGACTGTACTAATCGCTACAGTGGACATGCTGTCACTTACAGTGATACATGATAATCAGAGACCTAGTCCTAAATCTCACGGATCACACCACTGTTACTCTGTAAGAATATAGTGACAATTTATTTTATGACAGGCCACAATAAATTCCTAGCGAAATCAATAAAACACAATAACATTAATAAATATTGAAATGGAAGATGAACTACTTGCTACTTATATAAATAGTTATCCGCAAACAATTGTAAGTAATGTAATGCGAATATGGAAATATGTATAGTTAACCGTTATTTTTACTATTAGAAAACACATGTATGAGGAAAAACAATAAGGCCAGATTAATCTAAATAATTCCAATTTTAGCATAAAATAATTTCAGAATTATACATCCCAACTTAGTCAATAAAAATATTATTGAGTTTGTAGAAGAAAAAAATCACTAACGTGCGTTATTATTGTTAAAATAATTTCCTACAAAACGCGATTTCGAAAATATGTAACGAATGCAAAAAACATTACATTATTTAATCAATTAAACATACAACAATAGACTGGTATGAAATCACTCAAACGAAAGAGACCACATATCCTAACATCTAAAACACGGGATTGTAAACCTCAACTACACGAAGAGAAGCACTAAAATCGTATAAAACACAACACTGGGCACTCCCGATGACGTCATATATATTCTTTTCGTAATTATCAAAGCACTGGAGAGTTACTCACGCTGCGATGCTCCTGGATAGCGGCCAACGGTCCATAGAAGCCTGGTACTTCATGTTTTCAATCTGCTTCTTCAGTGCTTCTTTGTCCATTGCTGCGAGTATACTGGGGTCCATCGCGCAGAATCTGTGGTATAAAACACGCACACATACACGTGGGTTAGTGTGAACAAATCGTATACGTGTAGGGAACAGCGGTTGTACAGGTGAGCAGGAAAATGCTATTGCAGCAATACCTTTTTCTTTTTTTTTTAACTTCTTAGTCATAACAAGCAAGAAGAAATTGTGCAAGAATTGTCTTTGGATAATCAGGTGATTAACCCTTTTTTATTGCTTAGATGGGTGGACGAGCTCACAGCCCACCTGGTGTTAAGTTACTGGAGCCCATAGACATCTACAACGTAAATGCGCCACCCACTTTGAGATTTGATTTCTAAGGTCTCAAGTATAGTTACAACGGCTGCCCCACCCTTCAAACCGAAACGCATTACTGCTTCACGGCAGAAATAGGCAAATATTTCTTACGTCTCGACAAATAAATATTTCTTATGTCTAAGCGATAGTGTCTTCCGGGACATTTTCCCAGAATTAACACTAGAGCAGTACAGATCGTAATCGCGACCCGCTGAGAAGATCCGGCGAGAAACTCAGCGGGGCTTTGTCCTATGGATCTAAAAGCATTAATGTTTCGCAGCACGATTGGGTAGGATGTTTTAAGCAGATTTTCAAGGATTTTACTTGACCTATTGTTTTCTCATCGTGCAAGTTCATGAGCTCAGATTAGGCAAAAATTGATGCCTGCCGACCCGACTACGAGTAATCAGAGCTTTTTACTTATCAGACCGTGAACGAATTATATTTTAAAAAATAATTTAAAAATAATGCTACCAAATTTGTGGGTGATGGTCCAAAATCATCCGCTGTACAAACACAGACAAAGCGGAAAGCTTTGCCTGTGTTGGGGCCATGTATGTGTGGGTGATGCGCGCGCAGAATTTCGTAGTTTCTATGACAACCCCTTAGGAACACTAAAATAAATACGTTCAGGCGATTTTTGCATCTAAGCCATTCGTTTAAGATCGACAATGGCACGTGTGGACATTTGTAAAATTAATGAATTAATACCCGCCAGTTCTTGCGAGTTTTGTTCGTTATTCTTTGTTTTCGCGCATTTAACACAGGGGGCGTTTGCAGCGCTGCAGCGCTTACTGAAAGCGATATAAAGATTTATTCTAACCATAATTAGGCCATAATAGTCAATTTCGTGCGAACAAAATAACATTGTTTCAAAAGTTTAATTAACAAATACATAGTTAGCCATTGTAGCACATGGACCAGAACAGCTGAAAATAGAAGCTTATGGAGGCAGTTGGAGGAGGCCTATGTCTATAATAGACAAACAGACAATAACTAATAATAACATAGGTAAAAAAAAAAAGCTTCCAAAAAAAAGAAATAATTATTGTATATCGATGATTGTATATGTAAAAAAAAATTGTATTTGTCTGAATAAAGGCTTTATTATTATTATTATTATTATAGTTAGCCATTCCGAACCACTGTATTCAGTTTGAAAATAACTCAGACTACTGCCACTTTAGTTTCTGTAGAAGCTAAACGAGCATGCGGATCATCCCACGATAAGTGACTTAAGCTGAATAAAAAAAAAACTATTTCGCTTAATAAGCTAGTTAATTTAATCTTAATATATTATGTAAAAAAAATATTCAAATACCATTTCTATATGAGATGAATTTCTCCAACGCCAAAATTTGCGTAGCCGTCAAATTGTTTCAGCTAATGAATATTTAATGTGATTACTTCAGATTAATCAAAATGAATGTAACAATTCTTGTTCATAATTAATTATATCATTACTTAGTTTATGGTTCGTACACGGATGAAAATGGCTTATGGATTAGATGCGTCTTCTCACTCTTATCTGAGTACGTGGGGTCGGCAAAGCCTGTTCCATTTAGGCCTATACGCCATATCTGCTCTCTAAATCTTCTCTCGCTTAATATCCCCTAGACATAGTCCATCCAAGTCTTTTTGGGACGTTCCCAGAACTAGCTGTGTAGCCTTGAAGTCTCTGTACTGTTGTTAATTATGGGAAAATGTCCCGGAAGACACTATCGCTTAGACATAAGAAATATTTATTTGTCGAGACGTAAGAAATATTTGCGTATTTCTGCAATCTTGTCTATTTAGCATAAGGTGGTTTAAAGTTGTCCTGGCTTAAAGGATAAGACGCCCGGTGCAGACGTATCTAGTGATGTACCGGTGTTCCAATCCCGCAGGCGGGAACTAACTTTTCTAATGAAATACATACTTAACAATTGTTCACGATTGAGTTCTACGGTGAAAGAATAACATGGTGTAATAAAAATAGCGTAATTACTGGTGGTAGGACGTCTTATGAGTGTGCCGTGTGCCTATTTCTCCCGTGAAGCAGTAATGCGTTTCGGTTTGAAGAGTGGGGCAGCCGTTTATATATTGAGACCTTAGAACTCATATCTGAAGGTGGGTGGCGCATTTACGTTGTAGATATCTATTGGCTCCGGTAACCACTTAACACCAGGTGGGCTGTGAGCTCGTCCATCCATCTATGCAATAAAAAAAAAACACTGATGAACTTAGATAATTAATTACGCGGTATTAAATTCTCACAAGAAGAAGAAATGTTTGCTAAATTCGTTTGAGTTTAATCACGTCTATTTGACTACTAATGCGATTTAATGTCGAATTTAATAAAGATATGTGCTTATAATACTAGTCTAAATTTATTAACACCGAAAACTGCAATACGTACTAGTTTTAATAGAGTATAAATTGCATGCTCAGTGCAGTCGACTGATAAATTGGATTAAACAGCCATCTTACAGTTCGGCTCGACTCGTTAGTGAGACATGGAGCTGGGAAAGTTTGGATGTGTTATTTTAGGTTAAAATGAGAGATCAAGTGAAATCGATTCGATCGAATGGATATTTATGCTTCAGTAGACAAAAATCGTATGGCAAATAAGGTCATGTTTGAGGTATTAGGTAAAGTACCTATAGGGTACAAAAAATAATGATGTGAAATGTTAAATTGCACTGCACAGTTAAGAACTAGTAATATAAGTTCATGTGATTATGTGTTTTTTATTACCCTTTCAGGCATACGAGCATACGGCCCACCTGATGGTGAGTGGTTACCGTCGCCCATGGACTTCAGGAATGCCAGCGGCAGAGTCAAGCCGCTGCCACCGTAAAAGCAGTACCAGGCTGTAGTGCAGTGTGGGACTACCATGACATGTGACTACCAGATGAAAAATGGCTCGGCCAAGTTGGACGCAGGTGGCAACGGACCAGCCGCACCGGACATCAGTCGGAGAGGCCTATGTACAGCAGTTGCCTCTACTATCAAAAGGGATAAGATACCTAGTGAGCTCGTACGGACTGATAGGATACCCGTGTTTATTATCTAATACTATCTTCCTATATTTATGGGAGATCCCCTAAATGAGTGCAAAGAATGGCCTCAAGCAGGGAGAGATGGCGGGACACTGCTAGACGCATCGAGTCTGCCCCGTCCAACACTGATGACGGCGACTACTGTGTCAAGAGTAACACGATTGAGAAGAACTAATTTCTTACTTAATAATATAATTTCCACAGTTAATAAATGCAATCGTGTAATAAATTAATTATTTGGTCCACTAATGACTGCTTTACGTATTGTGAAACCACATAGATAGTGTCCAATAGCTCTACGACTTTTTGCATCTAAGCTATCGTATGTAGTTATAGTGAAATTTGGACTTCAACTTTATACCTCAGGATGGGTGCCTACCTAGCTTGACGTTGTGATTGATACATATGGGTTACCGGATAACGCCAGGTAGACCGTGGACTTGTTCATTCATAGAAATAAAAAAAAAACAAAGAAATAAACAGATTTCGATAAACAAAATCATTGAATATTTAAACGATAAAGTAATTTGAGAAATTTTGATAAACGTACATAAAATTTAATAATTGATTTTTGAATACCGTATCCAAACCGAACCGATCCATTGACTCCATGTTTCAACTAGTCCAGATCCGTCGGGCTAATTATAGTACAATCATGTAATCATCATAATTTAAATAATCCTTAATATATTGTTCATTTAGTAAATGGTACTGGTAGGACCCCTTGTGAGTTCGCGTGGGTAGGTACCACCACCCTGCCTATTTCTGCCGTGAAGCAGTAATGCGTTTCGGTTTGAAGGGTAGGGCAGTCGTTGTAACTATACTTGAGACCTTAGAACTTATATCTCAAGATGGGTGGCGCATTTACGTTGTAGATGTCTATGAGCTCCAGTAACCACTTAACACCAGGCGGGCTGTGAGCTCGTCCACCAATCTAAGCAATAAAAAAATAAAAAATAATATTCTGCTGAGTGAGTGATATTACTGAGTAGATCGACAATCCGAAAGCTATTATTCGGAACTTCCTTAAAATATGTATGCAAAAATAATTCCTTAGCGCGTTTCAGGCATCTGTCAAATATCTTTTGCTCTACGAGTTTACAATAATATGTATATTAGCTCCAGGTAGAGTTAGAAGTAATTGTCTATACTAATATTATAAAGAGGAAAGATTTGTTTGTTTGTTTGTATTGAATAGGCTCCGAAACTACTGAACCGATTTGAAAAATTCTTTCACTGTTTGAAAGCTACACTATTCCCGAGTGACATAGGCTATAATCTTTTTTTTTTTAATTAGGGATCCTTATTAAAACTCCAATAATGTAACTCAAGGTGTAAAAAAATTACCTAAAATATTCTTTACATCGCGTGCCCTGCGAAAACTATTGATGGTAGAATAAAATAATGAGTTACGACTATGTAGAACACATTATTATTAAAAAAAGTGCCGCGACAGCATATGTCTAACTATTATAGTTATGCCGCAATAAGTGTTCTTTAATTAAAAAAATAAAACAACGTCAAATATCGTTGAAATTTTTGTCCGAGCGGAGCCGGAGCGGGCCGCTTGTTTATAATATACTGAGATTTAATTGATCAGTAGTAATGCCTTTGAGCCTTCGACAGTGACGTTCACTCACCTCAGTCATCTGCTAGAATAGTCTGATAAGTTTCATGTAACAAACAATAAGTTATTATAAGCTATCGGTCTTAAAATCCAGCTGTTTTTCTTTGATCATGGCGCCAATCCCTTTTTGATCAACAGCCTGGGTTCGAGCTCTGGACGAGACAGAACTGACTCGAGGCAGACGGGAGATAAGTTGCCAAATTTCACCCGTAGTTCATGTCTCCTGTCGCCTTGCATAGACTGAACGCCAAGCTGACAGTTGTCATCGCCACAATCGCTGGGCCTCTGAGTATACAAGGGCTACCCCGTCTAGACGGCGCCGCCAACTAATACTCCGGGATAGCCCACTGACTCAGAACCGGCGAGGGTCGGGGCGGGCGGCCATCCGTTCTTAAAATAAACTAATCACGTTCGTATTGAACGTCCTTAATAGCGTTCGATCGATAGCAATCGCGATTATGTAGCCGTATTCGAATTGGCCCGCGTTCTATGACCGTAATCCGTGAAAATATTGTTCACGATTTATATCTGAGGCTTGTTTGTTTTACTAAATAGCTCGCAGGCTTAATATAAGTGTTCGTTCGTGGTTATATCGAGAGGAGTTTGGTTGCAAAACATTGTATTCGAAGTAGAAGATTAAGTAAGCTTAGAGTGGCAGCGTCTGCTGGTTGCTTGGTAATACGGTGCAATTATTTAATATAAATCGATTGTGGGGCTATTTGCAGACTCATACGGGTGTATATCGCTTTTCAACCCACTTCTGCGACTAACAACCTATAAAAAAAAAAGTTTCGTTTTTTGCTTGTATGGGTGGACAAGCTCACTACCTATCTCGTGCTAAGTGGATACTTGAGCCCATTGACATCTACAACGTAAATACGTCACCCATCTTAAGATATAAGTTCTAAGGTCTCAGTATAGTTACAACGGCTGCCCCACCCTTCAAACCGAAACGCATTACTGCCTCACGGCAGAAATAGGCGGGGTGGCGGTACCTACCCGCGCGGACTCACAAGAGCTCCTACCACTAGTAAAAAATAAATTACGAATCTAAATTACAGTTCGCATGTCGCAAGGTGCTTAATCAAATTAACATTTCGATTTTTGATTCCGGCGATTGCTTAACATCAGGTGCAAGCCCCCGATGTATGTACATACACAGTATTTTGCGGTAGGCAGCGGCTTGGCTCTGCCCCTGGCATTGCTGAAGTCCATGGGCGACGGTAACCTCTCACCATCGGGTGGGCCGTATGCCCGTCTGCCTACAAGGGCAATAAAAAAAAAACAAAAAAAAAAACTATACTAATATAGGTATATATCTACAGTGGTTTTTACGAATGTTCCGTTATAACTACTGAACCATGCTTCCGATTGTTTTTTTTTTTTTTTGGTCAGGAGGAAATCGCCGGACTTNAAAGTGGTATCATCCGCGTATCGCAAGTTTGCAATTCTATACCCCCCAATTGCTACACCATCTGTCCAGTTCTCCAAAGTGATGCGCATTATGATCTCTGTGTACGCATTGAATAAGAGCGGCGATACAATGCAACCTTGGCGAACCCCAGCACTTGGATGGAAGTTACCAGAGAGAACGTCATCCGCGCGCACCGAGGCGTCATATTGAGAATAGATTAATATTGTCTGTCTTTAATATTTTTTTGTCTTTAACGTAGTTTTGGCGTAATCCGTGATCAAAAGCATAATAGTCTTTGACAATAGAACCATAATAATGTTCAAACTTATAATTTCAATTCAATAGTCGAATTTCGACTACCGGAGCACCACTAGTTTCACTAAAATCTCGACTTTTCTATCATTCACATCACGAGTACAGAATATCTAAAGCAAAAATAAATTACCTGCGTTCGGGAATAGAACTAGGAACGCGTGATTCAGTAGTGCATACGTGAGCACTAGTGATAATCAAATGAACGAGAAAGCGAGCTTTTGGATTAAATAAGTTAATTAATTGAAAATTTCTTGTACGTTGGAAGGGGGATATTAAGTAGCCGCGTAATGGAAGTTAAATATTTGTCTCCTTGGATTTTTTTATGTGATCATCGAAAGGTCCAGAGAACTAATACCCTTATCGAACAGGGAAGCCGGTCAGTGAATCAGTGCGCTCTTATATCCCTCATATCAATACTTGTAGTGATAGCTAACATAGAAATTATGATGTGGGACATGTCTGAATCGCGCTGACGACATTTTCAAGATAAGTTTGCATACGTTCAAGTTCCGAACAATAATATGCGGATTGTGTGTGAAGAAATTTCCCCGCTTATTGGAAAACCCCCGTAGTAGATCACACCAAATACCATTATATTAATAATAAGTAGTAGTAAATAGTAATATTAATTATACTATATTATACGATATTAAGACCTTAGAACTTATATCTCAAGGTGGGTGGCGGCATTTACGTTGCAGATGTGTATAGGCTTCGGTAACCACTTAACCACAGGTGTGCCGTGAGATCGTCCACCTGTCCAAGCCAAAAAAAAAATTCACTATGAGCAAAACCGTGTTTTTTATTGTTAATGAAACCCCTTAAAATAAATATAAAGCCAATTTTTGGCGACAGGGCGTATAGTACCCAACAAGGGTAGGTACCATTATCCAGTATAACTATATTTTGTGAATTGTTTCGCAGTAATTACATTTGTTTGTATAAAAGAAGTTGTAGTTGCTATAACCATCACAAAATGGCTGATTGTGTAAAATTTAAGACGTGTGGCTTTTTGTAATAAACAAGTAATGTTCATGTATATAATCGTATTGTATTTTCATTGCAATAGATCTTATGTGTGAAAACCCTGGCGTAAGGCCGACATGTACCTCTATTCATTTAGGCCGTGTCTTCATCTGACTGTACAAGTTTTTTAATGTTCATCAGACGCCTAATCGCTACAGTGGACATGCTGTCACTTAATGTGAAACATGATAATCAGAGACCTAGTCCTAAATCTCACGGATCACACCACTGTTACTCTGTAAGAATATAGTGACAATTTATTTTATGACAGGCCACAATAAATTCGTAGTGAAACCAATAAAACACAATAACATTAATAAATATTGAAATGGAATATGAACTATTTGCTACTTATATAAATAGTTATCCGCAAACAATTGTAAGTAATGTGCGAATAAGGAAATATGTATAGTTAACTGTTATTTTAACTATTAGAAAACACATGTATGAGGAAAAACAATAAGGCCAGATTAATCTAAATAATTCCAATTTTAGCATAAAATAATTTCAGAATTATACATCCCAACTTAGTCAAGAAAAATGTTATTGAGTTTGTAGAAGAAAAAAAATCACTGACGTGCGTTATTATTGTTCAAATAATTTCCTGCAAAACGCGATTCCGAAAATATGTAACGAATGCAAAAAACATTACATTATTTAATCAATTAAACATACAACAATAGACTGGTATGAAATCACTCAAACGAAAGAGACCACATATCCTAACAACTAAAACACGGGATTGTAAACCTCAACTACACGAAGAGAAGCACTAAAATCGTATAAAACACAACACTGGGCACTCCCGATGACGTCATATATATTCTTTTCGTAATTATCAAAGCACTGGAGAGTTACTCACGCTGCGATGCTCCTGGATAGCGGCCAACGGTCCATAGAAGCCTGGTACTTCATGTTTTCAATCTGCTTCTTCAGTGCTTCTTTGTCCATTGCTGCGAGTATACTGGGGTCCATCGCGCAGAATCTGTGGTATAAAACACGCACACATACACGTGGGTTAGTGTGAACGAATCGTGTACGTGTAGGGAACAGCGGTTGTACAGGTGAGCAGGAAAATGCTATTGCAGCAATACTTTTTTTCTTTTTTTTTAACTTCTTAGTCAACAAGCAAGAAGAAATTGTGCAAGAATTGTCTTTAGATAATCAGGTGATTAACCCTTTTTTATTGCTTAGATGGGTAGACGAGCTCACAGCCCACCTGGTGTTAAGTTACTGGAGCCCATAGACATCTACAATGTAAATGCGCCACCCACTTTGAGATATGATTTCTAAGGTCTCAAGTATAGTTACAACGGCTGCCCCACCCTTCAAACCGAAACGCATTACTGCTTCACGGCAGAAATAGGCAAATATTTCTTACGTCTCGACAAATAAATATTTCTTATGTATAAGCGATAGTGTTTCCGGGACATTTTCCCAGAATTAACACTAGAGCAGTACAGATCGTAATCGCGACCCGCTGAGAAGATCTGGCGAGAAACTCAGCGGGCCCTTGTCCTATGGACCTAAAAGCATTAATGTTTCGCAGCACGATTGGGTAGGATGTTTTAAGCAGATTTTCAAGGATTTTACTTGACCTATTGTTTTCTCATCGTGCAAGTTCATGAGCTCAGATTAGGTAAAAATTGATGCCTGCCGACCCGACTACGAGTAATCAGAGCTTTTTACCTATCAGTCCGTCAACGAATTATATTATAAAAATAATTTAAAAATAATGCTACCAAATTTGTGGGCGATGGTCCAAAATCATCCGCTGTACAAACACAGACAAAGCGGAAAGCTTTGCCTGTGTTGGGCCATGTATGTGTGGGTGATGCGCGCGCAGAATTTCGTAGTTTCTATGACAACCCCTTAGGAACACTAAAATAAATACGTTCAGGCGATTTTTGCATCTAAACCATTCGCTTAAGATCGACAATGGCACGTGTGGACATTTGTAAAATTAATGAATTAATACCCGCCAGTTCTTGCGAGTTTTGTTCGTTATTCTTTGTTTTCGCGCATTTAACACAGGGGGCGTTTGCAGCGCTGCAGCGCTTACTGAAAGCGATATAAAAATTTATTCTAACCATAATTAGGCCATAATGGTCAATTTCGTGCGAACAGAACAACATTGTTTTAAAAGTTTAATTGACAAATACATGGTTAGCAATTCCGAACCACTGTATTCAGTTTGAAAATAACACAGACTACTGCCATTTTAGTTTCTGTCGAAGTTAGACGAGCATGCGGATCATCTCAAAAAAAAAACGATCCCGCTTAATAAGCTGCTTAATTTAATCTTACTATATTATGTAAAAAATTTATTCAAATACCATTTCTATATGAGATGAATTTCTCCAATGCCAAAATTTGCGTAGCCGTCAAATTGTTTCAGCTAATGAATATTTAATGTGATTACTTCAGATTAATCAAAATGAATGTAACAATTCTTGTTCATAATTAATTATATCATTACTTAGTTTATGGTTCGTACACGGATGAAAATGGCTTATTGATTAGATGCGTCTTTTCATTCTTATCTGAGTACGAGAGGTCGGCAAAGCCTGTTCCGTTTAGGCCTATACGCCATATCTGCTCCCTAAATCTTCTCTCGCTTAATATCCCCTTGACATAGTCCATTCAAGTCTTTTTAGGACGTTCCCAGAACTAGCTGTGTAGCCTTGAAGTCTCTGTACTGTTGTAGTGTTAATTATGGGAAAATGTCCCGGAAGACACTATCGCTTAGGCGTAAGAAGTATTTATTTTTCGAGACGTAAGAAATATTTGCGTATTTCTGCAATCTTGTCTATTTAGCATAAGGTGGTTTAAAGTTGTCCTGGCCTAAAGGATAAGACGCCCGGTGCAGACGTATCTAGTGATGTACCGGTGTTCCAATCCCGCAGGCGGGAACTAACTTTTCTAATGAAATACATACTTAACAATTGTTCACGATTGAGTTCTACGGTGAAAGAATAACATGGTGTAATAAAAATTGCGTAATTACTGGTGGTAGGACGTCTTATGAGTGTGCCGTGTGCCTATTTCTCCCGTGAAGCAGTAATGCGTTTCGGTTTGAAGGGTGGGGCAGCCGTTGTAACTATATTGAGACCTTAGAACTCGTATCTCAAGGTGGGTGGCATTTACATTGTAGATGTCTATTGGCTCCGGTAACCACTTAGCACCAGGTGGGCTGTGAGCTCGTCTACCCATCTGTGCAATAAAAAAAAACTCTTATGAACTTAGATAATTAATTACGCGGTATTAAATTCTCACAAGAAGAAGAAATGTTTGCTAAAATAGTTTGAGTTTAATCACGTCTATTTGACTACTAATGCGATTTAATGACGAATTTAATAAAGATATGTGCTTATAATACTAGTCTAAATATATTAACACCGAAAACTGCAATACGTACTAGTTTTAATAGAGTATAAATTGCATGCTCAGTGCAGTCGACTGATAAATTGGATTAAACAGCCATCTTACAGTTCGGCTCGACTCGTTAGTGAGACATGGAGCTGAGAAAGTTTGGATGTGTTATTTTAGGTTAAAGTGAGAGATCAAGTGAAATCGATTCGATTGAATTGATATTATTTAAGCTTCAATAGACAAAGAGACAATAGACAAAGAAGAGACAATAGAGAAATCGTAAATTGTCACTGGAGCCCATAAACATCTACAACGTAAATGCGCCATCCACCTTGAGATATAAGTTCTAAGGTCTCAGTATAGTTACCACGGCTGCCACTCCCTTCAAACCGAAATGCATTACTGCTTCGCGGCAGAAACAGGCAGGGTGGTGGTACCTACCCGCGCGCACTCACAAGAGGACCTACCAGTATGGTAAATAAGGACACGCTTGAGATATTTTGCAGCCTTAGTTAACGAAGCGATAGCTGTGATCGCCTTCTTACTTAAAACTGTGCAAGACGAAAGTGAAAAATGTGCAAAACAAATTTAAACTGCGTACAGAACAAAATTACTGATAAAAACAAATAGAACTTATAGTGTTTGTAATAATTAATGTTAATAAATATATATCCTTAATCAATAATTTATAGGTGTCAAAAGAGTAGAATTTAGAATGTTGTTGTGATCAAGAATGTACACGCTTTGTAAAATACGTAATTCATTATAAAACAATAGAAACAATAATTGTAAAGTGCTTTCGGCTACAAGTGGATCTCCGAAGAAACAATAAACAATAAAGAAACAAGAAAATTTAAGACTCTCACAATCACTCTACAATTTAGATTTACTGCGAAACCGCGTTTTCGATAAACAAAAAACAGACGGCAAAATATATACACGACAGCAGCTCTACAGAATGGATTTTGTAAAGTACAAAAAATAATAATGTGAAATGTTAAATTGCACTGCATAGTTAAGAACTAGTAATGTAAGTTCATGTGATCATGTGGCTTTTATTACCCTTCCAGACATACGAGCCTACGGCCCACCTGTTGGTGAGTGTTTGCCGTCGCCCATGGATTTCAGAAATGCCAGGGGCAGAGCCAAATCGCCTACCGTACAAGCAGTACAAGGCTGTGGTGCAGTGTGGGACTATCATGACATGTGACTACCAGATGAAAAATGGCTCGGCCAAGTTGGACGCAGGTGATAACGGACCAGCCGCACTGGACATCAGTCGGAGAGGCCTATGTACAGCAGTTGCCTCTACTATCAAAAGGGATAAGATACCCAGTGAGCTCCTACGGACTGATAGGATACGTGTGCTTATTATCTAATACTATCTTTCTATCTTTGTGGGAGATCCCCTAAATTAGTGCAGTAGAATGGCCTTGAGCAGGGAGAGATGGCGGAACATTGTGAGACGCATCGAGTCTGTCTCCTCCAACACTACATGACGACCACAACCACTCTGTAAAGAGTAACACGATTGAGAAGAACTATCTTCTAACTTAATGATATTTCCACCGCTAATAAATGCCATCGTGTAATAAATTAATCAATTATTTGGTCCAATTACTGCTTTACGTATTGTGAAACCACATAGATAGTGTTCAACAGTTTTACGTCTTTTTTGCATCTAAGTTATCGTATGCAGTTATAGTTATATAGGGATTTCAACTTCATACCACAAGATGGGTGCCTACATTGACGTTGTGATACATATGGGTTACCGGAATTTTGGTAACGCCAGGTAGACCGTGGACTTGTTCATTCATAGAAATAAAAATACACAAAGAAATAAACGGCTTTCGATAAATAAAATCATTGAATATTTAAAAGATAAAGTAATTTGAGAAATTTTGATAAATGCACATAAAATTGAATAATTGATTTTTGAATACCGTATCCAAATCGAACCGATCCATTGACTCCATGTTTCAACTAGTGCAGATCCGTCGGGTTAATTATAGTACAATCATGTAATCATCATAATTTAAATAATCCTTAATATATTGTTCATTTGGTAAATGGTACTGGTAGGACCCCTTGTGAGTTCGCGCGGGTAGGTACCACCACCCTGCCTGTTTCTGCCGTGCAGCAGTAATGCGTTTCGGTTTGAAGGGTAGGGCAGTCGTTGTAACTATACTTGAGACCTTAGAACTTATATCTCAAGATGGGTGGCGCATTTACGTTGTAGATGTCTATGAGCTCCAGTAACCACTTAACACCAGGCGGGCTGTGAGCTCGTCCACCAATCTAAGCAATAAAAAAATAAAAAATAATATTCTGCTGAGTGAGTGATATTACTAAGTAGATCGACAATCCGAAAGCTATTATTCGGAACTTCCTTAAAATATGTATGCAAAAATAATTCCTTAGCGCGTTTCAGGCATCTGTCAAATATCTTTTGCTCTACGAGTTTACAATAATATGTATATTACTCCAGGTAGAGTTAGAAGTAATTGTCTATACTAATATTATAAAGAGGAAAGATTTGTTTGTTTGTTTGTATTGAATAGGCTCCGAAACTACTGAACCGATTTGAAAAATTCTTTCACTGTTTGAAAGCTACACTATTCCCGAGTGACATAGGCTATAATCTTTTTTTTTTTTAATTCGGGATCCTTATTAAAACTCCAATAATGTAACTCAAGGTGTAAAAAAATTACCTAAAATATTCTTTACATTACGTGCCCTGCGAAAACTATTGATGGTAGAATAAAATAATGAGTTACGACTATGTAGAACACATTATTATTAAAAAAAGTGCCGCGACAGCATATGTCTAACTATTATAGTTATGCCGCGATAAGTGTTCTTTAATTAAAAAAATAAAACAACGTCAAATATCGTTGAAATTTTTGTCCGAGCGGAGCCGGAGCGGGCCGCTTGTTTATAATATACTGAGATTTAATTGATCAGTAGTAATGTCTTTGAGCCTTCGACAGTGACGTTCACTCACCTCAGTCATCTGCTAGAACAGTCTGATAAGTTTCATGTAACAAACAATAAGTTATTATAAGCTATCGGTCTTAAAATCCAGCTGTTTTTCTTTGATCATGGCGCCAATCCCTTTTTGATCAACAGCCTGGGTTCGAGCTCTGGACGAGACAGAACTGACTCGAGGCAGACGGGAGATAAGTTGCCAAATTTCACCCGTAGTTCATGTCTCCTGTCGCCTTGCATAGACCGAACGCCAAGCTGACAGTCGTCATCGCCACAATCGCTGGGCCTCTGAGTATACAAGGGCTACCCCGTCTAGACGGCGCCACCAACTAACACTCCGGGATACCCCACTGACTCAGAACCGGCGAGGGTCCGGGCGGGCTGCCATCTGTCGCCCGGTTCTTAAAATAAACTAATCACGTTCGCATTGAACGTTATTAATAGCGTTCGATCGATAGCAATCGCGATTACGTAGCCGTATTCGAATTGGCCCGCGTTCTATGACCGTAATCCGTGAAAATATTGTTCACGATTTATATCTGAGGCTTGTTTGTTTTACTAAATAGCTCGCAGGCTTAATATAAGTGTTCGTTCGAGTTTATATCGGGAGGAGTTGGGTTGCAAAACATTGTATTCGAAATAGAAGATTAAGTTAGCTTAGAGTGGCAGCGTCTGCTGGTTGCTTGGTAATACGGTGTAATTATTTAATATGAATCGATTGTGGGGCTATTTGCAGACTCATACGGGTGTATATCGCTTTTCCACCCACTTCTGCGACTAAACAAAATACAAAAAAAAAAAGTTTCTTTTTTTTGCTTGTATGGGTGGACAAGCTCACTACCTACCTGGTGTTAAATGGTTTCTGGAGCCCATAGACATCTACAACGTAAATACATCACCCATCTTAAGATATAAGTTCTAACGTCTCAGTATAGTTACAACGGCTGCCCCACCCTTCAAACCGAAACGCATTACTGCTTCACGGCAGAAATAGGCAGGGTGGTGGTACCTACCCGCGCGGACTCACAAGAGTTCCTACCACTAGTAAAAAATAAATTACGAATCTAAATTACAGTCCGCATGTCTCAAGGTGCTTAATCAAATTAACATTTCGGTTTTTGGTTCCGGCGATTGCTTAACATCAGGTGCAAGCCCCCGATGTATGTACATACACAGTATTTTGCGGTAGGCAGCGGCTTGGCTCTGCCCCTGGCATTGCTGAAGTCCATGGGCGACGGTAACCACTCACCATCAGGTGGGCCGTATGCCCGTCTACCTACAAGGGCAATAAAAAAAAAGAAAAAAAATTAATCTATACTAATAATATAGGTATATAAATCTATAGTGGTTTTTACGAATGTTCCGTTATAACTACTGAACCATGCTTCTGATTGAATTGAAATTTGGTATTCATGTAGAAAATACATGTACTCAATGGATACGCTAATACTTATATGAGTGTTGGACTCCCTAATAATAATGACAATAAATAATAATGTTAGTTTTAAATGCCCCACGAAGCGGGCGAGTACGGTGTTTTTTTTTTTTTGTGAATTTATGACCTATTAACTAAGACCTTTAAGTCATGTCTTATTTTAATTTATATTCTTATTTTTATGAAAAGTGATAATATGGAGTGAAATGAAATGAAAATTATTATTTGAGACGTTAATCAACTGGGATGAAATTAAATGAAATGAGATTATATGGAAAAAAATTATAATCTTAGTAAAATGGTGGTCATTTACTAAGATTTTTTCAGTGGACTTTTTCTAGGATCCCGAGATGTTGCGTCCAGCGGCTTTGTTTCATTTTCCCACATTTGTGTACTTTCACAGATATTAAAAAGTTAATAAACCGCTGTTATTACACATTTAAACCTGAAGAAACACTAAATAGACAAAATAAAACAAATCACACAACTTCACTCCTCGCGTTCCCGCCAAAAAGTCCGCGAGTACGGCTAGTGTATTCTAAACACAGAGTACTTGTACTCCTTAATTGTACTCGAAGTTCTAAGATCGTACTCACAGGTCACGAACGGCCACTTGACTCATAGAGCTGACCATCTAACCACGAACCCTACAAACTTGGACCAATTGTATTTAATTGACTGATATGTGATAAACGAATGTAGGCATGGCTCGCGAGACGCATGCGAGCTTTGGCGCTCAATGCAAATTAAACTATTGTTATCTTTATTTTTATTTATTTTTTATTGCTTAGATGTGTGGACAAGCTAACAGTCCATACGGGTGTATATCACTCTCCTACCCACTTCTGCGACTAAGCAATCTAAACTAACTTTTTTTTATTGCTTGGAAGGGTCGACGAGCTCACTACCCACCTGGTGTTAAGTGGTTACTAAAGCCCATAGACATTTATGCGCCACCCACCTTGAGATGTAAGTTCTAAGGTCTCAGTATAGTTACAACGGCTGCCCCACCCTTCATGCCGAAACGCATTACTGCTTCACGGCAGAAATAGACGGGGTGGTGGTACCTACCCGTGCGGACTCACAAGATGTCCTACCACCAGTAATTACGCAAATTATAATTTTGCGGGTTTGATTTTTATTACACGATGTTATTCCTTCACCGCGGAAGTCAATCGTGAACATTTGTTGAGTACATATTTTATTAGAAAAATTGGTACCCGCCTGGGATTCGAACACCGGTGCATCGCTCAACATGAATGCACCGGACGTCTTACCCTTTAGGCCACGACGACTTCAAACTAAAAAAATTCGATACGTGTTACAAAAAATACGCGAGCGATATCAAATATAATATTGTTCTTAAGTCTATGCATTTAGTTGTGCATGTCCAATGTGGCTTTAAGATGGTACCTCCATGCCTGTCCCTTCTATTTCTGCCGTCAAGTATCTATACGTCTTGTAAATTGCAAGCACTTTAAATTGAGATTGAATGTGTCTCTATGGATTCTGGTAAGAATCATTAACAATGCGTTTAGGAAAAGCTTCCAAAATGATAAATTACCAAATTTTGATCTTTTGAATTTTAGAAACTCAAGCAAACTGCAGTTTTTTTAATCTATTGAGTTTGAAAAAAAAAAACTAAAATGTATGTGGGAAACGGAACGTTTAGAGTGAAAGGGACAAATGTATGGGGAAGAAAGGGACGGAGGAGAGATGATTAAGATAGCGATCGGATATTGTTAATGCTGCTTGAGATTTTTTTATTTTTTTATTGCTTATATGGGTGGACGAGCTCACAGCCCGCCTGGTATTAACAGGTTTTATCACCTAGTTCAAGCACAGATGCACATTATGCTTGTGTTTCTACTTCTATATTAGTAATAAATAAACAAATAAATAAAATAAATAAATTAATTTAAAAAGTGAAAAAAAAAAGTGAACATTTTACGAGGTGTGTTATTATATTAAATGTTACTTTTCCGAAAAGAACTGTTATTTACCTACGTTGAACTAATTCCACATGTACCATCTAAATTCTTCTAGAACTTCATAATACAATTGCCGTTACTCAATCTAAATTCAAGAAGTAATCTCGTAACTTTAATAGACAAGCCGAAAATAATTAATTGCACGACAACAGAGCGAAGGCAGCCATCTGTTCCGAGTGGAGAGTCGTAACAAACAAACATTCCAAACGTAAATATTTGTTTGAGAACATCTTTGATCGTGGAGGTTTGTTGTTGTGTGGGCAAGAAAATTAACTTACATATTGCTGGATGGAATGGATAGAATACGGAATGAATATGTTCGAGGAAGTCTGAAAGTGGCACCTGTGACAGAGAAGTTGAGAAACGCGCGTTTGGGATGTTATGGACATGTGATGAGACGAAATGACAGTAAGTTTTAACTATGAATTTGGAAGGGTTTAGAGGAAGAGGTAGACCTAAGAAAAAATCGATGGATTGCGTGACGAATTTGAAAGATTGCGTGTGAACGAAGAAATTATTTATGATAGAGGAGTATGGAAAGAGAAAACATATTGCGGCGACCCCATGTGACTGGGAGAACAGTAGGAGAATAATATTGCTGAATGGATGACGGTACAATGTTTTATTTTCCTTAGACACGTGAATGACCTCAACTGTACACTATTTCGAAGCCTACATAATTATATCACAGCGTGAGCTTTTTCAATTGCCTTTGTAGGCAGATATACGGTCTATCTGATGGTAAGTGCGTACCGTTGCATAGACGTCAGCAAAGCCAGGGTCACAGCTGAGTCGCTGTTGGTGACGTCACCCAGCTTGAGACATCAGGTTTAAGTCTTATTTGTATAGTACAGCAGAAATAAGCTTGACTAGGCTACCACTAAGCGCTGGTTTGTGATAGTGCGCTTGTATAATGATATATCTTAGTCGTATTTACGACACCCACGGGAAGATGCAGGGTAGTGTTATCCCAGACACCGCACAGCTAAAATTGTACTCGCGGGTATTGTACAGGCGTTGGAGGAATCTCATTACAAGTTTCAGCACTTACGAATATTTTGTTAGGTTTTTTGTTACACTAGTGTGTTACATAAAAGTGGATCATGAAAGTGTTTTTATTTTTTTATTACTTAGATGAGTAGACGATCTCACAGCCCCCACCTGGTGTTAAGTGGTTACTGGAGCCCATAGATATCTACAACGTAAATGCGCCACCCACCTTGAGATATAAGTTTTAAGGTCTCAAGTATAGTTACAACGGCTGCCCCACCCTTCAAACCGAAACGCATTACTGCTTCACGACAGAAACAGACAGGGTGGTGGTACCTACCCACGCGGACTCACAAGAGGTCCTACCACCAGTAAAAACTTACTTACTACTCCCCGTTAAAAATGTTCTATATATATATTTAATACGCTTAGAGGAGTGCGATTAAAAAAACAAACTATCCATTACATTTCTTAGATAATGTGCATCCATTACAAAAGGTATATCATCATCAGTCTGTATCTCTCCACTGCTGGATGTAGACCTTCTCCCATAGTCCGCCACAATTAACGATCTTCCGCCTTCCACATCCAATCTTTCCCAGCATATCACCGCAAGTCATCGGTCCAACAGGCAAGGGGATGCCCAACGCTGCGCTTATCGGCACGTGGTCTCCAGTCCAAAACGCGTCTGCTCCAACGGCCATCAGTTCTGAGACACGTATGTCCGGCCCATTGCCATATCAGCTTGCTAATCTTTAGGGCTATGTCGGTTACTTTGGTTCTTTGACGGATTTCCTTATTTCTGACTCGATCCATCAAAGAAACTCCGAGCATACACCTTTCCATAGCACGCTGAGCGACTTTGAACTAGCGGACCAGACCTACGGTCAATGTCCACGTTTCAGCGCCATATGTCATGACCGGACGCACGCAAAGGTATATGTGAAATGTAGTGAAATGTAAACACACAGTGAGAGTTATGAATTTTCAAAATTCATAAAACTGTAATTTTAGAGGCGGTTTTTTTTTATTTTTTAAAACACGATTCTTAATAATCTAATTTCTAATGCGAACGTAAACAAAATGAATAAAGCTGATCCGCATTAAGTCTTTGTTTTATTCACAGAACGTATTCCTTTAAAAAAATACTCCGAGGAAAAATGTAAAGATTAACTTAAACAAGAAACGACAGATAATTATTTGTTGTTGATGAAAACACAAAACTTTTTTGTATTCCAGACGAATAAGGAATTTTGAACTAAGAAAAATGTTGTCCAATATGTTTCCTCTTTTTTTTGTTATAAAAATAATAGTTATAAGCTGCAGGTCTACCACGTCGAAAATAGATGCCTCAACCTCTACGCACCAGGTCCAAGATCGCGCGGTGGGCCCAAGAAACGCTGGTTGGATATGGCAGGCCTAAGAAACGCTGGTTGGATGTGGAGGACAATTACCTCTTCCAGAAGGATGCCGAAAACCGGGCAAAGTGGAGGAGTTTCATTAGGAAAGCGGACCTTGGCACTGGACGAAGAGGACGAGGAAGAAGAAGAAGAAGAAGAAGGATGGACGATTTCTTTGTGGTCCAGCGATCTTTCCCGTATCATCTAAACAGGTGGGCGAGCAGCCCGGTGGTGTGGGATATGCTAACAGTTGCCCGAGCGCCTTGAGAGATGACCTAATAGCACAACGACAGCTATTTCGCCAATGCACCTACTACCGGATCGAGATCGCGCCCCGCTGAGAAGATCCAGCGAGAAACTCAGTGGGTTGATGCTTTGGGCTAGTTGAACGTTGAACTCTCTGGCGTTTACGACGGTACGGTTTTTTTTATTGCTTAGATGGGTGGACGAGCTCACAGCCCACCTGGTGTTAAGTGGTTACTGGAGCCCATAGATATCTACGACGTAAATGCGCCACCCACCTTGAGATATAGCTTTTAAGGTCTCAAGTATAGTTACAACGGCTGCCCCACCCTTCAAACCGAAACGCATTACTGCTTCACGGCAGAAATAGGCAGGGTGCTGGTAGGTACCGCGCGGACTCACAAGAGGTCCTACCACCAGTAAACGGTGACTTGAACTTTGGATGCCGCTACCAGGAGCGCGCAATGTGTTTGTTTTAAGAACATTAATAGGTCGACGTCGCGTTTCCCGAGCGCTATCACATGTCCTTCTTCAAACGAGGCTTATAGAGAGTACTCAATGGTAACTTGGCTATGCCACTGGGGTTGCTGACATACTTGAGCGACAGTAACCACTTACCATCAGGTGGGCCGCGTACTCGTCTGACTTAAAAGGCAATAATAAAAATAAAGTTAGGCGATATTAGATATAGGCGATAAATTACGCGAAAATAAAGGCGATTTTTCTAGAAATTTTGCTTATTACTCTATCATTATTCATGTTCATATAAAACCCATAATGAAAATGCTGTCCGTGTCCGTATAGACATGGCCACAGAGTTCCACCACCTTATTTCATCAGGCGAAGTCCCAATAAAGTTTGCATCAAAGACTTTCCACTCGTTACATCCGAATGTATTGGCTTCGCAGAAGAAATTTGGTATTGTGTTGTGTTGTGTTTTTGTCTAGTAATAAATACCTAAGTATAGTTTAAGAAACCAAAGAAAACACGCTGTTATTCGTTACTATGCTAGTTAGTAAAAATCAAACTCGCAAAATTATAATGTGCGTAATTACTGGTGGTAGGACCTCTTATAAGTCCGCGCGGGTGGGTATCACGACCCTGCCTACTTCTACCGTGAAGCAGTAATGCGTTTCGGTTTGAAGGGTGGGGCAGCCGTTGTAACTATACTTGAGACCTTAGAACTTATATCTCAAGGTGGGTGGCGCATTTACGTTGTGGATATCTATAGGCTCCAGTAACCACTTAACACCAGGTGGGCTGTGAGCTCGTCCACCCACCTAAGCAATAAATAAAAAAATAGTCGAAATGAAAATAGAAAATAATTTTAAATCTAGTTAGATCACTCTAAGGAGATCTAAGGTTAGCTTGTTTATCATAAAATAATAAATCTATTAATTTTAAAATAGGAATCAAGTCATTATCAAAGTCAATCAGAGTGTAAAGTTTATAGAGGAGCAATCTTACTTCAAAAAAATATAAAATACATTCCAAAAACATACCTTATTTATGTCACTTCTTCAATTCGGTGATAGGTGATCGGTTCTTGTCACTTTTTGGACAGTTACTGATTTTCAATTCACCTAAAAAGGACAAACATTATTATTTTTCTTGTTTTTTTTTTTTACGGAATTTTTTTGTCGTTGAGTACAGATGAGTATTCGACCCATCTGATGGTGAGTGGTAACCGTTACTTATCGTAAAGGTTATTTAGTTTAAAAGATATGATAAATGGAAACAATTGGTCCTAATTAACTTAAAGACAGCATTCAATTTTCTTCAAATTCACACACAGGTGGTCTATGTAAAACTAGAAGAGACTAACACTCGCTTTCTATCTCGCTCGCACGATTTTAATAAAATTAACTAAATTAAATTAAAATAGACTACAAGCAATCATGCTTGGCGTGTACCATAGTAATAGCCCAACCCGTCTTCCTAAATTCTTGTAGTCCTGCCATTGACTATGGCAGTTGCAGGCCAAGAGTTTTTTTAAACTCAATATGAATTTTAAGAGTAGCTTACCTCGACTGTCAATGTCACGTAGGCATTCCGAATTCGATTCCAGACACCGAATTTTTTTTTTTCATTAAAAACTAAGGACACGAATTAACATACAGCCACACAACAACAAGTTGACGATAACCTATTTACGTGATCGCGTGACGAGTGACGATGCGGCCCGTATAATTTAATTAAGCCTAATTTGATTAGTCCGCTAAGCTACCGTCTGGAATGTTAAGCCTGAACACTAGTTTTTACCCGTGACTTGCTTATTTATTTACATTATTCCACCGGAGTTTGGTTTAAATATCAACAGTTTTTCTATGTTAATTTATAAAATTAAATAAAAATTTCGAACTTTTTTTGTTTGCACAATTTTTTAAAATCCAGAATTCGTATTCTATCTTCCGTGAATAGGTCTATATAAACGTCAAATTATAGAATATTTACATAGATTGTATTTATTGATATGTATTTTAATTCTGAAACTTCGAAGAGGTCGTCGTGGTAACTGCTATTACAAACTCCACAATCAGTCGCTCCTGAGGTAAGCCATGGATGGGCATATGCGCTGTGGTAGTTAGTACACGTGGTAGAACACGAGTAGAGGAGAGTAGAGGACACTCTAAGAGACCTTCGGATGCTGCCTTTAAGATTACCCAAGTGGCACTATGTTAAAAAAACCCTCACCACTACAATCCAGATCGATGTGAGGCAGATACTGTTTTTATCTAGGACTAAATTTTTTTTCTTTATTTGTTTTAGAGCACAGAGTATGTTTTGGTGAGTATATGTAAATATAGTATTAATCTATGGATTCTGGTGACCAGGCATGCTATCAACTCGTTGATATCATCAGCAATTTATAACACATCATTTAATATATATTTCTCGAAAATTAACGACTACAGCCTGCTATCGATATTAATTTTATGACATATTGGAAAAAAATCAATATTGAAATCAACATTGTTCCAAATCCTTTTGCAAATTATTTTATTTAATAATATAATTATTCACAATCACAACGCACGTTCACCTTGGAAAAAAAACCGCACAATTCTTCCAGAAAAAAATATTCGGAACAACGCTTAAAATCCCGCCACAATTTGACATTTACAAAGAGCACAGATTATCAAACTAAACGAACTGAGTGAGCAGATTAGTTTTTTATCGTACCGTATAGCCGTGTAGCTCTGTGGACAGCTCTAAGTTGAGTGCTAGAACCAGTACAGGCAGGCCTACCGCCTCTACGCTCTAATTGCCTAAGAATGTGTCATGCAACATTTTAGACCGTCGCTAATATTGCATATCGGCATGTTTATTTGATTTCAATTAAAATTTGTATATGCGTGTCTGTAGATCGTGTGAAGCCACAAAGAATTTTAATCAGTAATGTGCAATGACTTGCTTGACTTACATTAACTGTGGAATGCCACATCCTAAGCTCACACGGGTAGGTGCTGTATGTAGCCTTATTTATTTCTGTGTCGGTCAATGTTCAGAGTAATAAAAAAGGGTGGATTTTATCAAAATAATAATATTTCTGGTTCAAAAACTAAATAAACACGCTCAATTAAAGCCGTCGTGGCCTAAAGGATAAGACATCCGGTGCATTCGTATGTAGTGATGCATCGGTGTTCGAGTCCCGCCGGCAGATACCAATTTTTCCAATGAAACACGTACTTAACAAATGTTCTCGATTGACTTCAACTGTGAAGGAATCAATCAATCAATTTTTTTATAACATCGTGTAATAAAAAGCCAACCCGCAAAATTATAATTTGCATAATTACTGGTGGTAGGACGTCTTCTGAGTCCGCACGGGTAGGTACCACCACCCTACCTATTTCTGTTGTGAAGCAGTAATGCAGTTTGAAAGGCGGGGCAGCCGTTGTGGTGTTAAAAGTTAGATCTTACAACTAATGTTTCAAGGTGGGTGGCGGCATTAACCTTGCAGATGTCTATAGGCTCTGGTAACCACTTAACACCAAGTGGGCCGTGAGCTCGTCGAACCATTTAAGCAATAAAAAATAAATAAATAAAAATTAGCAAATGGAAGTTATTTTTAATTATCTTTTTAAATTTAAAGATTATCTTTTTTTATCCTGTAGATGGTGATCAGAATATTAGAGCGAAGTTATGAAGCTATTATTTAAGGGTCTTTGATATGTGTGCAAATTTTCTGCTTAATCGTACGTCTTAAAGTGGAAGAAAATGACGGTCAAAGATTCCGCTACTTACAAAAAAAACTAAACATAATACCATCCTAATTAAAGTGTGTTAAACGTATTATTGTACACACCATTACAAAATAAATACATATTGTACAAAATAAATAGCTATTTGATTTAGCTTTCATAGAAATTAAATTTTCATTGAATATTTCCATTTAATTATCACATACGGTTCAATGCGGACCAAACGCACGCACACAAACAAGCATCGAACACACACAAACATAGCACGTTGTGTATCTATATCCGCATCTATATAAGTGAATGCATATTGACCGTTTAATACCATCAGTCGAAGCACTATACTTGTTTCCATTGTAATACGTTATAGTTTAATTTATTAACAGCATAAATACATATCGACGCTTGAAAGGCAAACGTGACTAAGCGACAATGCGTGAACTTTACAGTAGACTAATTTAAAGTTGAAATACCTGAAAAAAAATTATATTTTAACGAATCTAGCTGTAGGATTGAAATGATTTTAATAGACCTAGAAATATTTTTTTTTTTGCACATCGAATATTGTTATTGTCTATCATTTATGTATAAAGCAGTTATTGTCGCTTAGTCACGTTTGCCTTTCAAGCGTCGATATGTATGTTTGAAAGTTGTTAGGGAAATTTATTTCTAGGAGCTTGGAATACAGCAGGGCAAGATAAAATAGAAGCTGCGATCTTTGGCACGACATAACTAACTAACGGATAAGAAGCCCGGTGCATTCGTGTTGAGCGATGCACCGGTGTTCGAATCTCAGGCGGGTACCAATTTTCCTAATGAAATACGTACTCAACAAATGTTCACGATTTATTTCTACGGTGTAGGAATAATAAAATCGTGTAATAAAGGCATAATAAATAACATTGTGTAATAAAAATTAAACCCGCAAAATTATAATTTTCGTAATTACTGGTGGTAGGACCTCTTGTGAGTCTGCGAAGGTGGGTACCACCACTCTGCCTATTTCTGCCGTGAAGCAGTAATGCGTTTCGGTTTGAAGGATAGGGCAGCCGTTATAACTATACTTGAGACCTTAGAACTTATATCTCAAGGTGGGTGGCGCATTTAGGTTGTGGATGTCTATGGGCTCCAATAACCACTTAACACCAGGTGGGCTGTGAGCTCGTCCACCCATCTAAGCAATAAAAATATATATACATTTTGTATTAAAATATTTATTACTAGTTTTGCCGGCGACTCCGTCCGCGTGGAATAATTACTTAGGTATAACGCTAAATTTTACCCCCCCACTTCATTTACGTAGAAAGTGAAAATATTTTAAAACATCCTTTATTGGTGCTCCACTTGTATTGGTCTTAGCATGATAAAGCCTATAGCCTTCCTCGATAAATGGGCTATCTAACACTGAAATAATTTTTCAAATCGGACCAGTAGTTCCTGAGATTAGCGCGTTCAAACAAACTCTTCAGCTTTATAATATTAGAATAGATTTCAGAAAATTGCCACTTTTTCTGTGTCGGCGTCAATAATCTAACTTTCTTGCTTACCAGGACCAATATAAGGCAATAGAGTAATAATAATAATTCACGACCCTAGAATTCACGTAACGATCTGAAAAATCATGGCAGCAACAATGGAAACATGCCATACCCTATGCAAAATGCATTTGTATACATAGATCTAGGGTTTATGCCACTCATATTCTAGTCGCGTGATTGCGTCCACAGGTTCGATTGTCTATTGAATTGTGGTGTGGTGTTTCTATGTATTTTTAAGCGTTATTTTTTAGACTCATCTAGTATGCGGTTGCCGCGGAATTTATTCGTCGAAATATCGTCTGAAATCGTCGTAAAATCGTCACTGCCATCGATTAGGTCGAACACGAATTCGACTGTAATGAATAATATTAATAATAAAGAACTGAGACCAAATCATACTTGCTTATCCGGCCCCAATTTAGGATTCGATTTGTTATGGATACCAGAGACTGACAAACATACTTATATACGACAAGCGGAACTCGCCCCGCTTCGCTGCACATTTACTGGTGGTAGGACCTCTTGTGAGTCCGCGCGGGTAGGTACCACCACCCCGCCCATTTCTGCCGTGAAGCAGCAATGCGTTTCGGTTTGAAGGGTGGGGCAGCCGTTGTAACTATACTTGAGACCTTAGAACTTATATCTCAAGGTGGGTGGCGCATTTACGTCGTAGATGTCTATAGGCTCCAGTAACCATTTAACACCAGGTGGGCTGTGAGCTCGTCCACCCATCTTCGTAATAAAAAAAAAAGATGTGGGAATCGAACCCACAACCCTCGGCGCAACAGTCAGGAGCGCTAACTACTGCACCACCGAGTCAATCGAAAACAAAAAAAATAAAAAAAAATAAAAAATATTTAATACAATGTACCGCCTTAACACGTGTTCATATTTTGTTTGTTGTTCAAATTACTTCCCTTGAAACTTAAATTTTACTAATAAATGATATCGTTCAAAAATTGTAATGTCGGCTTCGTAGTCAGAGACTTGGACGTACGTATTACAATAGAGTTATGGAAACTGCACGATTTCAATGGGACAGTGTGTATGCAGTGAATTCATTAGGGCAGGCGCCGAGAACATTTTATTTTATTTTTGTTTTTTAGTTTCGGCTTTGGTGGCTAGATTTGCGGACGACCTGGTGATGAATTGTCGCCGGAATTGAAAGATAGAATAGCGTGACCGCCTGCCGTATCTTGGATTACAGTTTACCATATAAATAGACCAAGGGCTAGTGCTCAAGAGCCTTGCCTAAATCTATACTAATATTATAAAGCTGAAGAGTTTGTTTGTTTGAACGGGCTAATCTCAGGAACTAGTGGTCCGATTTGAAAAATTCTTTCAGTGTTAGATAGGTAATCTATTGAGGAAGGCTATGTGTTATATAACATCACCATATACTAGGAGCACCAATAAAGAATGTTTCAAAATAGGGGTTTCAGTAGCTCCTTAACATTCTATAATTCAAAAATATTTTCACTTTCTACGTAAATGAAGTTGGGGGTAAAATTTAGCGTTATGCCAAAGTAACTATTCCACGCGGACGGAGTCGCGGGTAAAAGCTAGTCTATCGTGAAGCCGTAAGGAGTTTTTGTTTGAAGGATGCGGCAGCTATTATACTATAAATCTGACACATAGAACTCATATCTCAAGGTGGGAGGCAGAATATACGTCGTTGATGCCTATGGGCTCTATAACCGCTTAACATTAGGACAGCCGTGAGCTTGTCCAAATATCAATGCAATGAAAAAATTGAACTTTGACGCGCTACTTACATAAATTTCGGTATTAAAAATTGAATTTTATTTAAAACTAGCTAATCCGGCAGACTTCGTAGTGCCTCAGTCAATAAATAAAAGACCTAAACTTTTGTATAAAATAAACTTAAAACAAACAAAAGGAATCCGTCCGACGGAGGACACATCACAGGAAAAACAAAATTGTTATTTTTACTTAATTTCGAGCATTTTCATATTTATCTGCCTTTTAAATCTTCTCTTAATAATTCAAGACCAAAATTAGCCAAATCGGTCCAGCCGTTCTCGAGTTTAAGCGAGACTAATTTATATATATAACATATATAGATATAATAATACTTTAGAAGCACCATTTGTTGAATACTGTTTCATTTGCTTTTTCTTTTTCACTTAGGGCGTTAGGTAAATTCACGGAGCTAGGTACCATGCATTATGGTGATCGAAAATTTCTAAATTAGGCGACACCTCTCTCATGAGTCTAATGACAGGTTATTAGCAAAATAATCTCACATAAAAAATAAAATCAAAAAATACTCGTGCTATAAATAGACAATTTGAATGGTTTCTCGCCCCTGACTATACAGTCGAGTTGACAATGATTGTTGAACCGACAATATGGGTTCTATATACAATAGGTTCGCGCGTCAAAGGTACATTGAGCTATGAAAAAAAGATATACGGCATTACAAATTTTTTATAAAATTATTAGCGAAACTACATGAAATATCCTAAAATCTGAGAAGTAACAAGTACTATAATTTTAGCTGTTTCTATAGCGAAGCAGTCATCCGTCCCGAATTGAAGGGTGGGGGATCTTCTACAGTACGGTTGGGGACTTCAATCTCATGTTTCAAGGTGTGTGATAGTTCTCATTCACATTCACACTGTGTCTGTAATCTTTATTGTTTATTTAGCCCAAGGTGGTTTTAAGTCGTCGTGGCTAAAGGATAAGATGCCCGGTTCAGTCGTATCTAGCGATGCAACGGTGTTCGAATCTCGCACGCAGGTACCAATTTTTCTAATGAAATACGTACTTAGGAATTGTTCACGATTGAGTTCCACGGTAAAGGAATAATAGCATCGTGTAATAAAAATTGCGTAATTACTGGTGGTAGGACGTCTTATGAGTTTGCACGTGCAGGTACCACCACCTTGTCTATTTCTGCCGTGAAGCAGTAATGCGTTTCGATTTGAAGGGTAGGGCAGCCGTTGTACTGTAAAAACGGAGACTTTAGAACTTATGTCTCGAGGTGGGTGGTGGCATTTACGTCGTAGGTGTCTATGGACTCCGGTAAACACTTAACATCAGGTGAGCCGCGAGCTCGTACACAATGTGCTTACATACCTAAGCAATAAAAAAGGTGGACTTTATACTAGAATGTCTTTGAAAATAATTTTATGATAAATTAGTCAAAATCCGGTTTGCCTAAGATCAGCTTCTGGACTTTTTGTGACAAATAGTTCCACTTACAACTCGGTGAAGCTTTATCATTTTAGTCATCGATATATTTTAGTGCTGAAGGCTGTCAACTTATTAGCATATTGTGAATACCACATCCAAATTTAAAAGGGTCCTTCGTTGTAACTAAATAGGTTTTCACTTCATTTTACTTCGATAACGTAGAGTTTCTAACACAATAGGTCGTAACTGTCTGTATCAATATAGTTACATGTTACGTTTTGTCATTAAGCTACGTTCGTGTGTGGATAATGTCAAGAATTTGATTACTTTTGTGTTAAGGAGAATGCTTGTCCTTTGGTCCAATAGATTTCTATTACACAATTTACTTAAAACTAGGTTATCTATGTCTGTTGATGATAGACAAATTTATGGCTCAAAAATATGGTCCCTCATTTTGGACATGAGGTCTTAGTCTCAATGAAACATTGAGTCATCGTGGCTTAAAGAATAAGACGTGCGGTAAATTCGTATCCTGCGATGCACCGGTGTTGAAATCCCGCTGGCGAGTACCAATTTTTCTAATGAAATACGTACATAACAAATGTTCACGATTGACTTCGACGGTGAAGGAACAACATCGTGTAATAAAAATCAAACCCGCAAAACTATACTTTGCGTATTTACTGGTAGTAGGACGTCTTGTGAGTTCGCACGAGTAGGTACCACCACCCTGCCTATTTCTGCCGTGAAGCAGTAATGTGTTTCGGTTTGAAGGGTGGAGCAGCCGTGGTACTGGAAAAACTGAGACTTTAGAACTCATGACCACTTAACATTAGGTGGGTCGTGAGCTCATCCACCCATCTAAGCAATACGGAATTTTGAGAACAGCTCGAACATTGTGAGTACAATGAAAAAGCAAATTTTGTACTTTACCAGTAGGTACCTATGTATTTAACTGGTATTTTAAAAAACGATTTTTTTTCCATGGATATAATATTACTATAGGACTCTTGGCGCATAAAATTAAACTATTCCACTGTTACACTTTTATTCTTCTTTTCCAAAACCTTTATTTATATATTTTTCAAAATCATAATTAATTAAAAATCAATATAAACCTTTTTGCGTCTTGCTCATTCAATTGTTTTCGCGATCTTGCTTTCTCTGTCATTCTCTTTTCTCTTTCATACTGTTATCTCTCACTCACATCTTAGCGTTCCGTGCCACATTCTTTTCATACATTCCTTTCTTGCCGATCCAACATTATTTTCTTTTAATTATTTATTTGAGCAGACCAGTTCACTGTCTTCCTAGTTTTAAACAGTCACTTGAGTCTATATACATCATGAGCTTAAAGTAATTATTTTGCCTATTAGCGGTCTCACTCGTCAAAATGGATCGCGTGGTTGTATCGCGTCTGGAATAGGTAGGATGGTGGTACCAACCCTAGCTGATTCGCAATAAGCTCACCAATGAATTGCAGATAGTGATTGCAGTGAGCTAGTATATCGTTAGGTTAGGTTAGTTGTGGCCCATTCTCTGGGAGCTCCTTCAGTCTTCGTCCTATCTACAATTCCCAAGAAGATGTGGACTAAACTATAGGACTATACCACACAGCTGCTATTTATGGTATTTTTATCACCTCTTTTCCAGTTTCCTCTAACCAGGCTATAGCTGACAATAATGTTGTTGCCACAATAAAGTTGAAAATTTCAGACTCACACATCTCTTAGATACGTAAACTTGTCCTTAAGCGTAATGACGCATACAGGGCTTTTATTATTCATTTATCGGCTCGTTTGATCTTAAATTACGAGTACTCTTCATTTTTATTTGACGAGGAGCACGAACTAGACGATTTCTGGCTGGCTTTTCAGTTCTACATTTGGCTCATATTGAGTTATAGCGGTGTTAAAATTGGGAGGTAGGTATTAAATTTCTAAATGTGGTTTTTTGTGTTGCTATTGTTGGCATATTCAGCTGATGCAGATTGGTTACAGTCGCTTGTGAATATCAGCAAATTCAGTTCTATACAGAGTCTTAATACAGAGTATTTTTTTTATGCCTTTGTAAGCAGACGAGCATACGGTAAGTTGTACATGAGGGCGTCAGCAATTCCAGGGGCAGAGCCAAGCCGCTGCCTACTATTAAGTACTCTCCGCAAGCCTCGTTTGAAGAAGGAATCTAGACTCTTTGAAGAAGGTATCTACAGAAAATAATATTTCGCCTTTGCATTTTTATAGTCAAACATATGACTTCAAGAAAAGGCGAAACAGCGAAGCTGATTGATATGACGATCTTCCAAAAATTGTTAAAACATTTACCTTAAGCTATATCTGCTTCTTTATTCCGAATACGTCCCGCGTCGAACCTGTATTTGGCGTATTAAAGCATCAAACTGCGACAAGGTTGTCCTTTGTAGATGTATGGTACCAACGTATAGATTATACATATTACGTAGCGTAAAGTCAATTAAGCCGGAGGTACCGGGCGCTTGGAACGTGAGTTTTCATTAAACTCGAGCATTCTGCATATTGAAGCGATGTATGTTCTATAATGGTGTCTTTTATGTCATACAAAAATTTAAAATCTGCGACTAACTTTAAATTTTAATTGTCCGTTTTGGTTGTACTATGACATTTAGTTTGTTAAAAAACGTGTCCCTTCATGGCTATCAGTGCATTCTTTCAAGTTTCGCCCTAGTTTTTCAGTCAATGAACTCTAGTTCAAGTTGGCGCGTATAGGGATGACAAAGTGAATACCGTCTTCTCCCTTCTGACATTAGGTATAAGACTCAATAGTATGGTACGTAATCACCACGCTGCCTATTTCTAACATGAAACAGTATTATTACGTTCCGGTTTGACTATTACACTTCGACTCGGCTACAGGAGTTTTTTGCTTAATTACGTTAAAATATCTACGACCATTGTGAACGCCCCAGATGTCTCTAACGTTGTTCTACAAGGCTCTGTTTTTAATCAAACTCCTGGGATGAAAGGTGACGTAGATACATTATTATTAAAACTCCATATGTTTTTAAATGTTACTACATTTTTTACTCGACACTATAAATCGTTAGGTGTACGAATATAAATTATGAAAAATATTCTTCTTGCAATTCTAATTGCCTTATGTAAGGGACACGTTCCCTAAGGAGAGCTGGATTTTTGAAAATTCCTAATGTTTGTGCCAAACATGCAATGTAAGTCAATTAAAAGAAGACGCGCGGGGTCAACGTTCCAGCACGACACGGGTATGGCATCTGTCAGTTGTCTTAGATTGCGGGTAGCACGGAAATTGATTGGCTAATAAGAAAATATTTTTTTAGTGACAAATGAATATATTTTTATATTTTTTATGATTGAAAGTTTACTGGTGGCCCGAAAGCCTTTCCAGTTTCACCAGGACAGGTGGGCGAGCAAAAGCTCAGCCAGGAGGGGTGGGATTTGCTAACCGCTGCCCGAGCGCCTCCGAACTAGACCTAACAACTCAAGAGCAGCTGCTTCGCGAATTAATCTATTTCCGGATCGGAATCGCGACCCGCTGAGAAGATCCGGCGAGATTTTTAGCGAGCTGATGGATGGGTTAGGTTGCACGAGTACGGTTACCAGGATCCCTAAGCCTGCTTCTGTGTTAGAGCTGAAGGCGTCTAATGCAAAGGTTATTGGATCTGATGGATCCGTAAGGATGTGTCTAAGGCGTCGACGATGACTGGCTCCTGCGACAAATGAATATCGCTATTCAATCACCGCACTGGTTTTGCTTCACCTTTCAGATAAAGTTAATAAAGATACATGTACTGTTCCTGTCGGCTTTTCGTCTACTCGTTCGCAGGAATTTATAATTCTCAGTGCCTTAACACAAAACGGAATGGCACGGAAACGAAAAGTGAAAACAAATAAAAAACAAAGTAAAGATTCGCTCGAAGAATTTCGGTCGATGACGTAGCGAACATCGCGTAGTCTGACTTTATGTGTTTCCTGCAAGAAGTGGCAGGTCTCAACATCGGCCCGTAATAATGAGTACCGACTGATGGTTTCGGCTCCGGGGCTGTCGTATCCAGGTCAGGAGAAACGGCGTTTTATTGATATAATATTTTTTGCAAGCAAAAACACTGCGCTATATTAACTTTGATCTTAAGTTTTGAAACGAAGTTCCTTATGGGACGATGCGGAGGGGTACCATAACCGGGAAAAAACGTCCGTAGCGTAAGATTTTTATTATTTATGTATAGTCTTAGTGTGATGGCTATACAGTGTCTAATGTATAGACTCTACGTGATGACGGTTATTATTATTATTCATATAAATAGCTGTTTCTTTGTATATTAATATATTAATATTCTATATTTTTTATAAATCATTGTGATTAAAATAAAGTTGATAACTTTTTAAAGTAGTTTTTTTATTATCAATAAAAAAATCATAATAAAAAATGTATACCCGAATAATTATTTTCTTTATACCTTGAACAGAACTTAAAATTAATATTTTTATAATAAGGAACTTCCTTCCTATCCGGTTTCCCACGACACACCAAATATCTTTTTTTTTATTGCCCTTGTAGGCAAAAAAGCATATGGCCTAACGGTGAGTTGTTACCGTCGTCCATGGACTTCAGCAATGCCAGAGGCAGAGCCAAGCCGCTGCCTACCGTTAAGTATTCTCCACAAGCCTCGTTTGAAGAAGGACATGTCATAGCGCTCGGGAAACACCGTGTATAGGAGCTCATTCCAAAGCCGGATGGTACATAGAATAAAAGATCCCTGGAAACGCACTGTGGCTGAACGCAGTGGCTCCAGGTAGTATGGATGAACTCTACTCCGGTGGCGGGCGGTGCGATGGTAAAAACGAGATGAAAAGTCAGTAATAAAGGTAAAGAGTCACTAATAGTCTCAGCTTCTGTATGCACGAGCTCACAACCCATAAAATGCCCATTAAGTTTTAATTAAGTTTAAGAGGCATTATTGCAAATTTGCAAGAGAGCCATTGAAAGTTTAAAATTTGGAGAAAAAAATAACATAATGAAAAAATTGTTGGATGATGATCAGATATTTGAACGGGGTTAACTTAATTGGAATTGGATGGAATAGCATCGATGCTAATACGAAATAAAAAGGACATTTAATTACAAAGATAAATGTCGCGTATGAAGCGAAATGTCGCTTGAACCTAATATCCTTTCACCTCTCGATAAGATCTTAGATAACTGTGACTACTATCCAGTATTTCCTGATATGGGGTCCAATTATTTTCGCTTAAAAATACCTCGAATTTCCAAACGTGGAGTAAACAATACCCGCTTTGAACTCATGACTTGACGTTCCCCGAACCATTAGTGCACGCCCATCAAAACCCACTTACCGCCTGTCTCCAGACTCATGCTAAAGCGTTTTACAAACTATTCACTTTGTACTTTATGTGTTTCTGTATCCCAACTATGTCTTGGAAGCCTTTGGCAAACAATTTGAAGGTTCGTTAATCTTGTCTCTTAATTAGTTAATGGCTTTGAAGATCCGCCATATGTAGCCGATCTATTGTGAAGAAAACATACTCAACATACAATTTAACAAATGCACAAAACGGTAGGCAAGCGGCTTGGCTCTGCCTTGCTGAAGTCCATGGGCGACGGTTACTACTCACCATCAGGTGGGTCGTATGCTCGTCTGCTTACAAGAGCAAGGAAAAAAAATTAAAGTAATTATTTTTGTAAAATTGACGAAAAATATAAAAAAAAACTACCATATTTTTAATTATTAATAATATATTCGCTGAACGAGAAAATTGACGATTATCGTCTAGTATTACAAACTAAAAATGCCAGTTAAATTGACGGGAACATAGAACAGAAACATACTAACTTTGTCTACTGTCTCTACACGTCATTACGGATCCTCCCGATCCATTAACGGTGCTTTTAGGTACTACAAGTACCGGTCACCGTCCTCGTCGAACCCGTCGCTTGCGACGAAGGGCTCGACGAGCGAACTAGCCCACAGACACAGCCCACTGAGTTTCTCGCCGTATCTTCTCAGTGGGTCGCGTTTCCGATCCGGTGGTAGATTCTGCGTAGCACTGCTCTTGCTAGGGTCAGTGGTAGCATCACTCCGGCTTGAGCCCCGTGAGCTCACCTACTAGCTAAGGTTACGCTGAAATAGTCTCTCAAGGCTATCAGCTTAGGTAGGAAAAAAAAGACTATCTTTGTAACTGTCTAAACATATCACTTAGATTAGTGACCGAGCTCCGTCAGCTGGTTGTTAAATGTGACAGCAATCACTTTGAGACTTAGGTTGAAATTGTCAAAAAATTGTACAGCGGTTGTCCCATCTGTATTGCAAAGATATCCCATCCAATTTCTGTCGTCCATGTATGAAAATTAAGGATGGGCGAATGCGTGTTTGGATGTGTGAGCGCAAGTCCAAGTGTTCAAACGTGCTATGTCTGATCTTGAATCACTGATCAGTACCACAATTGGAAGTAAAACTTAAAGTTCCTACAATAAAATTGCCAGCACTTTTTCTGTTGAGGATGGGGTCGAGTCGAGCAATTCAGTTGTGGTAAATTTAAGCACTTTTCTATACATCGAATAGTATAAAGTGGCGCTCCGTAAATCGAAAATTTTGTATTTTCTTTATTTTTGACAAACATAGCCTAGGCTTAATGAAATTTAGTCATATTTCGTAACGTATAAATTGGGTTTCAAATCATCGAGTGTTCAAAATGCGATAGTGGAATTCTCATAGACACAATTCACAGGGGTGTTTTCGCGCCTCTTCTCAATAGACCGTGATTCCGATCTGATAGTATATTCTGCGAAGCGCTTTTCTTGCTGGGGCTAGTGTTAACAAATTCTCTAAGGTCGAGCCCGTGAGCTCACCTATCCGCCCGAGCGTAGCTACAATAGCCCCTTAGGCTACCGGCGAATAGTTTGCGAAAATTTTGAAATTTAGAAACCATTTAAGATAAGAAGAAATTCAGAATACTCAATAATAAGTAACAATAATTTCTTCAAGAAATATATTTATACTAGCTGGCTCGGCAAACGCTGTTTTTCCATATAAATTATTTCTCGGAAAGATAAATAACCTAGATACCGACTACAGCGCCATATACCGCGCTGATTTTTGAATCTAAACCATCCAGGGCGCCACCCAAACGCATATAAAAAAATCATTAAAATCGATCCAGCCGTTTAGGAAGAGTTCAGTGACAAACACACCCACAGAAGAAATAAATCTATATATTTATAATTATATATAAAAACGAATTGCTGTTCGTTAAAAGGTAGATAAATATGAAAATACTCGGAATTAAATAAAAATAACAATTTAGTTTTTCCTTTGATGTGTCCCCCGGCGGACAGATTCCTTTTGTTTGTTTTAAGTTTATTTTATACAAACGTTTAGGTATTTTATTTATCGATTGAGGTACTACGAAGTCTGCCGGGTCAGCTAGTACGAGTATAATATAAAGATTTATAAGCTAGAATAATAATTATGACAGACAAATAGAACAATGTCGACCAATCGAATAATTGTGGAATACGTTTCCATGTGTTAGTATAATATTTTCATTTCTCGTGACTACGACTCCAATGTCAAAAGTGTACCAGAAATTTGACAACATAAAGGAGCAATTTAACTAATTCACCAAAGTATTCTCTTATCTCGTAACATTTGGGGCGACATTACAGAAATTATTGGATCCATTAAAATTCACTTTGCGACGAAATCGTTGTAATGCGACGATCAAAGAACTCGATTGAATATACTATTCGCGGTTACGATAAAGTATTTTTTATTTAAAGGTTTTTTTAATTACATATTATACCTTTAAACGAGCAATTCTTGTATATTATTTTACTACTTACTTTTCTACTGGTGGTAGGACCTCTTGTGAGTCCGCGCGGGTGTACCACCACCCTGCCTATTTCTGCCGTGAAGCAGTAATACGTTTCGGTTTGAAGGGTGGGCCAGCCGTTGTAACTGTATTTGAGACCTTAGAACTTATATCTCAAGGTGGGTGGCGCATTTACGTTGTGGATGTCTAATAGCTCCAGTAACGACTAAACACCAGGTGGGCTGTGAGCTCGTCAACCCACCATCTAAGCAATAAAAAAAAATGTTTTTTTTTTAATAATAATATATAATCTGAATCTCGAAAACGGCTCAATGATTTTCATAAAATTTAGTATACAGGAGATTTCGGGGGCGATAAATCAAACTAGCTACGATTTATTTTCAGAAAATATAGTTTTATTCGTGTTTTCAATAATCAACTCTTCCCGACATCTATTGGCGAATAATAATACTATTTTTCTTAATTGAGGGCAACTAACCGCTTTAAAGACACAACAAGATGGCGTTATCAAAAAAAAAAAACCGAGCAAACCTCGGTCATCATCTAGTTACTTTTTATCTGTGACAAAGACTCGTGTTTAGGCTTTGGTGGGGGCTTCAAAGTTTGTCCCTAAATCATAATTTTTACATCGATTGTTCAAACTGAGTCAAAAATGATGGTATACATAAAACAAATTAAAACTAAGTAGGTACAATTTGATAACATAAAATTATAGAGATGATCTATAAGATCTAATTTCGAGACACATCTTATTACTAAAGTCTTTAGCGAAAAATTCCTCATTCTAATGGGAATCTCTAGATGAAAAATATAAAAGTCCGTTCCTTCAATTTAAGTTTGGAGAAGAAAAGCTTTTGAAACTAATAAAGTGCCGGCAAAATGACAGTCTTGGTTCATCATTCGAGTGCACAGCGCATTAGATCAGGGGCACTCGTTGCAATAACACCGATATTGGTTCTTGGCCCCTACCAAAGAGTATTGAGGTAGATAAGGTTTTTTTTATTGCATAGACGGAAGTATGAGCTTTTTTTTTATTGCCCTAGTAGGCAGACTAGCATACGGCATACCTGATGGTGAGTGGTTGCCGTCGCCCATGGACTTCAGCAATGCCAGGGGCAGCGCCAAGCCACTGCCAACCGCCTACTCTTATATACCGCCTATTATATGCTCTAAACCTATTTATTGTTTACATTAGTCCTTAGTCCTGGCAAGAATTCCGCCCCCGCCTTATTTTTTAATTTTTTTCGTCCATAGGGTCAAACATCACAGGTCTTTCCGCGTCTAGGGGGTACGCGCGTATGTGGGACTAGACGGTCTATAGACGTTAGGAGCAGACCGCGGGCTCAAAGTTGATTTAGGGCCCTACCCAAAAAACGACACCCCATGCACTTTGTAGTCTCAACTGTATAGTATAAGGGCTGTTTCACACTCGCAGAACGTTCAACAGGATGCACTAATGCATCGATACCAACGCGGTTGGTATCTCTCCAAGCATTCACGGGACGCCCTATCATGAGTAAAAGGTTGAGTCCGCGCGGGTAGGTACCACCACCCCGCCTATTTCTACCATGAAGCAGTAATGCGTTTCGGTTTGAAGGGTGGGGCACCCGTTGTAACTATACTTGAGACCTTAGAAGTTATATCTCAAAGTGGGTGGCGCATTTACGTTGTAGATGTCTATGGGCTCCAGTAACCACTTAACACCAGGAGGGCTGTGAGTTCAATGCAATAAAAATAAGCTATATTACCTCAGTAGTGTAGTTTTCTTTGGAACCATCGGTCGAGTTAAATTTGATATTCAATAAACAGATAAGTTGTTCAATTTGAAATAAATGCCATTTAATTTATTACATAGTTACGACCGGCTCGCATAGCGCCAAAATCAATAATCCTGGTAACGAGAACTGGATAGTGGAAGATTTCAGTTTCCAAAGTAGCATCTTAGAAATGCTTTCAAGATCATACGATAGTAATTTAAAACAAAGTAAGCTTAAGTTTTATTTCAAAACGTAAGCCAAGTCGCCGTGCAACAAAATGTAAGCCAAAACAGTAGACGACAGAGCTTTTGATAAAAACAAAACTTTGGGTAAAAACAAAAAAGAGAAAATATTTACAGGACATCCATGATTATTTAAATTTGAATATTGCGACCAATTCTAGGATACGAATTGTTCTAAATTGATCGTCATTCAATACCGATTGAAAAGTTACAACCGAAAAGGGCCGATATCCCAATAAAAGATAAAAAAAAGCTACACACACGAACCGTATAAAAGCGATTTAATGGAAAATTGTTTCGATCACTAAGCTTCGAATGTCAAGATTTGCCCAAACCAAGTCGCAGGGACTTTGGTTCTAGAAATATGTGCTTCTTGCTGCATGTTACTACCCGTCATAGAGTCTAAACCATCACGACTAGATGAAACCGATATGCGCAAAGCATTTTGCCATTTTATTACCTCTTGTGAGTCCGCATAGGTAGGTACCACCACCCCGCCTATTTCTGCCGTAAAGCAGTAATGCGTTTCGGTTTGAAGGGTGGGGTAGCCGTTGTAACTATACTGAGGCCTTAGAACTTATATCTCAAGGTGGGTGGCGCATTTACGTTGCAGATGTCTATGGGCTCCAGTAACCAGGTGGGCTGTGAGCTCATCTACCCATATAAGCAATAAAAAATAAATAAATAAAAAATAAATAAAACACCATCTTGAGTGAGTTGTCGTTATCGCTAAAGCTTCAAATTAGTTCTTAACAGTAGACAGAGGCTCGACTATGCCCACAGCATTAGTGATAAACGTTATCCGCATGCTAGTTGTCATCGAAGGCAATAAGAAAACGTGGCGCATCTATTTATTCTTATTCTTTAGCACGCCTCACCTAAATCTGCACGGATCACTAGTGTTATTGGATTTCTGATTTTATGATGTTCCTTTGAGCAGACCGACCTGTTCTCGAATATTATATATTCGCTGCTGCTACGCCGTGTTATTTACGGAATTGCATTTTGTTACTGTGCGACTACCATTTATTTTACAGCACAAAGCAAATATTTATAAGGTTATGATAATTTTTGATGGCGATTTTTTTTCGAATAATTTCCTATTGTCATAATCGCAACTTTTATTTCCTTCACAAGATCAAGTATCACTACGAATCGTTTTAAAATTTGCTTTTTAAATACGTAGCTTTAAGCCATCGACGTGACAACAGCATTCTAGTGTGTCACGTAATTCGTATAAAAGTATGATGGATTGGACGTGTTGTTTGGACATTTTTACCGTCTGATACTGGTCCAGCTAAGTATCCCGGAACACCACTGCCTTCTTTCGTAGCTAGTCGAGGCTTTATCTTAGAGGTTTTTGCTAGAACGTTCGCTAGTTTGGTCAAGAGTTCAGGAAGTTTTCGAGAGTTTTAATGGGTGGCTTCAACATTCCTGCATATCCCAGATCTCATCGGCGCTGGGACTTCGTAGGAAATTCTGCCCTGGTCCATAAGAAAAGGCTGTTAACGAAAATCTACGGTCCAGTTTTCACGTAATACAGTCGTGAAGAGCGCAACAGAAGTAACAAAGCTTTCAGGTCCAAAATAAGCTCGGCAGAGCTATCATCACTTCTCTCTGTTCGGGAAGGGCTCAATGATGAGCTATACATTCTAGAAATTTTACAAGTACTACGTTAATTAATAAAATAATATTACAAACCAAGTCGTAACAATTTTAACATACAATTTTATTAACTTCTTAAATTAATAGAGCGTCAACTTATATACTTTGACTCTCATCTTCCCTAATTTCAACATTCCTCTCAAAATGACTGCGATCACAAATCACAGCATTTTGTCTTTATTTCTTTTTAGCATCCTGTTTCTTTTTATTCGCAGATAATGTTCTATTCAAAGCCTCGAGGGCTATAGCATCGTCTCTTTCTTCTAATACCCTTTGCAGTTCCGGTGGCCACCTAGAGTCTGATCAATAAAACAAATTCATTATTATAGTGTACATGATATCAAAACACATTTTACAATTGGGCGTTTACGATATTCGACCACTATCCTATTTAACGGGAGTTATTCAATCAATTCTTACTGGTGGTAGGACCTCTTGTGAGTCCGCACGGGTAGGTACCACCGCCCCTCCTATTTCTGCCGTGAAGCAGTAATGCGTTTCGGTTTGAAGGGTGGGGCAGCCGTTGTGACTATACTAAGACCTTAGAACTATATCTCAAGGTGGGTGGCGCATTTACGTTGTAGATGTCTATGGACTCCAGTAACCACTTAACACCAGGTGGGATGTGAGCTCGTCCACACATCTAAGCAAAAAAAAAAAGCGAGTTTCTATTTTCATTTTAGACTCTTGAAATATTGTCAGGGTTCGGCATGACTATACCTTCTTGTGTATGAAACACTTCGATTTCTTGGTACTGATCACGCGCAACCCATCTCAATCAGTTTTGCTTTACCATTTTAAACCTTAACTAGTTACATCACAATCGTTTTAAGAACGTATAGATACATAAACATTCAATTTCATATTTTATAATAGTCCCGTATATAATCAGAACTACAGTGGGAGGTTCCCTAAATGAATGCACTAGGATGACCTCGAGTAATCAGAGAAGACGAGACATCATGAGATGCGTCAAGTCTACCCCCTCCCAGATTACGACCATGATCACTCTGTCAAGATTGAAACGATTGAGAAGAATTGTAACTTTTTTCTCCTGTTTCAAGAACTTTCCTCATACAAAAATATCAGCCACACCATACTAAATTATCGTTACAGATTTCATTTCCTAACCTTTCAACAACCCCTCCAGCAATCCACAGCGATTCTTCTGTCTTTCCAGCACGTATTCCTCGTTGTATGTTTGAAGTTCTTTCATTCTCTCAACTGCCGCTTCGTATCTTGCTTCTCTATTCATTTTAGCTGCTTCTTCTATGTCAGGTGTCATTACCACGCTGAATGAAGAATGTATGAAAATATTCAAATATATCTCAGTGATTTTAACTTCAATTACACGCTTACTTTGATGTAGTTTAAGTTCAGGGTTTTTCGAGTTTACAAACGACCTACGTCATGTACCTGGGTTGATGTCGTCATCATGTATGTTCCTGAATCGAAGTGGTATTGCGTCCTGAAAACCCCTTCTCTAAGTCTAGTTGTAGTTCTCTAGATCATCTTTTCTTTGTGGGATTGTTACGTACGATATTAATGTTCCATATGAATGGGTATGAAAATGGTAGTCATTTAATTCACTCATTATTGACAGTTCGGGTGTCATCGCACTCCGATAAAGATCCGAAGGAAAAAATAAATTCACTACATCTTTACTGCACCACATCGCAATCTAAATGCTACCATCCACCCATGACATGACATTCTGACACGAGGACGAAGTCCTGAATTACATCCCATCTATTCCACTGCAGACCCTGATAAGAGAAACTGATGGTAGTTGGTCAGGTTGACGGGAGAAGATCATGCGGACGCTCATCATCCCGCTGGTCAGATCTGGTAACAACGTTTACCGGCCTACCAATAACCGAGGCTATAAAGACCGCCAGGACAGGAAGACGTGGAGGAGCATAGTGCATTGAGTGATCAACACTCTAAGCTAGACACGATCTTCAGCAATTAAGAGACCGACATTGAAGAAGAAAAAGAATCCCATTGCTGCACCCTATCCGTACAAAACGTCCTACCACTCAATAAATAAACAATCCATCCAAGTGTAAATAAATATACGTACCAGTTTTCACCTCTCTCCTTAGTGCACAACGAGATAAAAGACAGCGATATAAATTTATCCTTCAGTTGATCTGGCATTGAAAGATACAGAGCCTCCTCTTCAATGTCAACTGTCATTTCAAGTACTGAAAAGGAAAATAACAATTCCGAGTTTGAAAGCCAAACACTTAATTCCTTTACGATCTCTTTTTTTTTTTTTTTACTAACAGCCACGCCACATTAACTGGTCCCGTGATAAGTTCGTAAAGAACTTGTGTTACAGGTACCAGATAACGGAAATAAATATAAGATTTTTATTATACACATACACATATTTAATATACATCCATAACCCTGGAAAAGACATTTATATTTATCATACAAATATCTTCCCTTGGCGGGATTCGAACCCGCGACCCCCTTGTGTAGTGACCATGTCACTTACAACTACACCAGACGGCCGTTTCTTTGAATTCGTAATGCTAAAATATCATGTCGTCTTTTCGCATTTAAAGTGTACAATTTCCAAATTATTTGAAATTGAGTTAGTATGCGGAAACATTTGGTATAATCACCACTATTTTTCTCATAAATACTGTCAAAAGTGTATAGTTTAATTTCAGTTTTTATTTTATTTTTTAGTTTTCCTATGTTTTGACTACTATGTATTAACTAAATTAATACTTACATAATTTTATCTTACTTTACAAGACAGATTAAGAAATAAAAAATAAATGTTGCAGAGATGATTAATATTAAAAATATTACATGTTAAACCTTTAAAACACTCTCCTGTGAAATTAGTAAGTTTTGAGATTATACAGTTTCAATGCGAGAAGACGATATGTCGTGTTATAAGTTGAATAGGAGATACTTTTTGTCGAGATGAGACCTAAAGAATAAATCTAATAATTGCAGACTTTGCGACTTGCACTATGCACTCTGCGACTTTAAGTTTCCGATCTATTTCTGTAAGACAACAGTGACCACGATATACATTTTAGCTACCAATTTAGCACCATTTCCTCCTCTGTTTGTCCACCGATTTTGCTTTGTAGCTATTGACTGGCCTTAGTTATATCAATACAATAATTTTTTAAACTTTTTTTAATGCTTACTAATCAATAGAGATGTCAAAGTGTTTATGCTTATGATCGAATATCGATCATTCGTTGAACGTAACAATTAAAAGATTCTCTCCCATTTTTACGTGAATATTCAAGGCAGCGCGGCGGGTCAAGTTTACTTTTCTAACTAAATAAATACTACTAAATATTTTTCATGTGAATTGGCTAAGATGGTTTACTGCTTGTGCGTGAACTTACAACCGCTTTCAGTTGCAGGCGTTGGTCCTTGCTGTGCTTGGAATTGATCACCTGAAATATTTTAAAAGGTTTTCAACTTCTAAGCCTATTCAAAAAGCGAATATACAAAATTTACGCAGATACCTATTAAGAGATAAATTTGTTTCAAACTACCGTCTTACATTGCTTCAGCTTAGAGTTGTATCGCGTTACATGCCGTATTTTTTTTTTTCTTGCTAGATGGGTAAACGATTTACTACTGCCATCAAAGGATTTGTACGCTTCTGCATTAGCACACGTTAAAGGCAATTGACCATGCCTTCCCGGGAGTGTCGCCCGGTGTAGTCGTGTTAAGAGATGCACACATTTGAAATTGTTTGCAATAAATATGAAAGTTTCCGTTTTGAAAGTTAAAATATCGCGAAGAGGAGATAGACCTCGATTGATTACTGCATTCGTTGTATCATATTAAAATGTAGACGAGGCAATTAACTCATAAGAGCACTCGTCATCGATCACACGGTAATAATAAACAGAAGAACCATTATCTCGGCAAGATTGTGCATGCAGTGCGACGTCACGCCGCGCGCTTTTTCACAAGTACTACACAAGCGCAACGTGTGAATGTGTTGAACGCGAGCTACATGGTAGACGGAGTGGGGGTTAGGTTTTATTTTCGTTACGGAATTTCTTTACTCGGTCGCTGCACTCAAAGCCCGCAACAAAAGCTATGCAATAGTTTAAAAAAAAAACGAAATCCAGAAAACTTACTTTTAGTTATCTCTTCAGCAGCTTCGTCGCACAGCATTTCCTGAAAATATCAATTTTTGACATCCAAACTTATAAAAACCTTATATTTTTAGAAACGTTTTCCGAAGACAGTCATAGCGATACGAAATAATGAAAGACGGGCTTAAAAAAGATATGAAACACTAACGGAAATATGGATGGTTTGTTGTAAAAGAAGTTCGAGAGAAACGGGAAAGAAATCTATTAGAAATGCTCAACCCTTGTGTAATTACATACTTACCTCAAAAATAGTATATTCCGTTTCGGAGGGAGGAATTGGTGGCGCTTCGAGGAACTCCGCCCGAAATTCTTTCCTGTTAATATATAAATTTGGGCTCAATATTCTAAGTCCTATTAAGCTTTCAAGCCTGAGTCGTATTTATCGTGTGGGGGGCCGAACCTACTAAGAGGTGCCGGCTCTAGCGTGCAGTAGAGTGCAGTATGGGACTTGATGACCAGTAAAGGCCATACCTGAAGATAGCATAGGCCAGGGTCGAAGAAGAAGAAGAATAAGAAGTTATTGCACTAGATGATTGAATGTGCTCACCACTTGATGTTAAATGATTATTGGTGCCTACATCACCATGTGACTATTGGAGTTTGACTTGAGGCTTTAGATCGAATTTTCGATTTTGTTGTACAAAGTCCATCCAATAAATTGAACTTTAAAAGTATTGACATAAGACCTGAGCTGTGCTCCTCTCAAATTCCTGCCGGGCTCAGTAACATCCCATGATCTTCTGGCCGCAGCAAACTCTTGGTCTCTCGTATCATCACGTTTGGCTACAGCTCCTCCAGCAGTTGCCAACGAGCATTCCAGCTCCACGAATGCGTCACCTGGTTGGGGCTGGCGCAGTGGTATGGGTGACTGGGCTTTATCTTTTTCTTTTATTAAAACTCCCTGGTTGTTATTTAAGAGAAAGGAATTTAAGTGTTATTATTAATAACAAAATATATAATTTTGCTTACGATAAGGTGTAGTGAAGATCACGCCTACCTTCCGGAATTAAACTTATAATAACAGTAGGGGAATAGAAGGTACAGTCGAAGGAATATGATTAAAGAAATAGAAAATACCTAAATTGCAGTAATGACATGATCAAGCAAATTTTGCAAATTCACAAATACCGGACAACAGCACCGGGTCAACCGAGTGGTTACATCCGACTGGTCTTCCCTTCTCTGATGAAAGATCTTCCCTTTGTCGTTTTTCCATATGGAATCGTTAAATTATTTATACTAAGGTAAAGTAAGGTCTCATAAGCTTATATAATAGTAATTTGATACGTATAAGTAAACAATCACAAAATCATATTTTTCTTTTTCTATAGCAAAAAGAAAACCGATCTGAAAGTAAGAAGCTTATTTCTGATTTTTACCTTTTAGGGCAGGGATATGTGCAGCAGCAGACTTATGACGATGATTGTCATAGCTTTTAATGACAAGCATAGATAGTTTTGATTATAGATTGTGAACTCATTGTTCATCTACTGAATTTCTCGTCGGATTTCAGTGGGTCACGATTCGGATCCGGTTGTAGATTCTGCGTTAATTATATAGATTTCTCAGAGGTTGAGTCCGTGAGCTCACCTACCGGGTCCGGTCTGTGAGTACTTTAAATAGCCTCTTAGGCTATCAGCGATTAGGCAGGAAAAAAGTCCACCATAGAAAATCTGTCAGACTAATGATATTAACCTTTTCCTTAACCGTTTTCTTAACTGGACTTTCTGGTTTGGTCTCAATAGAATTTCTGATTTCGTCCACCCTCTTCCACTGGGCTACGGTAAGAGGCCATCCATTCGTTGCTATAACTCTGGTTTTAAAAATAATGTTGTTATTCATCGCCAGTACAATTTCTAATTTTTAGAATTGCGTATAGTCGATATTCGCATCTAATTTTGGGTTCATTGTGAGTTCGTGCCGGTTGCTATTAACATCCTGATAATTTTGACCGTAAAAGAGTCATATCTTCAGAGTAAAGGGTTGGATAACCGAATACAATTGATACTTCGTGCTCATTTTTGAATGGACAGTGCTACCGATATCTCACTTTATGATAATATTATCTCAGCTACGGTAGCCAATTATTTAGTCTATTGTAAGTTTCCTAGCGTAACAGAAATATAGTATCTGCGTATTTCACCTTACAGCTATAGCTTCTCGCAAAATCAGTATTCGATCATCCAAAAGATGATTTAAATAAAGATGACTAAATCTACAATGCGCTCAACAACAAATATACTTCTTCAAATATTAAAGTTTAAAAAAATTCAAACTTACTGGATTATATACTGCTTTGGCTCTGCCGGCGGAGGCTTATATTCCCTGAGCTGAAATTATGAGTCCATCTTTATGTACATAATACTATTACAACGGTATTCAATTTTTGAAGTACATTAAAATTAGTTAACAAATAACTGAACTCCTACAAGAAATGGATGATAGACCGACTGAATATATTATGCGAAATGTTACATACAAACCTTGGTAGAAGATCGATTTTTCCCAGTGTTCGGTAGCTTTGATCTGACCGATTTGAGTGAACGAGTGCTCGTACCGCCGTCTTTAACAGTCTAGAAGATAAAAACAGTCTAAATTCACAAATATTACAAGGACACAAAACAAACGCTAATACCACAAGTAAAACAAGTTTAATTTAATGTGTACTTAAGATATCTACTTAATGCTCTCTTCCTTCTAAAGTATATATTATAAATCCGAACGGTAATTTTGTTACGAAGCAGTCATGTATTGACACTCTAGTCTAACCTCAAGTGCTCCGACAAGTACTCAAAATCAGCTAAACCTTTAAGCTCAATTACAAAAAATTGAATCTTGAGAAATATCAACAGGATTAAAATTACTTTTAATTTTTAATCTCGCGTTTGTTTTAGCATTATTTGGCATTTCCGATGTTTAGAATTTGCAGTTTTTGTCGTCACAGATGACTGAAAAGGCGATAACCCAAGAAAATTCTAGATATCAACAGTGCAACAAAAATATACTAACTGTAGCCAAATTAGATTGGGAAGCCGCCCTTTTCTTCCAGTTGATCGAGTCTGCTGGAGGTGCCGGCTCCAACATAATATAGGGCCAATATAATTCACCTTTACCCGAGCAGTGTGCCAACTCTTCGACACCGTTCGGTGTTATTGTGTAAAGGATCGCTACCATTTCCAACTGCAGGCCAAAGTATTCACTTATCACTTTAAATGTTTATTTTTTTATTCAACTTCATGCACAAAGGTACAGTGGCGGACTTAATGTCTGAGGCATTCTTTACCAGTCAGCCAAGGTGTAGAGAGTCCTGTGGTAGGTGCATTGCTTATTGCGAAAATTACAAAATTGATAATAATTTATTAGTGTTATAAGTTATTAGTGCTTATACTATTCCATAGAAATCTCAATGTGAATGCTATAACCTATTCTCGAGACGTGAGGTCAAAATATCCATTACTTTGTATAGGGGTTCTCACACCCCTTTTCCCTTTAAAACCATGAATTCTTACATCTGACCAAGTAGCAGCTGCTCTAAAGCCGATAGCCTCGTGTTTTGTTACAGAAATCTGAATCCCACCCAAGATATTTCTTCTATTTGGCACAAACATCTCTTCAACATGAAGCTTAGTCGCCGGCAGAAGTGGAATGTCTTTGCAGTAATCCAAGTCGTTGTCGCAGGGATGGAATGAATCTTCTATTGATGATAGCACTGTCAACTGCCAGTGACAATCTTGGTTAAATCCGAGAGCGTGATTTAAAGTTCCGTGGCCCATTACAGTATAGCTGTGGATTTTATTATATAATTGACTAGAATAATTTTATGAAAAATATATCGCAATGTGATGATTGTAGGTTTATATTACTATCTCAGAAAAATAACGAAAATGTAACATTAAGATAAGACACATTAGTAACAAAATTTATTACCAAGAGCTCATATTTTACCACTTATATAATAATATATTGGCATCTATTAAGATTGAGAATCACTCTGTATGATTTGATTTATTTTATCGCGTTGCGCCTAATATAATATTGTAATAGGTAGGAATGGCTTATTCATCGGTGATCTTGCGTAAGGAGCTAACTTATACACTAATAATAATTAGCACAATAACTATAACTATCTGCCATTTAATTAGGTATTTAAATCCCAGATTAAGTATTAATTATAGCTTAACGAAACTGTAACCTTCTCAAAATATTTTATATCCCCTTTAGGTTCTACTACTTGCTTACGTAGAATTTTCGATAAATCTGCGAGGAACAATGGTGATAATCTCGAAAAATTACTCATCACTAGTAGTCATGTAGTTCCATGCGCTGGTCCGAACAAATTAAGACGAGATTCGGCTCCAGCATCAATGTCGCTATCCACTGCGTAAGGAACAGATAAGAATAGCGGAACATAGTCCAAGCAAAATATGCTCCAGAAAGGTCACGACCTTCAGCGCTCAGGAACACGATACAAGGAGGAGAAGATTCCACTAGATTTGTCTACAAAGTGCATTTACAGTTGTATTAATACGAACCCACGGTTATTCGGCGATAAATCAAACGTCAAATGGGCTCTATAAGGTTGAGGTAATTGTATTCCATCGTCATTATTATAAACAGCAACAATACAATCTTGCAATGTGCTCAAAACATCGAGATGCACTTTGACTGGGTCGTGACAGTAAAATACTCCTTGAAAGAACGGTATCCATTTGCAACTGGAAGTGACATGAGAAATTCCACTGAACTGCTGTAAGCCGTACACTCCGCTAAGAGCTGAAGCCACTGAATAGGCAGATTTAGCGCCGGGAAACATTAAAAAGAATTCGTTCATTAACGACGAAAGCGCATCTAGATTACCGAAAGCCGATTCCATCACCTGAAAGAAATGTATCAAATAGATTACACGAAAATGTGGACCCAATTTCACATTTATTACACGGTATCTTTCATATTTATTTTTGTGTCTTAGAAATTCAGATGATATATGTATTCTTGTTGAAAGAAAAATGTGTGTGTGTGCAAGTCACATACGGTAGAAGTAAAACTTATAAAATATAAAAATAATCGCAAGGGTCAACCACTCCACAGTGCAATGGAGCAGCCGCACCCCGGGGGAACCGCCTGCATGATCACGGTATCCCGACGCGAGGTAGGCATGATTTAGCAAGAGAAATACGACAACGTCTATCAACTGTGTAACATCTCGTCACCGCGATTCCGGAATTGTTGAATTTACGTGCAGCAACATCTGTTGATAATAAACTTAATAGAAATAAAATAAACATAGTGCGTAACGGAAGAAATTAAAATGGCGCGTAACCGAAAAACGTTACATACGTTTTTTCCTCCCCCACTTCGATAAAGAAGTTTCACTTCAAAATTATCGAAGTATTCTTGTAAAACGGGTAATAATAGAAAATGAACGCTATTAAGTTGTGAACGTATTTAAAAATTGCTGTGACTCAGCCATTAAGTTCATTTTTTTCTCGTCATTTAACCCCTTATATAGTTGGCTGCAATATGCACCGAAAATCATATTTAAATAATATAGAGCTAAGACAATAATATATTGGGTGCCACATACCATAAATATTTAATCAACTCTGATCTCGGTATTTGTAATAAGTCCATGAGGGTCCGATAGCATCGGTTCGGATCCACAGTCCGGCTGTGAGAACACACGCACATTTTTAATCAGACGCTTATCTATAGGGCCTACTAACAACACATCACACAAATAGTACCAATTTCAATACATCCGCATTCAATGACACATGACTGTTCAAACATTTTCTTGCCCACGCTCCTCTCCAAAGAGCCTGAATACGTGTTGCGGCTTCATGTTTTCTTATTACTAAATCTCGTTCTCTTTTCAGCACTCCGCATTGTAATTCATCTGTAGCCAGCTCACAGACTCGAGAAAAGCCTGGAGTCTCTGCTGCTTTTAGCAGTAAATTCATTGTTTCCGAATCGACCAAAGGTTTTTCCTCTGGGACCTAAAAGTACGTATTTATGTCAGGTAAGTTAACGACTGTGAATTTTGTTATTCGCCAAACACATAGGTAATGTAAAAAGAGGTATGTATTTATGTAATCGTTCTAACAAAGTATTTTTTTAAGTTACAGAAGAATGTCTTAACATTTTAGAATTTTATCCTGATTCTCTGAAATCTGATCGAAATGCAAGACCAGTGACAGAACCACAGGATCAACTTCGTCATAAATACACTCCTTTAATTCTGAAGAAAGAAGTTATTTATAATGACAGTTATAAATATGATTATATAGGTGCTAATAGATATTGATAATCTTGCAGAAAGAGAAGAAATGAAGACTAATTTAAGTAGGCTCAAATTTCATGGAGCTACTCGTTATTATCCAAAGATGTCATTAGCTAGGGGAAGCGACAACTTTGCTTTGTACTATGCACTGCACACCCTTGATTTTTTTTTCAACAAGGATAAGTTTCTTAGTTGGAAAAGTGAACGGAATTGCTTCGAAACGATACACAGTAATATAAGGGATTCAATCCGATATTTCGAAGGTTTTCGCATCTGTTATAGTACTCAAGTAAGAGCCGAGTCTCTTTGTAGTAGCCGCCACCAGAGAAGTCATTCGACAACAGATCGAATGGCTGTCAGTCATATATTATTGGGAAATGCATACAGCGACCGAAAAACAAACATGAATCGTTTTTATTAGTCATATCCGTAAATTTTGATTTTAAACATATAATGATTCCACAATGTATTGGTAAAGAAATCCGAAATTCTGGGACAAAAATAGAAAAGGTCAAAATCTGAAAGTATTAAGTAGATACCTGTTCGTCAAGTAATTCTTCTTGAATAACATACTCCTCGGCTTCGGGTATTAAGCAGTCGCATGGATCTAAATCAGCTATCTCCCTTAAAGATTTCAAAGGCTTTGGCTTCATTGAAAAACCAAAATCAGGATCGCAGAAATATCTCCTCAAAACTGCACTGACCGTCTTGAATTCAGCCAACAAGAGTTTCTTCTTTAAAACTGACTGTAAAGCCTGTTTGAACATCCAGTGGAGGAGAGGTCGTTTATAGCCCACTTTATCTGGACTCCATTGAAGGTCGGGTTGGTAGGATCTGATAAGAACTTTTATTTTTTTAAATCTATGTTTTAATTGAAGAACATGACATCACATGTAAATGAAACCGCATCTTCTGATGTGTGATCGGATTTTCTATTGGATTTTAAGAAAGAATATTCTAACTTTAAAACTAAACTCGTAACCTTTTTACAAAATTACTCATGTCAATATCACTTAAAATAAAGGTTACGGAGATTCATATTTGTATATAGAGAAGACGGGAGGAGTATAACAAGTTGAATAGTCCTCTACTAAAGTACTATTACAGAGTAGATAATAGAGTACATTTTTAATTGCGATACACATATTACCCATAGCATATGACATACCATATTACTCAGTACGGAAACAAAAATATTCTTACTTATGAATATATTTTTATTTTATTTTCTGAAGTCGTCGTGGCCTAAAGGATAAGACGCCCGGTGCATTCGTGTTGAGCGATGCACCGGTGTTCGAATCTCAGGCGGGTACCAATTTTTTTAATGAAATACGTACTCAACAAACGTTCACAATTGACTTCCACGGTGAAGGAATAACATCGTGTAATAAAAATCAAACCCGCAAAATTATAATTTGCGTAATTACTGGTGGCAGGGCCTTTTGTGAGTCCGCGTGGGTAGGTACCACCACCCTGCCTATTTCTGCTGTGAAGCAGTAATGTGTTTCGGTATGAAGGGTAGGGCAGCCGTTGTAACTACACTTGAGGCCTTAGAACTTATATTTCAAGGTGGGTGGCGCATTAACGTTATAGATGTCTATGGGTTCCAATAACCACATAACACAAGGTGGGCTGTGAGCTCGTCCAGAAATCTAAGCAATAAAAAAAAATTAAAAATTAAACTGCTGTATGCTTGCTTTTTTTTTAGATAATAAAAATAGTTGGACAAAGCGGTGATCGAACTCTTTGCTGCTATAAATAATTCGACTGCTTCCAAATGTGTGTGTGTAAATACTGAAGCATAAACATACTTGTAAAATTCTCTGTCACCCTCGACAACATTCGTGTTAGATCGGTTAATCTTTATCCAATTCGCAAAAGCGTTTCCGAGACCTGTCAGGAATTTCGAAGCCCACGGGCATTCGCGTACCGCAGCCGTCTGTATCAAGTCTCTTGTGCCCAAAAGCAACTTAGATTCGCTCAGTAACATCAAATGCCAATGCATTCGAGAATGAATCCAGAGTCTGGAACGTATAATGCATTTGCTCATGTTAGTAGTCTTACTCCCCTGACGAGTTCGACTATCTAGTCATACAGAATAAGGATATGCGACTCTGACCTCGCCGCGCTACATTTATTATTGGCTCAAATGGGACAACAAGTTAACGAATATACCGATGGCGGAAAGGTTAATTGATTAAAGTGACATTTTTAATATCTAAAGCGGTTATTTTAGTGTCTGTGACGTAATACTATTGAAAATCAAAGGTCATAAGGTCGATCTTTCAATTATTTGGAATACAGCGAATTGCCGTTTTCTCGATAAAAACAATCTCTTCTAGACAACAATTTTAAGCGTGTATTGTGAAAGGAAGGTTATTATACTCTTGAAAACCCGAACACATGAATGATTCAAAATAGTTTTTGCAAGAAGGGTGGCTGTGATAGCAGCCTGTGTGGATTTACAAGTGACAACGTGCACTTAGTACTGCCTATTGGTAAGGTTAGTGAAGTAGATCTTTTTTTTTTGTTTTTTTTTTTTTCTTTTTTTATTGCTTAGATGGCTGGATGAGCTCACAGCCCACCTGGTGCTAAGTGGTTACTCGATCCCATAGAAATCTACAACGTAAACGCGCCACCCACCTTGAGATATAAGTTCTAAGGTATCAGTATAGTTACAACGGCTGCCCCACCCTTCGAACCGAAACGCATTACTGCTTCACGGCAGAAATAGGCAGGGTGGTGGTACCTACTCGTGCGGACTCACAAGAGGTCCTACCACCAGTAAGATCTCTAGAGTCTACTCTGTTTGCCCTAGCAGCGATACAGAATGCAACATTTAGTTTAAATTTTGGAATCACCTCACATTTTACGCCTAAAGTTAATTATTTTTTAAAACAAATAAATAAATAAAGCTTTTATTTGTTGAGTTTGCAATCTTTGTAGAATGCACCAACATCATAACTGAGAAGAATCAGCAAGAACTTAAGGTCTTTTCAACTGCACTTGCGAATTTTTTCATTACATAGTAATACAAACTCACCTACAAAAATGCCTACCAGGTTCGAATTCAACTTCAACTGAATCATAGCCCCGCGTCCGGACAAATCCCTCGGCAACTGGCTGCTCCCAATCTTCAAACCACGCAAACCTCTCAAGAACCAAATAGGCAGGTTCTATGTTATCGACTATTGGATTACCAGAATTGAGGAGTATGGTTGGGTTCAATATGCTTAACGATAGCCAAAGCTTGTTCTCTTCGGGGCTGTCAATTTGTAGGTACATTGGCCCAGATTTCGGTGCTGGGATGTCCAAGGCCTTGTTGGGAGGAGCCTTCGTAATCCTGACAGGCGGATTGCTGGCAGCTGACGTAAATTGATACATTGACGGGTAAAATACCACACTTGTCCTTTTGATACGTTCTCGCAGCTGGAATCAATTAGGACATGTAAAAATTGAGCTATGTGTGGATTCGTTTGTCAAGTTCCTAATAAAATAGCTTTGGCTTTTGGTTGAAATATCTAAAAACCGATACCCTAATGTCCAAACTAAAAAGAGCCTTGGAGGCCTAATTCGCGCAGTATATTTTGGAGGGTAAACAAGATCATACCGCATCTGAATGTGGGACACGTACATACTCGTACAATGTTATTACGAAAGGGAATAGGAATGCAGAGAGCGTATGGAATGACCCTTTAGGCGCCACCCGGTTCGCAGATCGAATCAGTAAGGATCTCGTAAAGTCAAAGGTGCCTGATTGACCTGGGTTGCTAAAACAAATTAGTAGTAAATTCAGTTGATGAAAAACATTCGACATTAGGAAAAACCGGGCGGTTACGACGCAGGCTATTCTGAACACACGAGTGGGTTTTTATTGCATACGCATTGCGTCAGTGACGTTCTTGTTTCGGGAACGGAAAACTGTTTTTCATTTGAAAAACTGATGTTGATTCCTGTTGTTCTAGGCCAGGTCTACATCAAGCTGCGGCTACAGGCGTATTCACCTATATTTCAGTCGGTAAAAAATACGGTGCATGTTAATTACCGCTTTAAATTTGATCCATTCTCTTAATTCTTCTTTCTGTTGCTGGCTAACCGCTGATATACCCGTTACTGATTTATTATCCTTCGTTGGTTTCTTTATCTGAAATATTAACTCAATTTAAGTATACGGGTTTTTTATGTTAGTGTAGTGAAGAAATTATGTTAGTGTGGCGCACTGTTAGTTAACATAGGTTTCTATTGTGTCTTTGTGAGCTTAGTGAGAGTTTTTTAACGTTCTCGATAGCGTAAAAGTTAACTCAAGTTTGTATGCAAATGGAACAGCGCCCCTAGCGGTAAATGTAGGCAAACTTTCCAACTCCATACAAATTTGAGTTAACTTTTACGCTATCGAGTACGTTAAAAAACTCGCACTAAGCACACTGTTCGCGACTTTCCCGGGTGGAATTTTGTGAGTGTCAGATGTCATTCACGTTATTATGTTTCTCGGCTCCGGTTACCGCATAACATCAAGTGGACCCTAAACTCGTCCACTCACCACACGACCCATACCGCTAAAAATAAATAAACTTACGGCCGGAGTCGTTCTTTCGTGCTCATCACGAAATCCGAGCGTGATCTGTGGATTACAAACCGGTATTTTAATAAAGAATTATTGCATAATTAAACACAAAATTGTATATTCACGTCTGTTAGTATTTATCTGCGTATCGTTTGCCCGATTTTGTTGTGCTTACGTGAAAATATCTAAATGTACCGCACTCCAAACAGCTCAACGCAAGCATAAATAGGGAAAAGAAGAGCAGGAAGTAATTAAGTTATTTCTGCCGTGAAGCAATAATGCGTTTCGGTTTGAAGGGTGGGGCAGCCGTTGTAACTATACTGAGATCTTAGAACTTATATCTCAATGTGTGTGGCGCATTTACGCTGTAGATGTCTATGGGCTCCAGTAACCACTTAACACCAGGTGGGCTGTGAGCTCGTCCACACAACTAAGCAATAAAAAAAAAAAAAAGAAGTGCGAAAACATCAATGTGAAGTGATGCGGCTAGATTAGGTTCTATCTTTTATAACGGAGTCTGGAATAGGGTTCAGCGGTAGCCCGAGATGAGGTAGCCCCATAGACATAGCCCCTTTGTACCACAGCCCCTTTATACCAGTCCCTTTATCCCATAGTCCCTTTATCCCATAGTCCCTTTATCCAATAGTCCCTTTATCCCATAGTCCCTTTATCCCATAGTCCCTTTATCCCATAGTTCCTTTATCCCATAGTCCCTTTATACATGGTCCCTTTGACCCGTAGTCCCTTTGTTCCATAGTCTCTTTCAGATTTTGAACCAGCGCAAAATCAAACTTAGGCTGGTTACTGGCTTTGACATTGTTTTTTCATGGAAGCTTCACAATAGCGCTATAATTTCCATTCAAACATTTTGGGGAAATCATCAATATTTTAAGTAAAGGATATGCAAATGTGGATACTACTCTAGAGCTAGAATAAAAATCATTGGATTCATTAAACTTTTATTCTCGTCTGATCCGCCTAGTTTCGTGCTATTCAGAATGAGGAAATATAGGAACTAAGTCTGTAAAAATAACGTATGACGTCATTTACTTGTCTCTTATGATACTGATAATATCGAATCATGTTCGCGTGACATTTTGAAACATACGACATTAATATAACAACAGCGATATTTCAAGTAGACAAGATTTGTTCAGTAGAAGCTAGAGCTGAGGTGGATAAACGATTAAAATATTTAATTCCACATACCGATTCAGTACTCTGGACGTCCAGCAAATGAGGAGCGTAAGACAGTTTCATCAGACCGTTGACCTTCAAGAATTTAGTCCTGGGACAGTCGTAGGCTTCGTAGAGTCCACGACCGCGAGCCCAGTCTATCCAGCGGTACTGCTTCCATTGTGACACATCTGAATATGATATTTTAAATTACACTTTCGTTCACAATAACGATTACACACAACCTATTAAACGTAAAAGTTATTGGTGGTAGGATCTCTTGTGAGTAGGTACCAGCACCCTGTCTATTTCAGCCGTGAAGCAGTAATGCGTTTCGGTTTGAAAGGTGGGGCAGCCGTTGTACCTATACTTAAGACCTTAGAACTTATATCTCAAGGTGTATGCCGCATTTACGTTGTAGATGTCTATGAGCTCCCGTAACCACTTAACACCAGGTGGGCTGTGAGCTCGGCTACTCAACTTAACAAAAAAAAAAATCTATTTTTTAGTTAACGTCTACTCAACAACAGTTGAACCTTACGCTCGTCTATCAAAACTAATAAAATATCAACTTCATGACCAAATTTCGCTTAAAAGATTACCAGGCTCCGGTAAAGGCTTCTTCAACGGCAAATCCCTGATCATTGTGACCAAAAGGAGCATTTCGTGTCCTGGCGTGATGCCAGGTAAGGTGTACGGAGGCTGATCTTTCGTGTCTTCTATTTCTATGTAGGTTAGGGAGCTCCGCTGGAAAAATTTAGTTTTTTAATTACATTTGCGGTTGCCATCGTGGTCAAATCGATATATATCTACTTGAACCCGTGCAGCCGAATCAACTAGACGTGTCAACATGTTCTTCTCTTAATGGACTATTAACTTAATGGACTCTAATTCATATCTTAAGGTTCGGGGAAATTTTAAAAACGTAATCTTGGCGAGTTAAATCATATCGAGCAAGATCGAGGAACTGCTAATTAATAGCCCTTGCAGCAGACACTTGGGAAAGACTAAAAAATAATAATAATAATAAATAAGCAGATAGTAATATGTTAGGTTTTTATGTTACTAACATAAGTAATACTTACTACCATAATGTATAGTTTATTTAACGAAATAAAGATGTAATAATAATAAATAATTATAATAGTAATAGAAAAATCACTGAAACTGTTGTATAGTACCAGCTTTCTGGCTAGTATACTAATGTACAAGTATACTAGCGCTTAAGAGGATTTGGATTCCATGGTTAGCCGTCACTCTAGTTCAGCAGTGACTTTCAATCTCCTTTTACAATCCGTTTGGCATCATTCTCATTAAGATATCCAGATATACATGACCAAGTCACAGCATATCTTGTGAACTTGCCAAACGATATTCACAGGCTTCAACATCACCGGTCGTAAGTATTTTGGTATTGTGGCATCCTCTTACCCTGACAGCTGAAGTATCCTTGGCTGTAGGTTTCTTGGTGCTCTTAGACTTGACTGTACTCGCTGTGGTCTCGTCGTCATCATCCCAAAAGAACGCAGGCACCTCGGACACTAATAACTTCCATAGTTCATTATAATCTGTAAATTGAGAATAAAATCGAAGCCGTCTTAACTTAGCTCTTGGAACATGCGGTAGGTAGCGGCTTGGCTCTGCCCCTGGCATTGCTAAAGTCCATGGGCGACGGTAACCACTCACCATCAGGTGGGCCGTATGCTCGCCTGCCTACAGGGGCAATAAAAAAGAAATAAAAACAAAACATGGTTAACAGAAGCTCATGGAAATACCAAGCCTATACCTTTGTGATGTATAGCTTGTATTCCAAAAATCTAAAAGTCACTAAAGCACTTCTTGACTGGAAGCCAGTATTTTGGGCCCCCATCTAAACATTACCAAACCACTAGATACATTTTTTTTAATGTCACTCTTTACCTAGAATCCTTCTTGTCAAACACATGCATCCAGTTAGAGCATGGATAATATTAAAGTCTGCCATTTCTTCGTCTTCAATACACGGGTCTTCGTCGCAATTCATATTCGGAGCTGCGAGCTTCAGTAGCGCCTGCGAAATTTAGCTTAGCATTTCTCTGTCCTAAGATTTTAGTTTCGTAAAGAAACAGAAAAACCTCCTGAGAATAATTTAGTACCATTACTGGCAGATATGTATGAGACCCAATTGATAGTGGGCGATTACCGTCGTTCATGGACATTAGCAAGGTCAGGAGCATAGTCATTGCCTACCTCTATGTACTATCCGCAAATCTCATTTTAAGAAATTCATGTCAAAGCGCTCAGGAAACACCAATTCATTCATTCACCAGTTTGCTATAAAACCAGAATGTAGATGGCAAAAAATCTCAGAACGAACACGTGGTTTTAGATAGTGTGGATGAATTCTGATGGCCAAGTGATTGCCGGTGCGATGGTAAAAATAATTTTAAAGCATATTTTATTACCAGCGTCCATCGTGCCTCATATAGATGCCCCTGTTCACTTTGAGACAGAAGGAAGTCGCGCTGACTCGAGAAAACAATTCGTGGTCTACAGCATATAGTGTACAATATCGAGGGGTAAAAGACTATTTAGGTCAACCGACATTTCGCTTAATAAGCTGCATTTACTACAACTTGATGTTTTTAATTGAACTTAAATTAAACTTACTGTATTCAAATAGCTGAAGAAGTTTTTTTGCTATGATATTTTTTCCAAACTTTCTCCTGTAAAGTTGCGAAATTGTCACTTAAACTAGTCTTTCACCCCTCGATATTACAATTAACGCGTGATGCAGCTTTCGAGTCTGCAGATAAGTACCGATTTTTCGTAAACGACTTCCACCATGAACGAATACCATAGACCATTTTAACTGGTGGTAGGACCTATTGTGAGTCCGCGCGGGTAGGTACCACTACCCTGCCTATTTCTGCCGTGAAGCAGTAATGCGTTTCGGTTTGAAGGGTGGGGCAGCCGTTGTAACTATACTTGAGAATTAGAACTAATATCTCAAGGTGGGTGGCGCATTTACGTTGTAGATGACTAACACCAGGTGGGCTGTGAATTCGTCCACCCAACTAAGCAATAAAAAAAAAGATAACTATGGAAAATACAGCAACATTTATATAAATTAATTAGCTGCGGTAGGGCGTCTTAAGAACCGCTATGCGTAGGTACCACCGCCCTGTAGATTACTGTCGCGAAGCAATGACCTGTTTCAGTTTGGAATGTAAGATAGCCATCAGTAGTAATATTGTAGAGACCTCAATGTCTCAACAACATGTAAACCTAAGCCTGTTTAACCAGAAAGTTTTGCATTAGCATTATTTTTCTACACAAATTACCTACACTAGAAAATTGATAGCATCATGCAAAGGAGTCGCAATTTCCGTCTTCTTCAATCGGTTAAAATCGCGTGCTCGTTTTAAATTACAAAATAAATTGAACGTATATAATTTTATCACCCACCAAGCGCTATAAAATACAGAGTTGTCTTATAAACCGGACACTCCTATGACGGTAATATATTTCCTATTACCCTCCTCCTCCAAAGTGCGTTTTTCCAAACATAATTAAATCAAGCCAGCAAATAATACCGTGCTATTAGCGCTTCAGGGAAAATTTTGGCCTTACGTATGAAAAGTGAGTTGAGAGTAGTAAATAAACAAATGGGTAGCTTTTTAAAGACAATTAGCGATAGTCACAGCTGGCCGTGATCGAGGTTCTAATCTCTTCTCTATATATAAAAATGAATTGCTGTTGGTTAGTCTCGCTAAAACTCGAGAACGGCTGAACCGATTTGGCTAATTTTGGTCTTGCAATATTTGTGGAAGTCCAGAGAAGGTTTAAAAGGTAGATCAAAATGAAAATTTTCGGAATTAAATAAAAATAACAATTTTGTTTTCCTTTGATGTGTCCCCTGGCGCATCGATTCCTTTTGTTTGTTTTAAGTTTATTTTATACAAAAGTTTAGGTCTTTTATTTATCGATTGAGGCACTACGAAGTCTGCCGGGTCAGCTAGTAACTAATATTTATTAACGTATTGCAGTAAAGCATTTAAATTTATTAAGCTGTGGGTGCTAATATTTATTTCTACGAAGCGCGTTTGTGAAATATGAACAGGTTAGTGAACTTGGATGTCATATTTCATGATTGGATGTTTTCTTTCTATCCTGCCATCGAACTTGGCTCAATATCTTGTTTGCTTAATTATCAACCAGTGGGAGGGTCAATGGGGCAAAAAGATCCTGGAGTGGCGACCACGTACTGGCAAGGGCAGTGTGGGACGGCCACCTACTAGATGGACCGACGACCTAGTAAAAAGCGCTAGGTCTCGTTGGATGCAGGTGGTAATGGACCGGTCGCACTGGAAATCTATTGGAGAGGCCTATGTCCAGCAGTGGACGGCGATAGGCTGAAATGATGATGATGATGGGAGGGTCGTACCAAGGCTCCCATAGTTATGCCTCTGTGCATTTTATTTATGGCGCGATGCAACGACGCATCCCAGTTTATGGGTCTCTATGGTTCACTTAAAACTTCAGGATATAAAGGTGATATGGTTAATATTATTTAAAAAGATCACGATATAATTAATCATTCATAACTACCTACTCTTGTAGTAGAGACTAAATAGAAACCTTTTTTTTTTGATTGGGGAAATAACGTTCAGTCCCGTCATTCTTTAGTGGACGACAAACCTAAATTGAAATAGCTAACAACAATTTTCGCAGCCTCGCTTTCTTAGTAAATGTTAAGCCAGGAGACATCATTAAAGAGACATTTTTGCGGTAAAATTAGCGGTAGAGTACGGTACGGTTAGGTTAGAAGCTACGTTCGAAGATGTTGTGGTCTAATGAATAGGAGGAGCGGTGTACTTGTAGCGAGTGATGCCACTACATCTGCTTTTCAATATATTTTTTTTTTTTATTGCCCTTGTAGGCTGATGAGCATACGGTCCACCTGATGGTGAGTGGTTACCGTCGTCCATGGACTTCAGCAATGCCACGGGCAGAGCCAAGCCGCTGCCTACCGTTTAATACTCTCCACAAGCCTCGTTTGAAGAAGGACATGTCATTACGCTCGGGAAACACCGTGGAGCGGAGCTCATTCCATATTCCACAACACAGCGTTTAATAAAAGGAAACGTGTAAAACAATTAATTTGCACCAACGCATTTGGACAGATGGCGAACATTACGATTAAAACTTTGACATCATGTCTTAAAGTAGCATTCATATCTATAAGCTCTGGTAGTCAATACTGTTACGCCGGTAAGAGTAACGGCATCTGTCATCAAATAGCAGATATCAAAAGAACTAGTAATATCGAGAACGCTCGAGAAGTGTAACGCCATCTATTATAAAATAGTGGAAACACATATCAAAACAACTCTTCCTATTGGGAATGCTCTCAATAATTTTATACTTGTCGTGTCAACTATAAAAGCGCTGCAGAGATGACATGAAGGCAGTTAGTAATCGAATCTACTCGAAGCAAAACAGCGAACGGATCACTTGAAGCGAAGCGGAAGCAGTGAATTGCGTATTGTAAAGTAATCCTTAAGTGCTCTAAGTGTTGAATAGAGTTTTAATTTGTACTCCAGTTAAAGTTTTATTTATCCCAAGGCACAAATAAATATAAATATTTGGCGCTGGCATAAATTTTTTTCCTACCTATGCCAGCGTGACCGGGTGACTAGATGAGCTCACGGGGCTCTAACCAGAGGATGATGCTAACACTAGCCCTGGCAAGAGCAGTGCTTCGCAGAATCTATCAATGGATGGGAAACGCGACCCACTGAGAAGATCAGACGACAAGCTCAGTGGGCTGTGTCTGAAGTATTAGAAAGGCTGGTCCATTCGCATGGTTGAGTTATTAATACTTTCAAGGTGATGGCATTTGTAGCAAATAATCGACTCAGTCAATGACCACTAATACTATCTCTGTCTCGTAATCAAATTTACTCTTAGAGCAGAAATGTATAGTGTATTAGTATGTGGACTCCATTAATGTTAACCATTAAAAATAATTTACCAATCGTATCTTCGTCTTATTTTTTTATTTACCAATAAATTAAAACATTTGTCTGTATGGTCTTTGTATACATTCATTGAACCAAACCCTAAAGCCCTTCACCGAATTTGTTATTGTAATTAGACTGGGTTAGGCTCTGGAATTTCGGTTTACGAAATTTGAAGTAACGCTTACCAGACTTCGCAAGAATTCAGGACTAAGTATCAGATCAGCATCATTCCGTATTAGTTATTCCGCATTTGAGTAGGAGAGACCTCTTGAGGCTCATTTTAAGAACATGAACAGAATTCAGAACAAAGTTATTTGTTCGACCAAAACGAACAAAGAAGTCGAAAGCGCGTTCTCAAAACAGCATTTAATTTATAAATTACTTACTAGCTGACCCGGCAAACTTCGTAGTGCCTCAGTCGATAAATAAAATACCTAAGCTTTTGTATAAAATAAACTTAAAACAAACAAAAGGAATCCGTCCGACGGGGGAAACATCAAAGGAAAAACAAAATTATTATTTTTATTTAATTCCGAGCATTTTTAAATTTATCTACCTTTTAAACCTTCCCTGGACTTCCCCAAATAAATCAAGACCAAATTAGCCAAATCGGTCCAGCCGTTCTCGAGTTTTAACCAGACTAACGAACAGCAATTCATTTTTTATATAGAGATTGGATTTCACTTTAATATATGTCTAGTTCCCATCCAAATTCCCATCTTAGTAATATGATAGCTTATCTAGTGATGTATTTGATAATAACGCCATACGATATCGGAACAAAAGTCATTCATTTGGTCCAAAATTATAATGTATTAGGCACAAAATAATTTTACCTCTAGACGGCGTAGTAATACTAAAATTACGAGATCCTCTGACCCCGATGATTAAGGGACACTCAAAAGGGTCAAAACCGTGAATAACTGTTTACGGCCACCAAACGAAAAAGCGCTTAATGGATACTCACTTTGCAAATCAGTAATGGCCACAAATGCACAACATTAGCAGTAACAGTGGTAGGAGCGAGTTTGCTGCCGGGCTTCGAAGGTATACGATTCATCAGCGGCGAAAACGGCAGCAAAGGAGCTGATGTAGCGTCCACTGGCACTTGATCATTTACCCATACGCAACGCCACGCGCCCAAATGGAAAAGCCGTACTAGATAACAACCTGAAAGGAGCTTTTGGTTTATATTGGCTTTACAGACTTGTTATTTTTTTATTGCTGGGATGAGTGGATGAGCACACCAGCCCACCTGGTGTTAAGTGGTTACTGGAGCCTGTAGACATGTACAACGTAAATGCGCCACCCACCTTGACATATAAGTTCTAATGTCTCAGTATAGTTACAACGGCTACCTCAACCTTCAAACCGAAACGCATTATTGCTTCACGGCAGAAATGGGCAGAATTTACAGAATTATGTAATTATTGTGACTTACAGCAACACCGTTTTGGTTTGATCAGTTTATGAGAATAGTTAATCTAATTAAAATACTTCATTATATTATTCTCAATGTTCGAATATCTTACAAATTGAAATTAAGAATTACAAAATTCGTAAAAATTTCAAAATTGCAAATTACACATTGTTGAAAGATTTATTGAAAGATTCCTAATTAAAGCTCGTTAAGGTTGTGTTTTTCAAAACTAAAAGCACCAATCAGTATTGATCACCGTTTTTAGACAGCCCTGGTTTATGTTGTTGTCCACCGCTAGGCTTCATTCCGGGCGAGTAGATATGGAACTTCGCCCTCCATCCTTCCGGGGGCAAATTGAACAGAAAGTTCTCCCATTGGTGTTCAACCTGCGGTTTTTTTTTTATATAGTGGTATTTCTATTGTGTCGAAGGCCAGAACAGAAATAGGAGGTAGGGGGCTGCACTCAAGGGTTCAACCCAAAAATGAATTTTATTAACATAGTTCAGAGAGATTGCAGATTCCCTGATAATTCACAAGGATTAATTACAAATCAATGATTAATTAAGTATATTCTACATAATATGGCTATAAATTTTTTGTAGTTTTTTGCGTTGGCTCCTCTATCGTTTATGGATTACTGGCTTCAGCGCTTCATTTAACTGCATTTAAGACTTTTATATTTTACTCAAGATGGAACGGTGCCATTAACGTTGTAGTGTCTATGAGCTTCGGTGAACATTCAACAATAGGCAACGGAAAGCAATACTCAAACATAATGTAAAGACCGCAGCCATTGAGTTTTAACAAATCAAAAGTAAGCTTTTGAACCTTGTGAAACTTTCTCAACGAGCCGCGTCTCTAAAGCCTTTCACTTGTGAGCACTCACTTTTAAGTTTACTTGAGTAAAGTTTGCACTCAAAGTGTGAACTCATGTTGTGCAAGTTACAAAGAATACCTTTGAAATGTGGTTTAGTTTTCTTTTAAGTTGAACCGAGCTGGGCCCGTAGCAAAAACTGTAAGCTGATTGTGATCAAAATAGCATATTCCTACGTAATGTGAAGTCTGGTTATGACACTGGTGGTAGGACCTCTTGTGAGTCCGCGCGGGTAGTGGTACCACCACCCTGCCTATTTCTGCCGTGAAGCAGTAATGCGTTTCGGTTTGAAGGGTGGGACAGCCGTTGTAACTATAATTGAGACCTTAGAACTTATATCTCAATGTGGGTGGCGCATTTACGTTGTAGATGTCTATGGGCTCCAGTAACCACTTAACACCAGATGGGCTGTGAGTTCGTCCACCCATCTAAGCAATAAAAATAAAAAAGAATGATCCGAGCTTGCAAGTAGGGAAATGTTTTAAATTTTGTGATGGCAATTCTAATGCAAGACGACAGATCAATCAACCTTAATTTACCCTTTATATTATAAACATAACCGAAATGATCGAGTTAACTATTGTATCTAAATAAAATGACAACATGATATTATTATGCCAAATGCCCAATAAATAAATTCATATTTACGATGATTGCTTCAGCCCTTTCCAGAATAAAGCAAATAGACATCACGCGTCTGCAGAAAGAAGATCTCAAGAGTACTTGAGCGTGACTGAGCTGAATGTCTGTCACTGACATTTTGCCGCCGTTGTTTTCCTGTGACCGAAATTATTAGCTATTAATTTTCAATACCAATCTAGCAGCCTAATTAATCCTAGCCCAGACTCGGCAGCATGTGGGCAGACCGATTGCTGACGAATTCAAAGACCCACTTCGGGCTGTTGCTCTCGTGGGGTCAAATAGAAAATGTTTCAAAGGAGCATTAGTATAGACCATTAGTGAGAACTTTCTTCTGTCAACTGGTCATATATACAATTTACCATCATACTAAGTCGTCGAGAATCTATCCCCAAGCTGCAGTACTTAAAATCACTACATCAAAATACACACCATCTATCATAAAACACTATAAAAAAGATACCAAATGATAAAATTTTATCGAGAAATTGGATTTAATTAAAATTGGTATTTATTATTAATCCTGTGAATCTGTATCCTGAACATATGGTCTATTATGGTGAAACTAGAGGAGAACTGTATTTAGCTGTCAAAGTCTGGGGTTTGGATAATTATAAAGCTTATACCAGGCTTGGTATTTCTGGTTATCACTAATGTATACCAATAAAAGAAAGAAAGAAATCAGGAGTACGGTCACCGGTCACCTCAAAAACCGCCACATCTGCATTCCATCTACTCCTGGCTAGTTCTTCAGCCCTTATCCATTCATGTAGATACGCTCGAGCGGACCTTGGCAGCGGTTGCGTCTGGTCATCGAACCAGACGTAATCGGCTGGCGGTTTTGATGATGTCTTGCTCATCACCACGTTCGCTCTAAAAGATGCTGGACCCTGGAAAAATACGTTTTCGTATACCATCAGATACGGTTGGTTGGTTGTTCATCAGTTACTTGTAGACACCTTTATAGACAGCTTTCGTTCACCCTGAGAGATTACACCGATGTGTGACTTGGTATAGCAGCCATGACGTCCATATCACAGAGCTGGTGTTACAGACATTACTATCAAGGTAGAAAATAGAGGTATAATTGGGTAAAAAAAGGGGTAACTAACTGTAAATCGTAATGACTTGTGTCTGTATGACTATGTGATATCTTTGAGGTTCAGTAACTAATTAATATCAGTTGGGCCGCGCTTTTTTTCTGTCTAGAAGAGGTTGGGCGAGGGGGTGTTTGGGTGTGTAATACTCATTATTTAAGTATACTTGTTATGATGTAATGGGCTCATTTAATATCAGGTGAGAATATGAATATCTTGACTAGCACAGTAATAAAAGGCGTCGCGAGTCATTACCGTGGAGTTACACTGTGAATCAATATGTTAATCTAAGTAATTTTTTAGTCAGCTGACTTTGCAGATTGATGTATTTTATGTTATGCTATTATATATTATGTTATTACAAATACAATCAAGGTCTCAATCAGGCTTATAGAAACCTACCCTTTGCAGCAGAATTAAGCTCGATAATTATCGTGCATCATTTCCTACAAGCAGTGAAGAAATAAACAGTAATAGTACCGTCTGGTCACAACAGCAAGAATTATTGTTATTTTATTAGCAGAGTAACAAAACAATTAATACTCACAATGATTATAACGAAAGTTTATTTAGCGTTACGTAATTTTATAATAGAATTACGCGAATTTACCTAAAATTAAAGACAATCTTTGATTCCCGTAGTTATGTTACGTAATTCCATTATGATTTAAGTGTGTAAGTTTTAAAGCTATTAGCTTACGTCATTTAAAAGGAAATCTATACTAACATTATAAAGAGGAAAGATTTGTTTGTTTGTTTGTATTGAATAGACTCCGAAATTACTGAACCGGTTTGAAAAATTCTTTCTCTGTTTGAAAGCTACACCATTCCCGAGTGACATAGGCTATAATCTTTTTTGAAAAAAATTAGGGATCCTTACAAAAACTCCAATAATGTAACCGAAGGTGTAAAAAAATTACCTAAAATATTCTTTACATCGCGTGCGCTGGGAAAACTATTGATGATAGAATAAAATAATTTACTACGACTTTGTAGAACACATTATTATTTACAAAAAGTGTCGCGACGGCATATGTCTAACTATTGAAGTTATGCCACAATAAGTGTTCTTTTATTTAAAAGAAAAACAACGTCAAATATCGTTGAAATTATTGTTAAAGAACCGAGCGGAGCCGGAGCGAGCCGCTAGTATGTAATATAATTGTATGTCACATACTGGCTCTTAATAATTGATGCTAAGATTACCTTGCGTTAAGAGGTACCTATAATAAATAATTAAGGAATATTGAGTCCTAAGTGGTTATAAGCATGTCACCTAAGGATATTGAACTGTTTCCGGTTTTGAGTACTATTTTTATATTGTTTTGGATCTGCAGAATTCTCAACCATATTGTAAATGAGCCATATGAGCTCATAGATTTCAAAGAGTGTAGCAACCTTGAAACCTGAGGTAGGAGATCCTTTTGTATAGAGCAAACTCGGACTTATTCACTTTATCGGTCTAGCATGAGTTTCGAGCAAAATGAACAGGATATTTATACAACAATAAGATATTCGCTTTTAAATTTAAGTGAGAATCTTATCTTACCATTCCCCAAAGCTCTGGTTGCAATTCGTTGTCCCTAAATTCCCGAAAGGGACATTGGTATGGATCCACGTCGTAAACAATGATCTTAGTGACTTCAACACTCTTTTTCGACATTTTGTATAAACTTTTACATTAAACTGTTGTACACGCTTTTCAATAGTGATTGACACTAAATTTCTAAAGTAAGCGATCCACTAGTTTCAGCAATCGCGACGTTTTCGAATTACTTCAAACTACGTTCAATAATTTGAGCTGGAACTGGAGGATTTCTTTTTTGGTATGGGTTCAAGAAGTGTGCAAAAGGCAATAATGGTCTCTAGGCGAGTCGGGTGATGAGCTAGGTTGGGGCTCAAATCATTTGGCAGCTCGTATGTGTTTATGAACGATTTCCGCAATGTTTTATTGGCTTTTCGTTGAATAAAATCACTAAGTATTTTATTTTACTTTTATTTCACATGATTTTTTATCTGCTGATAAGCCGACGAGCTTACGATCAACCTGGTGTTAAATGGTTGCGAGTACCCATACAGCGCAAATATCGCCAGTCAACTTGAGACAGGCCTAAAGTTTTGTCTGGCCGATAAACTCACCAATGGATCGCTACTTTACACTTTTGGACATTTGGAAATGTCATTTTTTTTTAAACACGCAAAAACAGGATTCATGTCATTTTCAAAATAAGTTTTTTTCAAGTAGTTTTAATTATTTGTTTTACTCAAACGGGAAGACAAGCTTGCGATACCGAAATTGCTCTTTTATATCAGAGTAATTATCTACGGACATCACAAAAAAGGTGCCGCCGACATTTTGATATGTAGATATGTGTGCTAAGTTGCAATGATTTTTCTAGAATTGGAACGCTTTATTGCTTCGTGTGAGGTATAAGAAGGTGTTGACACCCACCCGAGCGAGCTCACAATACTTAACAAAAGTACTGCTATCGATAATGTGTATTGAATATTAATTATTTAATTCCTTTTTTTATTATTAATCAAATTTCAAGTTCTTCGTCACGGTAGTCATTTATGAAAAACTGTTTGGTTCGTCTTTTATTTATTGCCTTTGTAGTTAGACGAGCATACGGCCCATCTGATGGTGAGTGGTTACATCAGCAATCCCAGGGGCAGAGCTAAGCCGCTGCGTACCGTAAGTATTTTCGACAAGTCTCGTTTGAAGAAGGACATGTCATAGCGAAAATGTCGTATTTACTTGCAAACATTGGCTATTAGGATTGGCGGGTAATGGCGGTTTATATTTTTATTTCGCTTGAGAGATTAACTCTGATATTATTTTTTTTAGACTAAAATCCTTAAGGGACGATACGGAGGGGTAACCTAACCGGGAAAAACGTCAGAAACGTAAACACAGTGTACGACTTAACTTTGTAATAACGTACAAAAAATAAAATATTTCTTTATTATATATTTTTTATAAATCATGTTGAATAAAATAAAGTTGATAACTTTGTAAAGTAGTTTTTGGCACGAAGTTCCTTACGGCAGGCTTGGAGGGGATAGGGATTTTGCTGCGCGACCGAACTGAAAAAAATGTGATAGTAAAACCGTAAGAAAAAATCCGTGGAAAAAAGTGCGTGGAATAAAACCGTTAAATGAGACGTGCGCAGGCGCGACAGTCGCATACACAAGCGAGTAGTGTATAATACCTTTCTCTTTCTCCCTCTTTCTTTTCGTTCTCTCATCCATTCTCTTTCTATTTTACGTAATTTATTATTTCCTAAAATACTGAATTTCCTAAATACTTTCCTATACTTAAATAAAAACTAATCAGCAAAATTTAAGAGAAAAATCAAGAAAACCTACATAAAATTGAGCACGATTTTTTTTTGCAAATTGTGTCGATTCTACATTAGCCGAAGGAACTTCGTTCCTACCTGGTGTCCCACGACACCACATCTTTTTTTTAATTATTTTTATCAATAAAAAATCATAATAAAAATGTATACCCGAATAGTTATTTTCTTTATACCTTAAATAGAACTTAAAATTAATATTTTTATAATAAGGAACTTCGTCCTTATCCGGTGTCCCACGACACCACACATCTTATTTTATTGCTAAGGTGGATGGACGAGCTCACAGCCCACCTGGTGTTAAGTGGTTACTGGAGCCCATAGATATCTACAACGTAAATGCGCCACCCACCTTGAGATATAAGTTCTAAGGTCTCAAGTATAGTTAGTACGCATAGAGAAGGCTTTCACGGTAAATCGGATGACTTCCTGGATGAATGTACGACATAATAATATATCCGTCTGCATGGTATGCGGGCCTATCCAACTTAGTATTAACTTAGTTCATGTTTTGCTAATTATAGTAGTAATAGAAAGCTTCGTTGGTGTTACAAATTTCACTGTTTGATTATCAATTAAGAGCTAATATATTTTTATTGGGTTAATTCAATTAAAAATACTTTTACGATTTAATCACGCATTTTTTACTGTTGTTGTTACATTTTTTGTGAGTTTACGAATAATTTTACAAATTTCGTGGCCACGGTACAATGTATGTAACTGTAGGTACTTTTTTTATTCCTTACTATTGTTATAGCCTTGAGAGGTTATTTCAGCTTCGCCCTAACGTGTGTAGGTGAGCTCACGGGGCTCAAACCGAAGTATTGCTAACACTGACCCTAACAAGAGCAGTGCTTCGCAGAATCTACCACCGGATCGGAAACGCGACCCGCTGAGAAGATCCGACGAGAAACTCAGTGGGCTGTGTCTATGGGTTAATTCGCTCTTCGAGCCCTTCGTCGCAAGCGATGGATTCGACGAGGACGGTGACCGATGCTTGTGGTGCCTAAAAGCACCGTTAATGGATCAGGAGGATCCGTAATGACGTGCTTTGGACGACGTCGACGGTTTACCATTCGGTCTACAGGATCGAGTATGTAATTTCCAGCGGCCACGACAAGAGGGTTCTCATTTCGTGCCGCCTTCTCAGTGGCGCAGCGATGCCGACTGTAGACACTTACTGACAGAGTCGAGCTTTAGGTCATCGTGGTAGGAACGGTAAACGTATCTATCTAAATGTATTAATCTAAGTCTGTGTGAAAGGCAATAAATGATTTTATTATTATTATTAATAGCACTTCGAGGCTGGAAGAAAGGGAAGCAACAAATAAAAGTATATAACCTAGACGTTTCGCTCAAGCAATTCTTTTCAATTTGAAACTCTTATTAACAAACGCGATCAATAAAAAGTGTGCTCGACATTTTCAAGGCAAACGGCTAGTTCCTTTAAATGAAATGTCAGCAGACTTGTGTGACGCTTTACCAACACCTGTTTGCTATGTTTGTTTGTAATTTAATATTAGAAAAATAGTTTGATGTTATTGGAACGAAGTTCCTTATGGGACGATGCGGAGGGGTACCCTAACGGGGAAAAAACGTCCGTAACGTAAGATGTTTATTAGTAATGCACACAGTGTACGACTTAATTTTGTAATAACGTACAAAAAATAACATATTTGTCGGCGCAAATATGACTATTTACCTACCTATTATAAGAATAATAATGATTCAATGTGATAATCGGATAATCTGGTCATCAACTAATTACTCTGTGTTTGTTAAGATGAGAAATTGATGTAAAAACAGTCCTGTCAAAACTTGTAAACACGCTGACGTGTACCAAGCCCTATAAATTCGGCCGTGCTGTCTAGCGCTGATTCATTCGTGTCCGAGCCGTAGTACAGTACGGATCTCTCTGAACGTTGTCACGCTTCTCGTCAAATATACGCAGTTATTGTGAAGTTCTGGTGAAGTTTTGTTTCGGAAGCCCAAACATGAGTTATCGTCAACAAAGCAATAACCGTGACGTCAGCAATGCTGACGTCACACTTTTTAAAAACGTTCCTTAATTATCTACCCCGACATCAGAAGTGAAGGATCAGGACTCTACTCTCACTGGCGTGACGTGTTTGAACATGATTACCAGTAACGGTATCTGAGATCACGGGTCAGAAATTCTTCGGGAACAGACAGATTCCGATCCATGTGCCTGGTGCGCTACGGTTGATATGTACCTCGATGAACGTCTACTGGATGGTGCACGGCTCATTGTAGTCTTCAGTGGGGCCCTGAAAGGCGGTGCCTTATCATGTTGTCGCGGATTTCATACGTAAGTGTCACATGGAGGCATTTGCGACTTATTTCTCGCTCGTTATGCAAAATTCTTGCTGCGACGCTTATCAATTTAAGCAATGGTAAGCCACAAAAGCGTGAATGCAGCATACGCAAGTCGTGTAATAGCGTCTGCTACCTCGATGGAAGATCTGAGCCACGAAGAAACTTTATCACATGTCATTTACTAGCGGAAATACGACTCGTAACAAGCTGTTGGAAGAAATTAAGGCAAGTGCAAGTCTCAAGTGGAAGTTCTATCGCAATAATGGATCTGTCATGACGGCAAGCAACCAAGCAAGTTTTCGTGGGGAAGAAAATTGACACATTTGAAGTCGTCGTGACCTGTAAGATACAACGTCCGGTGCGTTCATGTCTGACGATGCGGCGGTGTTCGGGTCCCGCAGGCGGATGCCAGTTTTTCCGGTGAAGTGTATGCTTGACAAGTGTTCGTGGTTGACTTCCGCAGTGTGGGAGTAACATCGTGTAGTAGAGGTGGAACCCGCAAAATTGTAATTTGCGTGGTGGCTGGTGGTAAGATGTCTTGTGAGTCTGCACAGGTAGCCGGAGGTGAGACTTCCGCGGTCGCAGCCCACCCAGTCTGCGAGAACCGGACAGATCGCCTCGACGGTACGGAGGCCGGCCGACGGGTCCGCCAAACGACGAGACCACGCCTCCAGCACGGACTGCCGAGTCTGGAGCCCCCGCGTTCCGGCTGCACTTGCGCTAGGGCACGCCGCCTCGTAGGAGACTGTGAGGTATCCTTGAATGACTCTGACCGCGATCGCGCGCTGCCGCCGTCGCAGCGCGGCGACGTCCTAGTGGGTAAGGACGTGACACCAGACGGGTGATCCGTATAGTGCCATCGACCGCACGGGTACCGTCACCCTGCCTATTTCTGCCGTGAAGCAGTGGTGTATTTCGGTTTGAATGGTGGGGCAGCGGTTGTAGCTATGCTGAGACCTTGGAACTTGTATCTCGGGGTGGATGACGCGTTTGCGTTGTGGATATATGTGGGTCCAATAACTACATAGCACCAGGTGGGCTATGAGCTCGTTCATAGTCCACCCATCTAAGCAAAAACATTGCCACGAGTTGCCGCCGAGGCAAATTGATGGCGCGATGTCATCGACGGCCGCGAGCAACGCAGCAGTAGAGCGACGTGCCGGTAGCTGCGTAGCATCGGGTGTTTTGGTAAATGAGAAAAATCTGGTGAGTCGTTTTACTTTTATTTGGAATCTGGTGCCGAATGTTCTCTTGTCGAGAAATCTATTAGTAGTAGCTTCATAATTCAGGAATTTTATGCGATGGTTCTCATAAAGGGTCTGTTGTTTTGACCAAAACTGTACGGAACAAATCCTTTGCGATGGTTTATTGCTTACTCATTTTAATGTCATGTACTACCCGATAGTTGTTTTAATCGGTTCAGTGAGATTGAGCATTCAGCGAAATAAGCACTTAAATCTAGTGTGTCCTTATTCGAAGCCCACACTTGCGCTATTGCTGACCAAGCTCGCAATTAGCTCATGGAATTGTTCTTGACAAGAAGTGCTAGAAGCACATATTTTTTAATTGTTCTATCTAACGTATAAAAAGGTTGAGTCCTCTTGAGCTTTCAATAATTCGCGTGCCATACCCCCAAAGCTTTTTACTTTAAATTATACTGAAAACAAGAGATTAACCTTGACGAGACCAGAGAGCAACCGGTTCCCCTCGTGCTAATGGACAGGTAGAGCGCGTTATGAGTGTCCTAAAAGCAATGTTAACAGCCGTAGAGACTAGCGATACCAGATCGTGGCAAGATGTTGTAGGTGAGGTTCAGCTAGCTATTAATTGCACGATGAGTCGTGTAACGAAAGCATCGCCACTCGAGCTTTTAATCGGTAAGGTTGCAAGACCGTTATCGTTGATGAGTAGCGATGTAGACTAAAATTGATATTGACGAAATTCGCGAGATAGCGTATGAGAACAAAAAAAAAAAAAAAATGTGCGGATTATAAGGCGCGATTTGATAAAACAAAGGCGAAAAATTTCAAAATTTTCGGTCGGTGATCAAACGAAACTTGATCCGAACGAAACTTGATTCAAAGGTCCATTTAGAGTAGTAGAGGTTCTGGACGGTGATCGTTATACGTTGAAAGCTTTACTCTAAGCGTACGTACAAATATGCACACGATAGGTTGAAGAGGATATCAGTAGGTCATGTACCAGTCGAAGTTGATGTTGACAATGATCCTATTGAAGATGAGTGAGCCTAAGTTGTGCTGGAAACTCTAGTAAGACTCTATCGGCCGTATTGTGTTCGACCGTACCAGTAGCTATTACGTAGTCGTAGCCCGGTAGAAATCGATGTCTCTTGAGGCAACTCAAGTAGTCCGTGGATGCGCATCATGAGGGCAATTGCGATTGCTGGTCGGCAGGAGAGCCGTGGCGATAGAGGCTTATGTGAAGTTTCGATAATTTAATTGTGCTTAATTAAATGGTTGAATGAATAAACGACGGTGGTACAAGGCTCTGATCATCCTCTGCTATTTAATTTGCTCTAGTAGTTTATTGTGATCAATTATTTCTTTCTGTATACTTGAAAATTTTCTAAGCTTTTACTATGTGTGTGTGCTTAATTCATCAAAATGTAGTGCAATCCCTAAATACGATTTTGTTGAAACTAGTGATGTAGAAGATGTAGAGTCAAATAACCACGATACAACTAACTGATTAAAGTAAGGATTTTTATTGTCCTATTTTGTGTGATTAGTAAAGAACAGTATTCGGTGTCATTTATAAAACTGGTAATTGAACACATCACCTAAATCGAGCGATGTGTTTTATGATTGAAGTGGGTACTGGATGGAAGTTCCACTTGCGTGCCGGATGGAGGCATTAGTGTTTTATGTTGAAGTTGGGTGCCGGATGGAGGTCCCACTTATTTGCGTCGCTCGATGGAGGTGTCAAGGTTATCGTCACTTCATATAGGTGGCATGAGTTACTCTCACTAGATGGAGGTGATTGTAGCGACAGTTTGTGATTGATACTGAATACTGATGAAATACTACTCAGATTACTTAGTTTTGTAATGACTCGGGTTTCTAATGCTTATTGAGCATTAATGAAATTTTTCAGTTGTATAGTGTGTCGCTAATAATTGGGTAATTAAATTATCTACTCACACAGGTTAAAGATCTTGTTGAAAGCTAACGTTATGGTTTGTAATGAAACGAATCCCAGGATTGGCCGAGACGAAACCTGTTTGATATTACAGAAGGTTATTTTCCTAGCAGGAGCGTCACACAGGGACGTGTGACATGTCAGAATGGCCGTGTCGTGATTAACGACTTTTAGTAATATTAAGACGTTGTTTTGACTATTATTTTAAATGATGAAATGCTGTTTTGATAAATATCACAAAATGTAGGGTAAACTCCGTAACGCCACAGTATAAAATGGCGGTACGTGGACAGAGTCGTGGCGTTCCGTGTCAGACAGTCGTCCAGTCCGTATCACATGGTCCGTCCGTCAGAGTCAATGAGTCTCTGGCAGTCAGTCAGTCTGTTGGTATGTGGCACGAAACTGTCGATTTACCCTGTCATTGTGAAAGTTGTGTGTGTTGAGTTTCAATAATTATTATTCAAAAAGTTTTATTGACTAAACTGAGTTCAATCGAACACGAATGATGACGGAAACTACCGCTTAACCATCCCCGCCGCGCGCCGATTTAAATTTCTTACTGCTATCCTGATAGTTACTTAAAATGTTTACCAATTTATGAGAAAGTCAGTATCAACATCAGCAGTAAGATCCAGCCGTTGGCCTTTGTCTTTGTTGACGGGTCAACCATCATTAAAAGTAAGCCTGTACATTACCCCTATCCTATTTTCCTTCCGTGAACCAATTTCAGAGCCCCTGTGGACCACGGTCATAATACATAAGGCCTAGGCCACAGCATCGTCCTACCTACATCCTTTAGAGCCCCTGTGGACCACGGCGTACGAGACCGCTCAGCACCACAGCATCATTCTCATGTGAGCTCTTCATTACGCTATTTATTTTCAGAGCCTCTGTGGACCACGGTCATAAATATAAGGCCCAGGCCACAGCATCGACCTTCCCAATCCTTTAGAGCCCCTGTGGACCACGGCGTACGAGACCGCTCAGCACCACAGCATCAAACCCTCATAAGCCTAAACAAAAGGCAAGCAAAAAAAAAAAAAAACATTTTCAGAGCCTCTGGGGACCCCGGTCAAAATGATTAACTATGACTGACTAACTTTGACCGACTTAGGCCTAGGCCCCAGCATCGTCCTAGTTTCCACTTCCATTAGAGCCCCTGTGGACCACGGCGTTCGAGACCGCTCAGCGCCACAGCATCAATCCTATCTACGAGAAATCAAATCGTGCAATTATGCGTGGAGCATTTGTATCGATATATCTACGAGTACATAAATCGTGCGAGTAAGCGTGGAGCATTACAAGCACTTCAATATCATCGCTCACCTTCCATGTACAGCATTCCTATACTTATAACAATTTTGTATAAAGCCTCTCAATCTTTATTCTGTACTACATAAGTACCACAGTGTACGCCCACTACATAAGTACCACAGTGTACGCCCACTACATAAGTACCACAGTGTACGCCCACTACATAAGTACCACAGTGTACGCCCACTACATAAGTACCACAGTGTACGCCCACTGCATAAGTACCACAGTGTACGCCAAAACAGCATCCTTATCCGGACACCTCAAATAAATCTACGAGAACCTCTGAGAAACCTACGATCAAATCGCATTAATAGTCTCAAACCAACATAGTTATAAGTAACGCAAGTAGTATAACAGATGCGCTACTCAGAGAAACTTTTTATTCCTGCAGGTCAATGAGAATCAAAGAAAAACCTACGAGAATCAACGAGGCTGGTGCAGAGCGCGCACCGCTTGTCAGTATGGCCGTGTCGGCGCAAATATGACTATTTACCCACCTATTATAAGAATAATAATGATTCAATGTGATAATCGGATAATCTGGTCATCAACTAATTACTCTGTGTTTGTTAAGATGAGAAATTGATGTAAAAACAGTCCTGTCAAAACTTGTAAACACGCTGACGTGTACCAAGCCCTATAAATTCGGCCGTGCTGTCTAGCGCTGATTCATTCGTGTCCGAGCCGTAGAACAGTACGGATCTCTCTGAACGTTGTCACGCTTCTCGTCAAATATACGCAGTTATTGTGAAGTTCTGGTGAAGTTTTGTTTCGGAAGCCCAAACATGAGTTATCGTCAACAAAGCAATAACCGTGACGTCAGCAATGCTGACGTCACACTTTTTAAAAACGTTCCTTAATTATCTACCCCGACATATTTTATTATTATATATTTTTTTATAAATAACTGTGAATACAATAAAGCTGATAAGTTTTTATTCATTTTTATCAATATAAAAATCATAATAAAAAATGTATACCCGAATATTTTCTTTATACCTCGAATAGAACTTAAAATTAATATTTTTATAATAAGGAACTTCGTTCCTATCCGGTGTCCCACGTCCCCATACACCTTTTTTTTCTATGGGTGTCGATAAAATATAGTCTCCATAATTATGTCTGTTTAACGGTCATATAATGTATTAATGTAAAATATTAAATAGTTTGTCGGCAGTAAAACAGATATATTTAGTATGTATATTGCTAATTTATTACTGGTGGTAGGACGTCTTGTGAGGGGTACGGGCACGGGTAGGTACCACCACCCCGTCTATTTCTGCCGTGAAACAGTAATGCGTTTCGGTTTGAAGGGCGGGGCAGCCGTTGTACTGTTAAAAGTGAGACCATGCAACTCATGATTCAAGGTGGGCGGCAGCGGCAGTTTCAGACACTGGTGAGAGAGAGAGAGGTCAGAGACTTTTACTGGTGAGTCCACACGGGTAGGTGCCTATTTCTGCCGTGACGTAGTAATGCGTTTTGGTTCAAAGGACGGGGCAGCCGTTGTAACTATACTGAGACCTTAGAACTTATATCTCAAGGTGGGTGGCGCATTTACGTTGTAGATATCTATGAGCTCCGGTAACCACTTAACACTAGGCGGGCTGTGAGGTCATCCACCGATCTAAGCAATAAAAAAATATTTATGTAAACGAGCCTATAAATATAATAGCCCTCTTGTGCTATGAGGTTGAATTTTCAATGAGGTAGTATTATCGTGTAATCTCCATACAACTCATCAATTCTAAAGTGACTGCTTCAGAACCTGGTAGGCAATTGTTACGAGTGACTAAAGAAATTTATGAACCTTGATTCTCACGTTTATTTTTTAATACAACATTTCATGACTTTTTTTTTCTTTCTTATTTGCCCTTGTAGGCAGAAGAGCATACGGGCCACCTAATGATAAGTGGTTGCCAATAAAATCCTTACCACGTTCATTGGTAATTAAAGTAAACCCATAAATATAACAACCCACTTTTGCTATGTGGTTGAATTTTCAATGGTAATACGATCTTGTAATCTCCATCCAACTCCTCAATTCTGAAGTGACTGCTTAAGAAAGTGGCCGGCGATTCACACTGGTGACTAAAGAAATTTGTGAATCATTAATCTTGATGTTTATTTTATAATACAAAATTTCATGACTTTTCTTTCTTATTTTCCCTTGTAGGCAGAAGAGCATACGGCCCACCTAATGGTGAGTGGTTACCGTCACTCGTGAACCAGTAAATGTGTATTTTCAATAGTTAGCTCGCTACACTACAAACGCTTGATATAAACCATACAATATTCAACATATTGCTTTATCATAACTTAACCACGTAATCTATATATTAATACGTGAAGCAAAAACTTTGTATCCCTTTTTACGAAAATTGCGCGTACGGAGGAGTATGAAATTTTCCACACTTATAGAGAATATAGAGAAGAAGTGCACAATGCAAATTTTTTTTTTTAAATAATGCACAAAAGATACATTAAATCAATAAAGAAAACATTACACACACTACATACCATATATTTGACGCACACACGCATGCATACTATTTATTGTCAAACTTTTGTTCTTGACGTCTGTTGTCAAATTGAGAATAGATTAAATATTGTTTGTCTTTGTTAATATTTTTTATAGTGTAGACTTGGCGAAATTTGTGATTATGGAAGTATAAAATACAATCATAATAGTGTACAAACTTACAATTCCAATCAATTATAGTCGAATTTCGACTACTGCGGGACCTCTAGTATAATATTAATACGACTACGTATTGTAGTACGTCTATGTGTTGCATGCTGCATAACGGTAATTGTCTCAGTTCAAGCTCGCAACTCACCACTGCTCACTCCACAATAATAAGGTCGTTTGCAAAACGAACTCGGCGAAGTGAAAGTAGTTTTGACCGGCCACAGAATCGGATCCACCCCGCTGCTCGGAGTTCGAAGTGACTTCAGCACCAGGGGGGGTCTCCGGAAGCCTTCGAGAGATCAACGTTTTCTGGTTGCCGCAATCTAGAGCTGTACAGATCTTTGTTAGGCAAACGTGTCTCCTTATAGAATCTCGTGCGATAAATTATGAGTGATGTCGTTAAATATCTGTGTACAGTGCTAGAACAAATTGACTGGATCATGAAAATTGAAGCTAAGGAATTGAACGTAGTTCAGGAGAAAGGAATTAAGGAGTAGCATTTATGGAAATTTCGGAATATACCACCCTTTGGAATGAGCTCCCCTCTACAGTGTTTCCCGAGCGCAATGACATTTCAATACAAACGAGGCTTGTGGAGAGTAATTAACGGTAGGCAGTGGCTTGGCTCTACCCCTAGCATTGCTGAAGTCCATGGGCGCGGGAACCACCCACCATCAAATCGGCCATATGCTCGTCTGCCTACAAGGGGAAAAAAAGATATTGCACACAAAAAAAGTAACAAAATGGTTTACATTTTAAGTGTCTTAATGTCATCAAAGGTCATGTGGTGTACGACTCTACCGATGCGGACCGAACGGTATACAGTCGACGTCGCCCTAAGGAAGTCATTTCGGACCCTTCCGATCCACTATCGGTGCTTTTAGGTACCTCAAGCACCGGTCGTCGTGCTCGTCGAACCCGTCGAATGCTACGAAGGGCTCAACAAGCAAATTAACCCTCAGACAGAGCCCAATTTCTCACCGGATCTTCTTAGTGGGTCGTGTTTCCGATCCGGTGGTAGATTCTGCGAAGCACTGTTCTAGCTAGGGCTAGTGTTAGCAACGTCCTCAGGTTAGAGCCCCGTGCTCGCACCTCCTCGATCGGTGAATGTAGTATGACCCCATACCAGACCGGAACTTTCTCGGAGAAATACTCCGAGGAATTGTTTGTGATGATACCGTCATCTTTATTTTACCACTGCATCACCCCCTATCACTCGAAGAAAGACGAGCGCGTCGCTCATAGGCATCAACTATGCCAGTTGCATCCTGAGAACACCTTCTAAACCTGACATTTAACAGGTAGCAGTTTCGATAGCGCGCATCTTCTTCTTCTCGCTTCGGTTTCCTCAATATTGAGGGTCGTAACCACCTCCTCGCAACAAGAGTTTATTCCAGATCATTCCACGCCATTTGCTACTGTTTGCCGCCGAGTGTAGTGCGGATCTGGTCAGTCCAACGTGTCGGAGCCTCTACCTCATGATCGCCTTGCCAGTCACCATTAGCTTCTCCAAGCTGCCGTTATCCTTTCTTGCAATGTGGCCCAAGTATTTCAGAACTCTATCTATATCTATCGCGCACCATTAGGCGCTTTTTTTTGTAAGCTCATGGCTAAATAACTTGGTCTTATTATTGTTAATCTCCTTCTACTATATGACGAAGACTTTAATTCTTTGGCACGTCAACAAATACAACGCTTACAATGGGCGTTTAAATGCTTAAGAGAGTAACTTTATATTTAACACTGATGCAATATCTATAGTGATCCTATAAATACGAAAGAAACCACTGAGCTAAATTAAATATTCTGTATGGGAATAGTTGGAATCCTGGGAAGGGATACAGGACACCCTTTATTCCCCTGCTGAGTAGGAGTATCCGTCGACGCCATACAAAATGTAGTCCAGACGAAGCTGCGGGCGGAAAGCAGGCTATCTAGAAAATACAATCAATAACAAAAGCTGTATTAATAAAAATATATTTTTAGTACCTATTAAACATGTGGATAACACGACTTCCTTTTTTTTTTATTGCTTAGATGGGTGGACGAGCTCACAGCCCACCTGGTGTTAAGTGGTTACTGGAGCCCATAGACATCTACTACGTAAATGCGCCACCCGCCTTGAGATACAAGTTCTAAGGTCTCAAGTATAGTTACAACGGCTGCCCCACCCTTCAAACCGAAACGCATTACTGCTTCACGGCAGAAATAGGCAGGATGGTGGTAGCCACCCGCGCGGACTCACAAGAGGTCCTACCACCAGTAATTCGTATGGCTAGATCCTGCCGCGCTATCTACTTCTGCCTATCATGTGTTCTAGTTTGAAGAGTGAGACAACAGTTATCCAACACAATTAAGTCCCCGATTTCATGTCTCAAGGTGCATAGCATTCACGTTGTGATGGGTCTGTAACTTTTGTTCTCCTCTTGACAGTGCATACGCTGTGTCACTGCCCATCGGTGAACTAAAAAAAACTACATAAAACCGAACTTTATAATATGAACTTATACCTACATTAATTTAGTGTTGCTATGGATAGAAAAAAACACATTAAAAAATCTTTATGAGGAAACTAATGCGACCAGGTTTTGATTTACCATCCTGTTCTTGCTTTAGCAGAATCATGTTTGTATGAAAATATCAGCATTATTATTAATTTTATGAAACTTATGACATTTACAATATCATCAATCTTGATACTTGTACTACTTTCTAAGATATTTTTGTTTCGTTTTTTTATTTTTTTATTCACGCTAATTTGATTCGGAATTGGTGAAGAATTGGTTAATTTTATAGATTTTTTTATCGAAATCACTTTCTTAATGACTTAATTATTATTTTTTTATCAACTTTCACTAGCTTTGTCATGTGGATTGGTTTTTTAGACTGCAAATTGCGTTTGAGAAAAGCCAAATTACTCATTCAATGAATTACTTTATTTTGTTGGAAATAATACATTGCGTACTGCGGATTGCTTCGAGCTTTCAATAACATGGTAAAGGGAAGAGGAAGATTTGCGATGAGTTTATTTATCGAGCCTAACGAATTAATTTCAATATCAGTATTTTATAAATGCGTTTCCTGTTTCATAAAGGTACTTACTATATACGATAAACATCAGCCGATTTGGTTGGATACTAGAAATTATAATTTTGCGGGTTTGATTTTTATTACACGATGTTATTCCTTCACCGTGGAAGTCAATCGTGAACATTTGTTAAGTACGTATTTCATTAGAAAAATTGGTACCCGCCTGCGGGATTCGAACACCGTTGTATCTGTTCGGTCGAGCGAGTCGCTCTTTTCTAGGAAAATTAAAGCTACCAATTAAACAAACGACTCGATCATTCGCTACCTTCAGTTACCGAAGCACGTTACTGGTGGTAGGATCTCTTGTGAGTCCTCGCGGGTGGGTACCACCACCCTGCCTATTTCTGCCGTGAAGCAGTAGTGCGTTTCGGTTTGAAGGGTGGGGCAGCCGTTGTAACTATACTTGAGACCTTACAACTTATATCTCAAGGTGGGTGGTGCATTTACGTTGTGGATGTGTATGGGCTCCAGTAACCACTTAACACCAGGTGGGCTGTGGGCTCGACTACCCATCTAAGCAATAAAAAAATAACACAATTTAACTGAATCAAAAACTTCGATTTTGAATCGCTCACAAAATCCTAAAGCCCGGGTTTTATAAAATATGCATTACATAAATAGTGTTTCGCGCCATAGCGCTTATAGGAAAAGCACTCTCGCTTTCCGGCACCATTAAAATTCACAGCCAAGTATCAAGACAGTTAGATCCGCGTAGAGCGTACGCGCATTTTGTATTCGAACGACGGGCGCCGACGACTTTTGGCTGTTCAGTCCACGGCTGTCTTTCAACACGGACAGGCGAGAGGACAAATACTTATACCTAGATTCGAAATTCGAAAATTTTTAAACTGGTGTTCGATTAGTGATTATAATTTTTTTGTTTTGATTGTTTATTAAAAAAAATTTCCGTGCGATTATTTTGTGAACGACTGTACTTACTGTGCGGTACTGTGTTTGTGGTGCGGTAACTATTTGGGTTAAATTTTACGGATATTATAGGGATTGCCGAGAAATATGGTAAGTTAAATTTTTGTTTCATTCTAATTATATAAAACAAAAAACTTAGTTCATGTTGTTAAAAAAAACAATGAACAAGGATTTTTTAAAACACAAATTTCGGAACTAGTATACCTGAACAATATTTATAAATTTGAGATGCGAAAATTGTTTACATTTTTTAATATAAGCTTTATTTAGTTCTAGTGAAGGTTCACTTTCGTCAAACACGTCATCGGACTTTTTGACTGTGAATGTTTTTTATTATTAAGAGGTCCAACCTCGGACCCAACGTACAGGACGTATTAAAATAAAAGAAACATCGGCATTTTTGTTTTTCTTTGTCTGAAGGTGACAGATCGAATATTCGATTAGTTTCTTTGTAAAATGATCAAACGTAAATACATACCAAATTGTATATTACGTTTTTTATTTATTTAGTATAACGTTTGTGAAGGAAACTAGAACGGGAAGTCAAGAATTTACAAATCGTCAAGGAAACTGTTCATAATCATACAAAAACATATGTATATATTTATATTCGAAATCTGAAGGTAATCGGAAATTTACTTCATATTATGATAACTAAAAAACCAGTTATTTATAATCGAACACGTTCAAATATGTAAATCTTCGTGTAATATTCTAAAATCAAAAATTAAAATAACAAAAATATGTAGCTATAATCGCGAAGATAATTAATTTCGAAATTCGAACTTCGGATCGTTTAAAAATCGAACACATACTTTCATATTATGGCACGGTTTCGTGTTTGATTCATTTTAAATTCATTTATAACGTACATACCTACCTACCTACAACGAAATTGGAAATCCTAACGTTCCAATTTCAAATCCGCGAGCCGGCGAACACCGGCCGACAATGAACGAAAAGCATCAGTTTCTCTGAGTGAAAGTGCAAAACAATTGCCCGTAGAAATCGCCGAGTTTACACTGCGTACTTGATGTGTGTGCGTGTGTGTATGTATGTGTGGGTAATTTCGAATTTTTTTTTGCTTTGATTTCATTATTGATGTGAACTTCTTTCCTGTCTAACATTACGAATAAAATAGCATTGTTATCGTGTTTTATTAATCTTTTTTATTTTTATTGAATGAATTTCCAACTAATAATAACTGAGACAGTAACGGTCTCTAGAATAAATGTAAATTGAACACAGAATACTTTATGTTACTAAGTAACACAAAATTATGGGAGTTCTTTTAAGGGGCGCGCTAAAGATAATTTTGAAGTACACCACTATGTATTTCAGTTCGTAAATCTATTTATTATGCCTGCACTCTTACCACATATAAGACATCTCTAAAGTCTTCTGTTAGAAATTTAATATAAATGAATAAATAAAAATAACCAAACAAAAATATACACATCAGAAAACACGCTTTAGTAGTCGTCATGTGCTTTTGTAAAGGAAAGAAAAAGTTAGCGACAAGTCAAAGGTGATATCTGATTATTTTATTGCAAATGTATACATTTATTCTATTAGTTATATTCGTGGTCTTGATAAATGTCTTTAAGACGCGACGGAGACCAAGCCGGCAGTCTGAAAATAAGTTAAAAATAATTCTCAGAATTTTGTCTTAAATTATTATAAATAGCCAGCGACCCGCCCTCACTTCGCTTCGGAAGCTGCAGTTTATTATTGATTTCTCCACTATTTAATGGATGTTATTATACATATCGACGCTTGAAAGGCAAACGTGACTAAGCGACAATGCGTGAACTTTACAGTAGACTAATTTAAAGTTGAAATACCTGAAAAAATTTTTTTTAACGAATCTAGCTGTAGTAAAATCTAGCTAGTAGCTGTAGGATTGAAATGATTTTAATAGACCTAGAAATATATATTTTTTGCGCATCGAATATGGTTATTGCCTATCATTTATGTACAAAGCAGTTATTGTCGCTTAGTCATGATTGCCTTTCAAGCGTCGATATAAACCTTCCTCTTCAATCACTCTATCTATTAAAGAAAGCCGCATCAAAATCCGTTGCGTAGTTTTAAAGATTTAAGCATACATGTTTTATACTATGTAGTGTAATAGCGTATTTCTGCAGATATGAATATATCTATTCTGTATATTATTAATTCTGTTGATTTGGTAATAGAGAATATCTTTTCAGTTCTATCTCCCTGGTCTCCATCAGAATTACACGCTAATTCTGGATTCCAGGAACAGTGAAACCATTTGAGTATTTTGGTCCAAGCAATTTTATTCTCCAACTTTCGCTTAGAATCTTAGAATCTTGGTGATAGATTTTTACTTCTTCTTTGAAGCGTATCTTCTTCCAAAATATACAAAAGAGGCTCCACTCTGAAATATTCGTTTTGTAGGTCGAAAATACGATCCCAATGATGCATTAAATTGAGTTTGAAAAATAGCATAACGAATTTGGGAAACAGATATGGTTTTTTTATTACTTAGATGGATGGGCGAGCTCACCGTCACCTGGTATTAAGTGGTTACGGGAGCCCATAGACATCTACAACTGAAATGCCACCACCCATTTTGAGATGTGAAGTTTAAGGTCTCCGTATAGCTATAACGGCTGCTCCACCCTTCAAACCGCAACGCATTACTGGTTCACGGCAGAAATAGGCAGGGTGATGGTACCTACCCGTGCGGACTACCAAGAGGTCCTACCACCAATAAAATTGTATGATAATACCAATACCAAAGATATTTGGTATTGGCGTTCGAATAATAAACTATAATTAAAAAAATCCTATATTTTTTCAGACGAATGCATTAAATAGACAAAACATCGACTTGGAAAAATGATATAAACCTGGGATAAAATAAGAAAAAAGAATTAAAAAAAAAAAAATTAAATTTATTATTGCTTAGATGTATGGACGAGCTCACAGCCCACTTAGTGTTAAGTGGTTACTGGAGCCAATAGACATATACAACGTAAATGCGCCACCCACCTTGAGATATAAGTTCTAAGATCTCAGTATAGTTACAACGGCTGCCCTACCCTTCAGACCGAAACGCATTACTGCTTCACGGCAGGAATAAGCAGGGCGGTGGTACCCACCCGCGCAGACTCACAAGAGGTTCTTACCACCAGTAAATATATATCTGGTCTACATATTTAGATGCCTTTGTTCATATTACACGAGATTATTATACCTACATAGTAAAAGTCGTTAGAAAAAAAAACCCGTCGTCTTTAGAAAAAAAAAATGTGTGCGTGTACTAGTGTACACACGTAAGAAGTGAAACTTGTTTATGGCCTTATTTTTCGAAAAATGATCTACATGCAACTTTCTAGAAATTGGTTAAATAAAGTTAAATTAGATAAAGTTTAAACAAAAGGATTTTATTATCATAGACATGAATACAAAACAGATGGCGCGTAACGGAAAAATGTGACGCGTAACCGAAAAATGTGACGGTAAATTTTTTTCCAACGCCGATAAAGAAGTTTCACTTCAAAAACCCGCAAACCAAAATCCCTAAAACACAAATTTGTAAACTACTCTAAATCTTTACCACGGTTCTTCATTTAGCGCGTCTGATGTTTTTTTTTTTATTTTTTAATTATTCAATTAACTTTCGAGACTCGCAATTTCAATGAGGCAATTAAAAATCTCTTTGCGTAATTTATTAATGAATTCAACATTCGAATATATAGTTCACGGACGTACTTTCTTTTGTTTTGATATGAACGCGCAGAGAGATCTGGTATTAGGGTACTAAATTTATGGGCCAGGACCCTGAAATTGCAATAGTTTAAGACAAATATTTTGTTTATATGGAAACTAGCGACATCTTGTAGCGCATGCCCCTAAACTTATATGTTATTAAAGTTAAAGCATTTAATTACTGTATAAAAATATTTCAAAATGGCTCGCGTGTTGTTAATGCGAAAGATCTTTTGTGAACCGGAATTATCGGTTCTACTTATCACTACTTGTCGGTTTTGACGAACAGGTTTCCTGCTATTTCAATGTACTCTCTCTCTCTCTCTCTCTCCCTTCCGACATCTTATCTCTTCTTTCAAGAGTAATTGACGACTTCAGCTCTAACACTAGGAGCAGGCTTAGGGACCTAGGTAACCTTACACATCGAACTCGACAAAGAGGTCGACGCGCAACCAAACCCATGCATCAGCTCGCTGAGTCTCTCGCCGGATCTTCTCAGTGGGTCGCGATTCCGATCCGGTAATAGATTCGTTCGCGAAACAGTTGCTCTTGAGTTGTTAGGTCTCCTTGGGAGGCGCTCGGGCAGCTGTCAGCCAATCCCACCCCTCCTGGCTGAGCCTTCGCCCACCACCTGTCCTGGTGAAACTGAAAAGGCCTCCGGTACACTAGTAATTCTTCAATCATAAAAAAAAGTAATAGTTAGCTTAGCTTAGCATATCTTTGTATATCAGCATCTTAGACATACCAAATCGTATGTGATATCTGGTAACAACAAGAGCAAGATCCGGTGAGCTTCATCAAAACATTGACACGTCCACAAACTTGAACCATTGACCTCGAAATCGTGACTTCTTTGCTTCACAGAATAATGTCTTTCCATAGAATCGACGAGCAATCGAAATAGCCGCTTAGGGTAGGGTAGCAGCTTTCACAATACATACTTACTCGTTATCCTGAACGATATTCTCGAAAAAAGAAGAAAAACGTGTAATAAAAATCATAGTTGAGGTGTACTAGTGTAGGTACATTCATTTTATTATTACCGTAATGCAGTAATGCAAGAGGATTTGAAACGTACGATATATATTGATGTGAGTGGCGACCGAAGCCCATAAACATCTAAAATGTAAATGCCGCCACCCATCTGGAGACATGAGTTCCAAGTCTCAGTATAGTTACAACGGCTGCCCTGTCTTTCAAACCGAACTTACTTCACGGCAGAAATAGGTAGGGTGGTACCTACCATTATTAGTGTTCTATTGTAAATAAGTAAAAAAGTAGGTAAGTCAGAGAATGCATGTCTGGTCTCTTTATTCTGTGACCGATGCCGACATCTCCGCCAGCTTATCCCGCTTTTACCGTTCCATAACGGTTTACATCCAAGCATAGTTGCATCGATAAGACGACACAGTTTAGTTGGAAGTGAATATCTTGATCGTGGGACTGTCGCCCCCTATTTTGCGGCTTAGTAGGTATTTTATTGTTACCAGTGTTACCCCAGTAGTCGAAATTCGTTTATAATTAATTTAAATTAAAAGTTTGAAAATTATTTTGGTTCTATTGTCAATGTAGGAACCGTGCAAAAATATTCTTGTTAAAAAAAAAAAACAATTCGTTGAAAGTTTCTGATCATTTTTAGACTTTTGATTATTTGACTTTTTAACCAAAATAAACCATCGTAACGGCAGGAAAAAAACATGGCAGAACAAATATTGATTAATTTTATTTCAATATTGAATTGTGATAATAGCAAAGAGTATAAGGGATTAAGTAAAAAGTATTTATTAAACAAAGCTAAGAAAATAAAATATATCCTTCTTTCTTATTCCGATTTACATTATTTTTGTCCACCATCGCATCGGGTAATACCTCATTTCTCCTCTCGCTTAAAAGAAAATTATATAATAAAAGAATAATTCGCCCTCTTAACTTTTAACGCGACTTCTTCTACCTCTCTCACCCAATCACGCTCTATATCTATCATTCATTCATACATTCCGTTGCTACATTGAATACAATAAATCAAGCAACAAAAGCTGAATCGCGCCAACAATATTTTTCTATAAATTTTAAAAATTACTAATTAATATTACGTTCACTAATTTGTAATAATAATCATCATTCATCATCATCATTATTATGCCCTTCTCCCAGTCACCTGGGGTCGGCGCAACATGTTTTCTCCTTCCATACTCTTCTATTATATACCATTTCTTCGCTCACTCCCCTCTTACCCATATCGTCTTTCACGCAATCCATCCATTTCTTCTTAGGTCTACCTCTTCCTCTATATCCTTCCACATTCATAGTTAACATTTTCTTACCAACTTCATTTTCATTTCGTCTCATCACATGTCCATACCATCCCAAACGCGCACTTCTCAGCTTCTCTGTCACAGGTGCTACTTTCAGACTTCCTCTAACATATTCATTCCGTATTCTATCCATTCTCGTTACTCCACACATCCATCGCAACATTCGCATCTCTGCTGCACGCAATCGCCTTTCCTCCGCCTTTCAATAATATTAGTGTTTATTACGAATGAAAACATTCAGGTTATCAGATTCATCGAGCAAAACTCGGTCAAAGACATTGCCCATGTCAAAGGAAGCACACAGCTTCCTTCTTAAAAAATAGTGTTCACGAACATTCCACTTAATTTCCTTTACGCTACCAAACTCGAATGTTCAAAACGAATCTTTGCTTAGAAGAAAATGTGTGTTCAGTTATGTGCAGATAACAAGTTGCGCGACAGTTGCCCAACTGCTGTTACGAGCTATTTGCGTAACCAAATGTAAGCTGCAATTATGTCAGGACTGATACCAGTGAAAGGGTCTGTGTTGCGACGCACTGTCTTACAGAATTGACAGTTTGTTTTTGAAAATCAAGTTGGTCCTGTGTTTATTGACCTTGAGTCCGAATTAGATTCCTGTTCGCAGTCAGTATTCTTCGATAAATACTTTTAGTGCTTGGAGCTTCAACCTAAGCTCTGAAAATAAAAACCGATTTCATGAATCTGTGACAAAAAGAGATCTTAATTTATTGTTTTCTTCTAAGTGTTTTTGCCTAATTTGTATTTTATTTTTTATTTTTTGTTGCTTAGACGGATGGACGAGCTCACTGCCCACCTGGTGTTAAGTGGTTACTGGAGCTTATAGACAATTACAACGTAAATTCGTCACCCACCTAGAGATATAAGTTCTAAGGCCTCAGTATAGTTACAACGGCTGCCCCACCATTCAAACCGAAACGCGTTACTGTTTCATGGCAGAAATAGGTGGGGCGTTGCTACCTACCCGTGCGGACTCACAAGAGGTCCTACCACCAGTAAATCCTTAATGATAAAAACCGGTCTAGTATAATCAGTCTCCTCGAATTCACTCAAAGTGCTCAAAAAGGCAATCCACTAAGTGGAGACCTCACCTACCTTCAGACATTAGGTAGAAGGGTGTAGTATAAAGGTATGTGCAGGCAGAGAGCAACCGACTGTCCTAACCCTGAATGAATTATAAATTGGTAGAAAGAATTGGTAGGAAGAAATTGGTAGAAGGTTTGATTTAAACGGACTTAGTAGCGGTAGCTAGTGATCACGTAACCTACCCGGGCGGACTCACAAGACGTCCTACCACCAGCATTTATCTGTTTATGTAAATAAATCGAAATTATATATTGCCAATAATAAATTAAAGGATACGACATCAAATTACTCATCCATCATTATTCCCAAGACACACAAGTCACATCCGAAACACGCAAATAGCTTTTGAAAAAAAAAAAAAGGTTATGGGCATACGGGAATCAGCATTATGGCTAATTGGAGGCAGTCGATCGTCGCTAAGTGGATCGCTGGTTTAAGGAACGCGTTGCCAGGCAACCGGCAGGATTTCCACCGCTCATTTACGGTTCGCTAGAGACCTTTCAACGTACACCACATACGCATGTGTGTTTTGGGCACCGATTTCATTAAAGGAGCTAAAAAGCGTGATAAAGAGACGAATTAACTAATGGATTGGGCGAGGATGAGATTGGAGTAGTCGAATTATCTTCAGTTAAAACGTCTGATGTTAAGCTATTGCTAGGCTGACTCGGTGGCGCAGTAGTAAGTTTTTTTTTATTGCTTATATGGGTGGACGAGCTAACAGCCCACCTGATGTTAAATGGTTACTGGAGCCCATAGACCTCTACGACGTAAATGCGCCACCCACCTTGAGATATAAGTTCTAAGTTCTCAACTATAGTTACAACGGCTGCTCCACCCCCGAAACGCATTGCTGCTTTACGGCAGAAATAGGCAGGGTGGTGGTACCTACCCGCGCGGACTCACAAGATATCCTATCACCAGTGATTACGCAAATTATAATTTTGCGGGTTTGGTTTTTATTACACGATGTTATTCCTTCACCGTGGAAGTCAATCGTGAACATTTGTTGAGTGGCCGTGACTGTCGCGCTGGGGGTCGTGGATTCGATTTCAGCAGCGGGCAGACATTCGTGTCATGAAAAGGTTTGTTAGCTCTGCAATGCTAACAAAGCTTAACTTCAAAATGTATCTATTTTATTGAAAATCCTATCGTTTCAACAAAAACAAAAAAACTTTATAATAAAAAATAAAGTAACTTTCTTACAGAAAAAAGATAAAGCTTCGTAAGTTCTTTTCGGAAATTTGACACAAGATCTATTTTGACATACGCTACATATGATATTTTTCAAATGAATTGCTTCGAATTTAGTATTGAACATTAATATTTAGTATCGAACATTATCACAGGGAACCAACCAAACAGATAATAAACGGCTTGCTTCAGTTGTTAGATTGCTAACCAGTACTTAATCTCGTTTTCACCGTGTTCACAGTTCGTCGGGCGCTTTCTGTTTTTGTGTTTAGCGGAACGCTCATGTGACACTGTGTACAGTTTGCAAAAAAACAATTTCAATGATTTACCAATGGAATTATCATAAATCGCTCCTATATAAGCGATTGATCTGTTAATTATTATTTTTATTGCCTTATTTTTTTTATTGCATGGATGAGTGAGCGAGCTCACAGCCCACCTGGTGTTAGGTGGTTACTGGAGCCCATTGACATCTAAAACGTAAATGCCGTCACCCACCTTGATATATGACCTTAGAAGGTCTCAGTATAGTTACAACGGCTGCCCCACCCTTCAAACCGAAACGCAATAGTACTTCACGGCAGAAATAGGCAGGGTGGTGGTACCTACCCGTGCGGACTCACAAGAGGTCCTACCACCAGTAAGCAGTAGTACGCAGACGAGCATGCGGTCCACCTGATGGTTAGTGGTTACCGACGCCTATGGACGTCAGCAATCCCAGGGGCACAGCCAAGTCGCAACCCAAGATATTTGGATTACTTTCTGCAAGTCTCAAGCAAATTTAATTTATTTTGGCTGATTATGTATTCCGAATCAGAAAAAAACCTAGTTTTATTGTAGACACCCTTTATATCGCAATTCAAGACTATTTTTACGATAGCTTTGTATTGGGTTGTTATTTCTATGAATTTACTAGCCATTCGCTACCAAGAACCGTGGACGTTCATTATTTTAATTTACATAATTTATCGATAGACATACAACGTGAGTGCTGTAGTACTTAGTGTTTGGGGTTCCTCGAGATACTCATGAATCTCTACGTCCCATTTTTTTTATGCTACAAAAAGATTTTCACACGATCATCGTATCAGCCCTAACCGAATGAAGTATTTATTGCGTCTATATGTATGTGGTATCTTGAAGTGACCAAGAAAATTAATAAATTCGTTTACTTCTTCAAATACTCATTATATTATTTTTAAATATTTTACAAAATAGAATTGAAATGCGCAGCCATCTTTTTTCTTCGTGTAATAATTTTTTAATTTTGACAATCGGTGCCACTATTGCCTTTCCTGGTTTGTGATTGGTTCGTGCGATATGACGTCATCGTTTGCCAATCACAGCCAATCTATGACGCGACGTTGATTCGTTAACAGTATTAAGCAAGGAACAGTCATATAAGCAGTATTTAACTCGAAGTAATACCTACAGAACTAATCGATATTGGATTCGTTTGATAAGCAGTACGTCCAAATGTATTTTGTACTGTATGTTCCATGGGGAGTGCTCTGAGGAGTTGTTATCAAATCAAATCAAATCAAATAAAAAAAAAAAAATTAACATAAATGAAAATACATACATATTGAACGTCAAAAAGAACTACCGCCAATTCCCAAAACTTAGCCTCCGTCCTGAAAAGAACTGGCAAGAAACTCAGCGGGCATGTCTTTTTTCTTATTAAATTTTTTTTTTTAAATATTCATTTTTACAATGAGTATTATAACGTAACAATTATTGCAATATTGAAATGCCCGGAACGAGCAACTCTTTCCCACTTTGTGTAATCTTCTAGATAATTGATTGACTGACTGAATTGACTTTATAGTAAGCTTTATTGCACAGATGTTCTTTAATAGTTTTCTTAAACCTATGTACATGTAGGTTCTGAACATCTTGTGGGATTTTGTTGTACAGGCGCACAGACAAACACCCGAATAAATTTCATATCTTATGTAACCTACTCATCGGCACAAAAAGCTTGTGTTTGTTCCTAGTATTTCTATTATGTATGCCCGAGATGATACCGTCATCTGGTTTCTACCATCGCACCGCCCGCCAGCGGAGTAGAGTTCATCCATGCTACCTGGAGCGGCTTAAAAGTTTTTTATAGGATCTTAATGGTCGTTGTTTAATTAATACTAGTGCCTCCCCAGTACTTTTACTGGTGGTAGAACCTCTTGTGAGTCCGCACGGGTAGGTACCACCACCCTGCGTATTTCCGCCGTGAAGCAGTAATGCTTTTCGGTTTGAAGGGCGGGGCAGCCGTTGTAACTTTTTTTTTTTTTTTTTTTTTTGCTTNTGTTAAGTGGTTACTGGAGCCCATAGACATTCACAACGTAAATGCGCCACCCACCTTGTGATACAAGTTCTAAGGTCTCAAGTAAGTTACAACGGCTGCCCCACCCTTCAAACCGAAACGCATTACTGCTTCACGGCAGAAATAGGCAGGGTGGTGGTACCCACCCGCGCGGACTCACAAGAGGTCCTACCACCAGTAATTACTCAAATTATAATTTTTGCGGGTTTTGATTTTTATTACACGATGTTATTCCTTCACCGTGGAAATCAATCGTGAACATTTGTTGAGTACGTATTTCATTAGAAAAATTGGTACCCGCCTGAGATTCGGACACCGGGTGCATCGCTCAACACGAATGCACCGGACGTCTTACCCTTTAGGCCACGACGACTTCAAACTATACTCAACTATACTGAGACCTTAGAACTTATATCTCAAGGTGGTTGGCGCATTTACGTTGTAGATGTCTATGGGCTCTAGCAACCACTTAACACCAGGTGAGCTGTGAGCATGTCCACCCATCTAAGCAATAAAAAAAAAGTCATTTCAATCCAAATATCATTTTCGAAGTATTTTAATCGCTTCGACTGCTTCATGTCACAATATTTCTATTTTGTTATCTGTACATTTACATTTATACATCAAACAGAATCATAATATGAATAAAGGTTGGTTACACATCGTGTGTATAACACGACGAATAGAAAACTTTAAATAAATTTAACGTTCAGTAATAGTAATTTTATTTTTCCAACTGGAAAGGAAAAGGTGTCATACCATACAGCCTAATCTTTTATATAACATTATCTTTTATATCGGTAGGCAGCGGCTTGGCTCTGCCCCTGGCATTGCTGAAGTCCATGGGCGACGGTAACCACTCACCATCAGGTGGGCCGTATGCTCGTCTGCCTACAAGAGCAATAAAAAAAATATATACGAAAAATGATATTATAAAATGAAATGAAACTTCATTTGATTTCATAATATCATGAGCCCCCGTGACCATTTAACATGCATGATCGATAGCAGATAAAACGCAAATAGTCCTTTTTTTTGCTTTGATTGGTGGATGAGCTCACGGCTCACCTAGTGTTGAGGGGTTACTGGAGCCCATAGATATCAATAACGCTACTACTGGGTGCTGTGGTACTACCAGTTATACCACTATCCAGCTTATTTCTGGCGTGAAGCAGTCATTCGCTACGGTTTGAAGGATGAAGTGGCTATGATAAATTAAGATAATCTATATATATAAAAATGAATTGCTGTTCGTTAGTCTCGCTAAAACTCGAGAACGGCTGGACCGATTTGGCTAATTTTGGTCTTGAATTATTTGTGGAAGTCCAGAGAAGGTTTAAAAGGTAGATAAATATGAAAATGCTCGGAATTAAATAAAAATAACAATTTTGTTTTTGCTTTGCCGTGTCCCCCGTCGGAATGATTCCTTTTGTTTGTTTCAAGTTTATTTTATACAAAAGCTTAGGTCTTTTATTTATCGCTTGAGGCACTACGAAGTCTGCCGAGTCAGCTAGTTTATAATAAAATTGAGGCTTTTCTAAAAGAGTTTTTTCGAAGTAAGAACGTACGTAAGAACATTCTAGATATTCATTTAAGCGCTCGAAACTTAATTTAACAAATCTGCTACTAGACTCGTAAGCCGTGACATTTAAGTGATGTCGGTCAAACGATCGAAGCAGACGATTCAAGCGCCTATTTTTGGAATGCTAAAGTTCAGATTTCTGGAAACGTATTTAATGATTTATCGTATTCTAGTTTTTTTTTTCTTGTCGACACTGTAAATCAGTTTTATTTGCGTTAATTTGGTGTTATATAATCTTTTTGATTTGCGAAATCATGGGTGACGTTCGAGAATATTGTATTAAGATATAAAAAAACTGGTATGGCAACGCGTTAATGTTGTCCAAACAAGAGCCTCTAAGGATATACTTCCATACTCACTCGGAGGAGGTCAACCGTCGTGTTCTATCGAACTCTGTCAATAATATTTATTTTTCCGAATAGTTTTTATGCGCTAAGCTTTTCCGTAGCCTTGTCAACATTCAGAAAAGTAAAGGACTGTTTAACTCTATGCTCTTGATTACCTACTTAAAACCCAGATGGACCATGAGATCGTTCACATGTCAAAAACCTTAAAAAAAAACCGATGGTATTCTGCGCTATAAGATTCACCTTTGTGTATGGGTGTTTGGCTGTTCAAGTGGCCTCTTAACACTTGGTGATGCCCTGAACACGTCATTACGGATCCCCCTAATTCACTAACGGTGCTTTTAGGTACCTCAAGCACCGGTCACCGTCCTCGCCAAACCCGTCGCTTGCGACGAAGGGCTTAACCAGTAAATTAACCCATAGACACAGCCCACTGAGTTTCTCGCCGGATCTTCTCAGTGGGTCGCGTTTCCGATCCGGTGGTAGGTAGATTCTGCGAAGCACTGCTATAGTTATCTGTATCTTGTATCTTGTTATCTGTATCTGTATCTTGTATTGCTTAGATGGGCGGACGAGCTCATAACCCATCTGGTGTTAAGTGGTCACTGGAGCCCATAGACATCTACAACGTAAATGCGCCACCCACTTTGAAATATAAGTTCTAAGGTCTCAAGCATAGTTACAATTGAAGTTCAATTGACAACTTGACGCATTAAATTTGTCCAATTTTCTCTTTGTTATGTAAGTCCAGTGCAGCATGTTGCTTTACTACTGTCACTTTTGTAATACCTACTCGTTAACTAATATGTCAAACAGTTCGACGAACATTTGATCCAACATATTATACCAGCTCAATTATATTCATCAATCTATTATGTAATTATTGTTGATGATTCAATACAACAAAAAACATTACATAATGTTTTAATAATAAAAAGTGCAATTAAACGAATATCGTCTTACATCCAGACTTCTTTCGTGTATCATTTTAGCGTTCGTGATTACATAATCGTATTATTTATTCAATTTTTTTTTCTTACAGTTTCTCAGTTCCTCTTACTTTATACTTTCCTGTGATGCTAAATTCCCCTCAGAATTCCGTAGACCGCGCACCGTACCAACGTTTCGATCCTGAAAGAGCTCTACATCAAGGAGAGACTATCGGCAACAGTCCAAATACGAATCCTCAAGTTCTTCGGGCACATCACTCGTAATGAGGACTCCATAGAGCGGTTGGTGGTGCAAGGGAAAGTCGAGGACTAAAGATCTCGCGGACGATCTCCAACACGATGGACCGACCTCATAAAATCTGTGACTCATTCCAACATAAACGATTGCTCTCACTCTGCAAAACACCGTGCTACATGGCGTCGCATCGCGAGAGCATCAGTATCGCAGGATCCGACTGATGCATGACCACGACCACTCTGTCAAGAGTGTACGAATAAGAAGAAGTGATGCTAAATTATTTTTGAAATTAAGTATCATCAACAAAAATCAATTTCAATCCGAACAGAAATTGTCTAAAGCGCGAAAATACAAACGTGATAAAAAAAAGAGTGTTTGTTTTTTAAAACACATTTTTCAAATAGCCAAGTGCCAAGATTGTTGATACCAATTTCTTAATACAGCCTTATATGAGTACCTGTAATATCAAGGCATAGTGAAGTTGCTGGGCTTTTTAAATACTATTTCCCATTCTATATGTTTTATTTTTATCGCACCAGAAAGACGTCGAATCCATGTGTTAATTGAAGCCCATGGGCATCTCAATATGAATGCCACCACTCTCCTTGAGACATGTGTTTGAAGTCTCAATTTTATTCTATGACAATTATCTCGCTCTTCAAACCGGAGAGATATAGTTGATTCTCGCCAGAAATATACAAGAACATATAACCTATGTTAGCTTAAAATGGCTCAAATGCATCCAGTATAAAGAGAAGAATCGGCATTATTTACTTATATATTATAATGCACACAATATTGTTTGGTTCGGTGACTTAAATGCCTCGAACTATCGCACTGAACAAAGGGTATTGCAGAGGAGGTATAGTCCCAATAACTGTACGCGATAAAATTATTATGTTGCATATTGGCCGTTCTTTACGTAAAATATGACAAACCAACAATCCCATATCGCAGTTACAGTAGATAATTTAATGAATGATGCAATGTTTTTTGTCTAAACAATTTATTTTTATAAAAATAATAAAAGACAACGTTAAAATGCATTTTATTTTGAAATGTGAAGTCATAGTGTTCGTGGTTCATTCCTTCGTCGATTATATCATAACTTACAAAACAAATTATCTGGTAGTAAAACGTTATTAACGAATTGTTTTTGGAGACCAGTGTTCCTAGTGAGTAATTTATTTGACATTATTGGCAACAGAGGTCGTTCGGAAAAACAGCCTGGCTGCATTTACAACTTAGGTCAATTAGTAAGAAAACGCCTACGGTAATAAAGCTATCTGAAAACGTCTAGATCGAAGGATACTTATTTTTTTATTAGTTAGATGGGTGAACGAGCTCACAGCCCACCTGGCATTAAGTGGTTACTGGAGCCCATAGTTATCTACAACGTAAATGCGCCTCCCACCTTGAGATATAAATTCTAAGGTATCAGTACAGTTACAACGGCTGCCCCACCCTTCAAACCGAAACGCATTACTGCTTCACGGGAGAAATAGACAGAGCGGTGGTACCTACCCGTGCGGACTCCTACCACTGTCGGACCACCAGTAATTACGCAAATTATAATTTTGCGGGTTTGATTTTTATCACACGATGTTATGCCTTCACTACTGGAAGTAAATCGTGAACATTTGTTAAATACGTATTTCATTAGAAAAATTGGTACCCGCACGCGGGATTCGAACACCGTTGCATCGCTACATACGATTGCGCCGGACGACTTATCCTTTAGGCCATGACGATTTCAGCTATAGCTATATGTAATTGCCCTAATAAGTAGGTCAGTTAATAACTTAGCAGGTTTTTTTTTCTAGAGTTTGATAGGGTGCCTTATTTATTCAGTGAAATAAATAAAAGTGGTAAAGCACGAGGTTACGGTCTATCGGGTGTGAAATATTCAGTGGAGCCAGAGAACTTGAGATATGACGAGGTGGAGGTTCAAATTTTTGGGCTCAAGCCGGAGTTCTTGGCGGCCCAGTGATCAAATTAGGCAACATGGCGATACCTATAACACGCCCTACCTAACTGATCATTAGCCTCTAACTACATCAACAATTATGGTTTACATTTAGCGGAAATCATTTGTGTCAAGAGATATAATTTTGCAAGTCTCGTGAGTTCAATACAATAAAAAGAATAGCGGAAAACATCATTAAACAATTACTTTAGCAAATCGAGTGGCCATAACAATAACTGATGCAATGGATTGTGTCATTAAAATACAATTTTACACAAAATAACGCATTTTGATTAAGTAATTTGCGGTTGAACAAAGTATTTGATAATTTAACTGGCGGTTACTGGTATTGTGTAACTTGGAATCAATTTACCAACCTCCATAGCAGAAAGACATGAAATAAATATTATCTAAGCTTTTTCTTGCTCCTACGAGGCTGTATCAGAAGATGTAAAAATTCAAATCCGATAATCCGATGATTGAGCATTCGGACCCCAAAAAGGCTACCTCTATTTACTTATTTACCACTATTTACCTTGGAGACTTAGCCGTCTAATAAGCGAGATTCAGTTAGAAAATAAAGCACACTCCAATGCAAACTATTTTAACGTGGCTCAGGTATTTGGTGACCATAAACCCGACCGTTCATCTCTTCTTTTTCACCACTTTATCCCACTAGGTAGGGTCGGCACAGCTAATTTTTCTCTTCGATTCTCTTCTATCAGCCGTCATCTCAACACTCACTCCTCTCTCTCTTTCACATCGTCATTCACACACTCCATCCATGTGCTCTTCGTTCGACCCCTTTACCTTGCTCTACCATTTCCATACATCTCCTAGTCACATGCATCTCATATACGTAGTTAAAAATAAATCCATTATCATTAAGTGATTCAAAATAATTTGGAATTATTTAAAATAAAATTAATTTGTAATTCGGAAGTATTAGGAATATCGGTCACTAATACAGCGTAGTCTAGTAGATAAAACATCTGATGTATTTGTATGGAGTGATATGACTAGAGTTCAAATCTTTTCGTAGGCAATGCTTTGTTATATATTGCTTGGATTAGGGGTGTACCAAATAAGAAGACTTATCGTAATAATAAGATCGTTCAGATATGCTTGTGGTGAAATCCGGTACGAACACCCTAGACGATCAGTCACGGAATGAGTCACCCGGTTCACAGCTTGGTAGTAATTATAGGCGGAAATCAGTATACTGTTGACGTAATCGAATAACCTGTCTGAAGTATTCATTACGTGATGGCGAAGCAGGAGTCAGAGGGCTACGCTTCGATTCACTTCCTTGAACGCCCTTTTTAAGTTTCTTTAGAAGTCGGGTGTGCAATGGTAGCGTCTTTAACAGAGTTTTTGAAGTGAAAACTTCTTTGGCATCGTTGTGATTCTAAGGTCGATGAAACGAAAAAGCGACAGTAAAAAGAGACAGACATATTAATTCATAAGTAGGAGGAAATGAGATAGGAAGCATTAGGATAGGAAGTGTTTCTTATATTCGTATTTCTCTTTGTGCTCTGATTTGTACCTAATATTTTGTACTTAATACATTCTGAATAAATATATATTGATTAAAATCTAAAATAATAATCAAACTTTGAATCACCATGATCATTACTAAAACCAACAAATTTGTTTTTATTGCTTATATGGGCGGACGAGCTCACAGCCCACCTGGTGTTAAGTGGTTACTGGAGCCCATAGACATCTACAACGTAAATGCGCCACCCACCTCGAGATATAAGTTCTAAGGTCTCAGTATAGTACAACGGCTGCCCCACTCTTCAAACCGAAACGCATTACTGTTTCACGGTAGAAATAGGCGAGGTGGTGGTACCCACCCGCGCGGACTCACAAGATTTCCTACCACTAGTACTTGTACCTCATGAGCATTTCTAGCAGGACAGGATAATACAAGATACGATTTTAATTTTCATGAACATATTATCTGACAATTTATAAAAAAAACAAAAAGCTCTAACAAGCGAAACTTTCGCAACTTCTAAGTGCAACTCATTGTGAAGCAGACCATGAACACGTCTGTTGATGTAAAGCAATGGAATTAAAAACAATTACGCTGACAAAGCGTTTACGAGGTCAGCGTGGTGATCGCTTTCACATCAGCAAGGTTGTATATACTAACATTATTTTTATACGTCACTGACTTAACATATTTTGCGTTTATTGAACGCAGTAACAGAATAGCTCAATTACTACTAAACCAATATACATGGCTACCTCCACCCAACATGAGATATGATATGATATGATATGATATGATTTGATATGATATGATATGAGGTCGAGGACTCATTTGCACTGCTTGACGGCTGACCCAATTAAATGGCATAATGGTAGGTTATATGGAGGTTATATTTAATAGGAAAAAAAAGCTTATGAGAGCTTCGAACTCGAAAAACTACCAGTCATTCCGTAGGCTGAATAATATATAGTACAAATATCATACCAAAGCAGTTTATGACAATAAATATTTTGATTAATATAACTACAGCTTTTACTGATAAAAATTAGTATATTTTTTTTGGGATTTGGTAGTGGCCATCAGATTTTTATTGGTAGAGAACATATTGTTAGCAAGCACGATCAGGAACCACCTTTCTGCCTATTGAACTTATATTTCGTTCTCAAGTCTTAAAATGTCTCAAGCTTCGGTAAGTATTCGACTTTGGATAAAGGAAGGTATTTAGTTTTTATATCGGTATATAGAATAAGGTTTTAATAGAAGCTCCTTGCATTACAGACTATGTCATGGGCATTGTTGATATCAATTAACATCGTCAAGCTAATAAATAGATAGATCGCATGGCATAGAACTGTAAGAATAACTAAGAACATTTAATGAAATTCAAAATTAAAAAAGTGTGAACTTCGGAAGCTCTTCATTAGCGCGTTGAAGTCTTTTCTAAGTATCGATGTTACAAAGACCACGTCCTGTTAAATTTCTTTAAAAAACGTTTTTCCTTTCAACAACTTTTATGTAGTGCGGAAATAATATTTCACTTTTAAACCTTCAAGGTTAACATGATAATAAATGTGGTACTTTATACTCAATGAATCACTCATGAAACCGACGTTGTAAATGTGCGACTCTATCTCGCCTTCGGTAGGCTTGATACGCAAAAATTATTATTATTAACATAAAGAGTCATGCTGCCTATACCTAGCCAACTAATGAACGTGAGCTTAGAAATAGGCAGAATAGTAATACGGATCCTTGCGGACTTAGCACAGCACATAGAGTCTAACTCTAGCTGAGAGTCCATTAAAACTGTGAAATAACAAGAAAAATATGTATATTATTTAGAAGTAGAGTCAAGCTTGGCCGGGATCTACTAAACTTGAATACATTTTAAGGCTTTTACGCAACATTCGTATATGTATTCATTGCTCATACAACTATGCAAGTCACGGCCGATTGACAATGGCAGCGTCAATAATCATACGGTCAGCTTTGTGAGGCAACATTTCTTCAAATGGCTCCGTGATTGCATTGATCGGACTTCTGTACCGAACTGCTTAAGGAGCTAACAATCACAAGATAGCCACCATAACATGATGCTTTGTTTTGAAACCCAAAGGACTTGTGTGACTGGTAACTGTGTGCCTTATCATGAATATTTAAGGCTTCGTGTAATAAAAATCAAACCCGCAAAATTATAATTTGCGTAATTACTGGTGGTAGGACCTCTTGTGAGTCCGGACGGGTAGGTACCACCACCTTGCCTATTTCGGCCGTGAAGCAGTAATGCGTTTCGGTTTGAAGGGTGGGGCAACCGTTGTAATTATACTGAGACCTTAGAACTTATATCTCGAGGTGGGTGGCGTATTTACGTTATAGATGTCTATGGGCTCCAGTAACCACTTAACATCAGGTGGGCTGTGAGCTCTTCCACCTACATAAGCAATAAAAAAAATGTATTTTATTAATTAGCAGCTAAGATACGCTTTTGTTTTCGAAATCTGACATTCTAGACTGCTAGACCAGTTTTAACGGTAGGCAGGGGCTTGGCTCTGCCCCTGGTATTGCTGATGTCCATGAGCGACGGTAACCACTCACCATCAGGTGAGCCGTATGCTCGTCTGCCTATACGGCAATAAAAAAAAAAGATGTCTTCAATTTGTAAACGTTCTTTGGATACAATTTGAGATGTAAAGCAATTTGTATTCTAATGAAATTGAAAATTTTATTCATGCCTTAAAGTCGGCGCCAACATTCAGACTGTCTTCGAGCCAAATAAAAAAAAAACATCCACTATATTGATAGTCTACGACAACTTAAGCCCTTTCCAGGTATACGTAACACGATTCGATAGCTCAAACAATACTGGATTACGTGGACATTAAATATCAATTTTAAATAAAACCACATGTCAAAACATATTTCTCGGTTGTAGAGCTCTCAGTGTATTGGTCGATATGTTGGGTAACTATGTTGAAAGCCACTCGCAAGGTCGGCTGGTCTTTAAGGACACGCTATCTGTTCGCAGCTGTACAAATTCTGACAACTTGAGTTTTATTGGATTTTGTTGTTTTTTTTAGTTTTAGGTGTATCTAATTTTTTTAAATCCCAAATGAAATATCTTTGTGAGGGTACTTAGTTATCGAAATAAAATCAATTTCAGATTTAATTTAAACGAATTTTCATCACATTCATTTTTAGTATTATATCCGCAAAATTATAATTTGCGTAATTATTGGTGGTAGGACCTCTTGTGAGCTCGCACGGGTAGGTACCACCACCCTGCCTATTTCTGCCGTGAAGCAGTAATGTGTTTCAGGTTGAAGGGTGGGACAGCCGTTGTAACTATACTTGAGACCTTAGAACTTATATCTCAAGGTGGGTGGCGCATTTGCGTTGTAGATGTCTATGGGCTATGTCTATGGGCTCCAGTAACCACTTAACATCAGGTGGGCTGTGAGCTCGTTCACTCAACTAAGCAATAAAAAATAAAAAAATTATCAGTTTATGACAACTAGTTGTTTGAGTGAATTAAATTACAAATCTCTTGTTAAATGGAATTTCCTTAAGAAGTCGTTCTGTTTTATGTAAATGGAAATTTATCTAGCAAGTAATCTTAGATTTCCTCCGTAATCCCTCTATAGTAGTCGTAGCCACTTCTAATTATGTTTACCTTACATTCATCTGCAAAACTTGAACAGCGGTAGCTAAAATAATCTTAGACTACCAAAACCTAATAATTATTTTGCATCTTATAAGCAGATAGGCTTGATTCCACTCAGTCATGACTTAAAGTAGGCATCAAAACCTACTGCAAATGACTCTCGTACTATTTACAACTCTGATCACTTGAATGAAAGACTACTAAGATTAAATTCATACTGACTATAAGGCTTTTGGTGAATCCTCACACCCTAACATAACCACCGCGCTCTAAGGAACTGTTCGAGATAATCCTTCCCTTTCATTTTCACCATACCACTTCCCAACATCGGAGGGGAGTTTTTCCATACTATCTGAAACCGGTTTCCGTCTAACCCTGGGACCATACTGGACCAGAGTTGCAAAAGACAGAGCTCAATGGAGAGAGCTGGAGGAGGCTCATGCCAAGAGGCAAGCCGAAATGTATAAATCCAAAAATGTTAAATTGCATGTTCAGAATAAAGGAGCTTTATCATTATTATTATCATTATCTGAAACCCTAGTATTTCCAGAGATTTCCTTTGCTATTTATTACAAGGATTTAGAACAAACTCACCTCCACGGTGCTTCACGAGCGCTATGAGATGCCTCTCATTAAGCAAGGCTTTGGAGTACTCTGCTATAGACCGCTACTTGTCCATGCCCTTCGCATTACTGAAGGCTATAAGTAACTACTCACCTTCGAATAGACCCTAAATGTGTTAATCTACAAAGGCCATAGAAAAATCATACCCATTTCATACATATATAAGACTGTATTTCGGTTTGAAGATGCAATATTTTTTTTTATTTTTGTTTTTATTGTTTAGGTGTGTGGACGAGCTTACAGCCCACCTGGTTATTTATTAAGTGGTTACCGCTGCCCATAGACATCTATAGCGTAAATGCCGCCACCCACCTTGAGATATGAGTTCTAAGGTTTCAGTATAGTCAAAACGGCTACCTAACCCTTCAAGCTGAGACGCATTACTGCTTCACAGCAGAAATAAGGAGGGTGGTCAGGCAGAAATAGGCTGTCATTCTTTATTACAATACGTTAATAGGGTGTTGCGTTCACATTGTATTACTCTTCAAACGTTCAAAAGTCTTTAAATTTCGGTCGTTTTTCATACTTTTAAAACACTGCCTTGCGTAGTAGCTTGTAATATAATTTTTGACAGTGAAGGCGACATAGAAAGTGATTATGGTTGCTCATATACGCTTGCAATGCCGGGCACGGACCTAGCCTTCAATGACCGTCATAAAATATAATAGTCCGCATACAAAATTATTTGATTTGTACCATACATTTCGCAATATCACTCACCGTGACAGAATCAATAGCGGATGTGATGCAAACGTTTGAGGTCGCATCAGTCATGATAGAGATCGGTGCTTCAAATTTTAATGTAGGAAATAAAATTTACCCAACTAATTCTAAAGCTACATTCCTTTCACATATTGTTTTATTCTCACATATTTTTCTCTAATGATAGTCATATTGTCACTGTCCTGCTCTAATGACAGCAACATCGTATTCTATCCTCTCTGTCTCTCCTACCACAACAGACCATATACGTCACCGCCAACCCACTGACCTACATAAGTTCATTAAACTCAGTGAAAGTAAATGTGGAACTCATATTTTTCTGTGAAATGTTAATTTTGTTCCGAGAACAAAATGATTCATTACTTTTTTTGATTCATTGGGATTATGTTAGTAACCCGATGCTAGTTTTATATTTTGACATGAACTTTATAAGTCGAATTAAATATCTTTACAGTCTTACAGTGTTTGTTAAAGACCTTTTATGGAAGAGTATTGAGAAGTTTTTATAGTGTGAAGCGACCAATGCATTTCATTATTCACACGCTAACAATTTCCTGTTGTTTTTTTCTGTCGTAAACTAAATCAGCTGTTTTTGTTTCAGGTACGTTCTGTTTGTTTCATTTATTTACTCAAAATACGTTCCTGATGCAGGTCTGGTCTGGTTACGGTAGGTTCTGGAAACCTTTTATTTATTTTTAATTAAAATATGGTAAGAAGATTCATTCGTTCGATTCGTACTATTAGTTCGTATTTATCTTAACATAATATAAAAATGAATCTGTTCGTTAGTCTCGCTAAAACTCGAGAACAGCCGGACCGATTTGGCTAATTTTGGTCTTGAATTATTTGTGAAAGTCCAGAGAAGGTTTAAACGGTAGATAAATATGAAAATACTCGGAATTAAATAAAAATAACAATTTTGTTTTCCATTGATGTGTCCCCCGTCGGACGGATTCCTTTTGTGTGTTTTAAATTTTTTTTATACAAAGTTTAGGTCTGTTATTTATCGATTGAGGCACTACAAAGTCTGCCGGGTCATCTAGTAATTTGTAAAAATCGATTTTTTTTGAGCAAAATATATCTACATATTCATTTCTATTCAAAATACAAACTACAATCAGAACATTTTCTTTTATCAATAAGTTCAAAAGAGTCCTAGGAACGGTAAATCTTATTGATTAAAAAAAGCACAAACAAAGAAAGCCTGGCATTACTTGGTATATTTTTCTACTTTGGTATTATTTTTTAAGTATTTCTAATTCGATTTATCTATAATTTAATATGAACTATTAAACTTACAAAAAAACTTGTCAAATATAAAATGAGATTTTGGAGAAAATCGTTTTTTTTTTTGGATAATTGAATGGACAAATCTATAGGCGAATATTCAACAAATACGTCATGGCTCTAAATCCATGTACAAAACGTGTTACCAAACAAACGGGCATTGCGATACCATACCAGTAGGCACCCACTCTGAAGCAATAGCACTGCATTGTTAAAACAAAATAGGAAAATCGCCTTAATATCTCCATTTATAGAGTTGAAATTCACTTGACTTTACAACACACACGCCCACATCGACGCGTGGAAAATCGTGTGGAAATTCATGAGTGGGGTCAATATCTTTTTTCTCATGTAAATGGCTAGATAAGTTAATATGTGTCTTAAAGGAAGAATTTATGTTGGAACCCTCACGCGGCTTACGGGTGACTCTCGTGGCCCGAACATTTCGGTAAGATAAGGCTCACTAACTCAATTTTTCATATGGCGTTCAACGCGTTAAATAGGAATACTTTCCAGTTCATAATCTGTCACGTAATACACTTATTGCGTCACAACGCATTCTCTAACACGTACTCTGCGGGTTTTGTCTACCCTCAACAAACAAAAACGCGCCGTGAACATAACACCACACACTTCATTAAGCTGTGGACATGTCGTAACAGAGGTGCGCCAACGGAATGTTATTCAACTAAAGACTGGTTGCATTCGGCCTGGCTGATTGTCATCGAATTACTAAGTACATTGAGTCGAATATTGAGACAACTGGAACTCGCTTGATAAAGGTGTGTGAGTTTAGAGCGAGTTTCTTAACGTTGTCGATAGCGTAAAAGTTAACCCAATTTTGTATGCAGTTGGAACAGCGCCCCTAGCGGCAAACGTACGCAAACGATCCTATTCCATACAAATATGAGTTAACTTTTACGTTATCGAGAACGTAAAAGAACTCGCACTAAGCACACTGTTTTGAGTCAAACTTTAGTCGTTAGCGTTCGACCGAAACGCCATCTTCAATTTCTCAATGATTCCTGTATATTTATCAAAGTCTTACTCTCCAAGAGTCTTAGAGTTTTAGAAGTGGTCGTAGGCTAAAGGATAAGACGCCCGGTGCATTCGTATCTAGCGATGCAACGGTGTTCAAATCCCGCAGGCGAGTACCAATTTTTCTGATGAAATACGTACTTAACAAATGTTCGCGATTGACTTCCACGGTAAAGTAATAACATCGTGTAATAAACATCGAACTAGCAAAATTATAATTTGCGTAATCACTGGTGGTAAGACCTCTTGTGAGTCCGCACGGGTAGGTACCACCACCCTGCCTATTTCTGCCGTGAAGCAGTAATGTGTTTCGGTTTGAAGGGTGGGGCAGCCGTTGTAACTATACTGAGACCTTAGAACTTATATCTCAAGATGGGTGGCGCATTTACGTTGTAGATGTCTATGGGCTCTGGTAACCACTTAACACCAAGTGGGCTGTGAGCTCGTCCACCCATTTAAGCAATAAAAAAAAAACTCTCCAATAGGCTGCTGATATAAAGCAGAGAGGTCGAGCTAAAAGGAACCGTAGCATAATTGTAAAAGCAAAATGTATACATGCCATCTTAAGATGTAAATAGATGAATAATATATTTTCCAGAAAATTCGTATCCTCGCAAAGTTCACCAGAACTTTGTTAACACCCGAAGCTTTATCGGAATCCTTTTAAATTAAACTTTGCCTCTATTAGACGCTGTAATTCGAGAAATTAACGCTTTTGATGACTAAGGAAGCTTCAAATTATGCCTCAATTTTACTCAATTACGACAGAATCACTGCGATCACCAATTTCAAGGGAGCTTTTTAATAAGCTTTGTAATTAACTTTAATAAAGCTCTCGAAAAGTACTCGGCGTTGATTTAGTAAATTGTAAGGGAATTTATTAGCAATCGGGTGATAAATAAACATAAACAGGAATAAAATGGTTGTTTATGCAAAAATGTATTTTAACTCCATATAATACAGAGTACTTTTTAATTCTCTCAGAAAAACGACGACAACTTCTCTTTGCCTCAAAACGATACGACCAAATTAATAAATATTCGGTCATTATTATTTTAGTGTGATTTTTCATAGCGTGCAATGGAATACAATTGAAAATCGGGACACGCATGAGATCTGCGCTTAAGAGAGAACAAACACCTGTTTTGGCAATACATTGCGGGTCCCTACTGTTACTTCTGAAATTGACCTTTTTACAGTAATGACAACCCTCTTTTAAAATGAAACTATAGGGGGATGTTGGGGAGATAGCTATGTCCGTGCCTCGTGTCTTAAATCACTTAGCATTCAAAGGGCAGTGTGTACATGCACTCAGCTAGAGAAATAAAAAAAAAATCCTTAAAAAATATAAAAATCGAAATTCTTGAGTATACGAAATGCAAATCGGCAAGTGCAAATAGAAAGTCGTTTGACTTTAGCAAGAACAAGGAAAGTGTTATAGTAAAAGTGTTACGAAGATTTTTGTGTCCTTGTTCGTTTAAAACAATATTGACATACTCTAGAATATACGAGAAGCTTTTTTTTTTTGAAGTGAAAAACTTCTTTAGAATCGTTGTGATTTCAAACCGGATGCAACGGAAAAAACGACAGGTAAGAGATACAAATACAAAAATGTGTAGGATGAAGCCAGCAAAGAATGAGACAGAAATATACATACTATTTAATACAGCGCCATCTGTTAGATTTTTTAATACTAACGTGTGTATGAAAGCTCTTGTAGTGAATTTTAATTTAGGATTATACGTGAAATTAAAATATCAATTCACAGAGGGCGCTACCTTACAATTATTTACTAATGACAAAATTTTACATATACTTAAGACGTTTAGGATAATTGTATTTTAATTTTGGAAGGTTTCACTTCTACCACATGTGAATTGCACACATGTAATTTTTTTTTTTTTATTGCTTTGATGGGTGGACGAGCTCACAGCCCACCTGGTGTTAAGTGGTTAAGCTATCTCGAATGCAGGGAATTTTCTATAAGTCACTCTCAATTTACAGATTTATGCCGTTATTATAAGGCACGGGTTCTCTTCTCCATCGCTCCCTCATTACTGAGGATCGTGACTCCGTTTCAGCTTATCGACTGCCAGCCTCCATCGGTTCCGGTCAGTTGCCTGGTGTAGTGCAGCGCTAAGTGGTCCGCTGGTTTGCTCGGAGATCTGGTCGGACCAACGTTTGGGGCTCCGGCCTCTAGGACGTTTTCCTTCTACTTTTCCAGTGACCATCAGACGTTCCAAGTTGTCTACACCTCTGCGGGCAACGTGGCCAAAGTAGCGCATTATGCATTGTAGACAGGTGGTAGACAGGCGCGCACGGGTTAATACNTGGTGTAGTGCAGCGCTAAGTGGTCCGCTGGTTTGCTCGGAGATCTGGTCGGACCAACGTTTGGGGCTCCGGCCTCTAGGACGTTTTCCTTCTACTTTTCCAGTGACCATCAGACGTTCCAAGTTGTCTACACCTCTGCGGGCAACGTGGCCAAAGTAGCGCATTATGCATTGTAGACAGGTGGTAGACAGGCGCGCACGGGTTAATACTACAGTTATGCCTATTATGTAAAAGAGGCGCGAATTTTTAAATTAAAGACTATCTAATTCGAATATCACATACATTTTATTACATATCACAAACATAATATCTCCTGTTCGAAAATATTCTAAGAAATATCTATATAAATAATATACAAACCTCCTTGATAATTATTCTTAAAAAACGGTTTCACACAAACGATTTCTTAAACAAATCCCTCACGCTCCTGTCCTTGGTTGAGGAATTTTTAAATGACTTCCAATACAAAAGGCACGTTCACTCTCATTCACACTGAGTTGTCATAAAAAGCCTCTACTTAATACTTGTAACTGGAAATGTAATGCTTTTATACCAGACGATACGATATCGAAACGATTCAATAAAATCGAACCTAAGGATGTGAGAGTGAAATTTCAATGACTAATTATGTTTTCAATACGCTGTCTAGTAACAAGGATAAATTATTTTGTGACTAGATTCTCACGGATCGTTTGCAGCCTCTGGGTCTGCGGAGGGACTTCGGTTCCCTCTGTATTTTGTACCGTATGTTCCATGGGGAGTGCTCTGAGGAATTGTTTGAGATGATACCATCATCTCGTTTTTACCATCGCACCGCCCGCCACCGGAGTAGAGTTCATCCATACTACCTGGAGCCACTACATTCATCCACAGTGCGCTTCCAGAGATATTTTTTGGCACGTACCATCCGGCTTTGGAATGAGCTCCCCTCCACGTTGTTTCCCGAGTGCTATGACATATCCTTCTTCAAACGAGGCTTGTGGAGAATACTTAACGGTAGGCAGCGGCTTGGCTCTGCCCCTGGCGTTACTGAAGTCCACGGGCAACGGTAACCACTCACCATTAGGTGGGCCGTATGCTCGTCTGCCAAGAAGGGCAATAATAAAACAAAGATTCAAATAGAGAACTCGTGAAACCTTAGCGATACCAACTGACCAATTAAAGTAAAGCATTAGATTCTATTCTAAGGATACAATGGACACATATTTATTTATTTATTTATAACTTCTTATACTAGAAAGTATAAAGGCGGACTTAATGCCATAGGCATTCTCTAACAGTCTACCTTAGGGGAGTGCAGAGATGAAGCTTGTTAGGTATTTAAATAGTATTTATTGAACGCACGTAGTACATCACTAGTTCATAATTATAAATATAATAATATACATAATTTGTTTTATAATTTTATTGCTTAATTCTCACTGGTGGTAGGACCTCTTGTGAGTCCGCACGGGTAGGTACCACCACCCCGCCTATTTCCGCCGTGAAGCAGTAATGCGTTTCGGTTCGAAGGGTGGGGTAGCCGTTGTAACTATACTGAGACCTTAGAACTTATATCTCGAGGTGGGTGGCGCATTTACGTTGTAGATGTATATGGGCTCCAGTAACCACTTAACACCAGGAGGGCTGTGAGCTCGTCCATCCATNAAAAAACAAAAAAAAAAAAAAAAAAAAAAAAAAAAAAAAAAAAAAAAAAAAAAAAAAAAAAAAAAATAATAAGCACAGTAATATTTATTTACACGCAACATTTATTTGCAAATCTTTCATTAAAGTTGATGATCATTAATATGGTTGTCAGATTCATTTTTAATCTAATTAATGATTGATTTAACTCTCATATCATGACATTCAGAGAGAGATAAATTTCTTTGCTATGAAAGACTGTTTAATTCCTTTCGGAGATAAGTTAACGGAAGCGCGACTGAAGGTAGATCCATGATCTAAATATTGTGATATAAATAATTTATTGACATCTATGTCAAATTATACTTACATTAACTGAATATTATATGGTAGTATAGAAATGTTAAGTAGACATTTTACTAAATTTTACCTTACTTAATTACTTACCTTACTTACCTTTTAGTAATTAGATAAAATATAATTTGAAATTAACTGTTATGCTATAAAGTCTATTATTCTGTCTCATATGACGCTTTTTTTTTGTGCCCCGATTTACTGCCTATCACATCCTCATACATGTAAGCTTTAAAATAAATCAATTTGTAAGGTAAAGTAAACTCCAAATAAGGTGACATAAAAAATCGGAAACCAAAAATATCGTTTAGGGTAAAGGTCTCGACAGGCTCAAGGGCTCCACAAAACGAGCTTTTCAGAGACCGTAAGCTGGTCCATTGACCTCAACCAACTAACTAAAAGCTTGTGTTTGGTATACTTCACACAGTCGGTTCATGATTGTAAGGGTATTTATAATTTTATAGAAAAAGCCTGTTGTAATGTTTGATAATTTTAGAGGAGCTGCGAACAAAAAACAAGTAATGACACACGAAAATTTTATTTTTTATTTTTATTGTTTAGATGGTTGGACGAGCTCACAGGCCACCTGGTGTTAAGTGGTTACTGGAGCCCATAGACATCTACAACGTTAATGCGCCACCCACCTTGAGATATAAGTTCTAAGGTCTCAAGTTACAAGTTACAACGTCTGCCCCACCCTTCAAAATGAAACGCATTACTGCCTTACGGCAGAAATAGGCAGGGTGGTGGTACCTACCCGCGCGAACTCACGAGAGGTCCTACCACCAGTAAGATTTACTAGTATTAATGCTATCCAGTTGAATAGGTACCAGCATTCTGCATCTCTATTCGCAGCAGATAGTGCTGTGGAAGTCCAGGGTTAGGTTCTGACTACTTTCCCTCATACCTTAAACGTGTAAACATTAACCATCTAAGCATATTGTAACAACTTAAGCGGTAGGCAGTGGCTTGGTTCTGCCCCTGGCATTGCTGAAGTCCACGGGCGACGGTAACACCACTCACCATCAGGTGGGCCGTGTGCTTTTCTGCCTACAAGGGCAATAAAAAAAAAGGAATCGCAATCGAAATTAGAACCCCTTTTTTTCGAAATCAGTATAAAATATGCTTGGATGGTAATGAAATTAGCATATTATTAAATTCCCGAGTCCTCGCTCACCGTCCTAGCAGCTACGCGTGAAGATAACCGTATCTCGCACTTCCGATCTTGTTACTTGAATACACAGTAGTTTGTGTAACAGTGGTCCAGATTCAAAATAAGCAGCGTGCTTTGATTTTTATTAGCGACAAGTGGCCAGCTCCGGCTTCGCTCGGGTCCTTTACAAAAATTTCAACGATATATGACGTCGTTTTATTTTTTTAAATAAAATAACACTTATTGCGGCATAACTATAATAGTTAGACATATGTTGTCGCGACACTTTTAGTAAATAATAATGTGTTCTACAAAGTCGTAGTACATTATTTTATTCTATCATCAATAGTTTTCGCAGGGCACGCGATGTAAAGAATATTTTAGGTAATTTTTTTTACACCTTGGATTACATTATTGGAGTTTTAGTAAGGATACCTAATTTTTTTACAAAAAAGATTATAGCCTATGTCACTCGGGAATAATGTAGCTTCAAAACAGTGAAAGAATTTTTCAAATCGGTTCAGTAGTTTCGGAGCCTATTCAATACAAACAAACAAACAAATCTTTCCTCTTCATAATATTAAGTATAGAGTATAGACTGCTGGTTTATGCACTACAAACCAGATAGGAATCATCGTGGGAAACAATGAATGCCAAAAGACTGCCAATCCAGTCCTCGCGAATACAAATCCAGGAGCTTGAATGTTACTGTTGGACATCTTGTGAGTCCGCACGGTTAGGTATCAGCACCCTGTCTGTTTCTGCCGTGAAGCAGTAATGCGTTTCGGTTTGCAGGTCGGGGCAGCCGTTGTAACTATACTGAGGCCTTAGAACTCATATCTCAAGGTGGGTGACGCAATTTACGATCTTGATATCTAAGAGCTTCGGTAATCACTTAGCACTAGGTGTGCAGTGAGCTCGTTACTACAATAAAAAAATTTATTTAACTTCTTGTATAAATTCTGTAGGGTATCTTGTGTGCTGGAAATTAGAGCATTTTTAAACTAAAAAGACTACACTTACTGTTTCAAAATGCACTGTGGTTAGCTGTAGAATTCATTGTTTCAGCTGAACGTAAAACCAAATTATCATTTACGTACAATTAAACATCGCATTATTTTTAATGTACCTAAAGCCTCGACTATAATTTTTTATGGAGCATCCTAAACAAAAAAGTGTGGCAGATGCTTACAATTTAATTTACGTTGGTAGATAAGCAATCAATACATAGTTTTAACAAAACATAATATGTACAGGATAAATCACATGACATATGCATATACAGAACAAAAAAGTCACTATCTACGCGTTAATAGATTATAAACGTGCTGATAGTTATTACTATATCAAAAAACGTTATTATCAATTGAGAAAAAAACATGAAAACAGTTAACTGAAATCTAATGTATGCACCATACGGAACTGAAAAGTAAAACTGCTTCACTTCATATTCATAAAATGCTCCGTCACGCGTATTCAGATATTCACGAGCGTAATTCTTCTAAGGATTCGCTGACAACTGAACAAACGCTCTTGCAAGTTTAAAATAAGGTTCAAATTCGCTTGAATCAAAAAACAGTTGTAAGCATAACGTTTGTTTTTTACGATATTTTTACGTAGACGATCTTATAAACGATTTAATGGAGTGAATTTGAAAACGCATCGGTGTGGTGATTAAAAGGTTTATGAAGTTTACCTTCAGTCTAAAATTCTAATAGGAGGAAGAGATATCTATCTATATCTATACTAATCTATACTAATCTATACTAATCTATACTAATCTATACTAATCTATACTAATACTAATATACTAATACTAATACTAATAATATTATAAAGAGGAAAGATTTGTTTGTTTGTTTGTTTCGAATAGGCTTCGAAACTACTGGACCGATTTGAAAAATTCTTTTTCCATTAGAAGCCGACATTGTCCCTGATGAATATAGGCTACTTTTTTTATTATTTTTTTGGTTTCATGTGTGTTTTAATGTTTCCGAAGCGAAGCGAGGGCGGGTCGCTAGTACTAATATATAAATCTCCAGTGGTTTTTACGGATGTTCCGTTATAACTACTGAACCATGCATGCGATTGACTTGAAACTTGGTATCCATGTAGAAAATACATGTACTTAATGGATAAAATAATATTTATATGAGTGTTGGACTCCTTACACCAGTTGTGGAGCGTTAATGATGAGAATCTTTGTGGGGGTGAGAAATAATTATGTAAATTTTAAAGGCCCAGCGAAGCGGATGGGTACAGCTAGTTTTATTATAAATATCTGAATAACATGGCACACATTTGGTATTGTGATGTGGATATTTTTGCACGCATTTTTTTACGTGCATCTTTTTGTGTTAATTTTTGTTTGTTGGCGTCAATTGTAATGACCTATTTAATTTTGTGTGACAGAAACTTAAAAATATATAGTTTATTCATCTTATTACTCTTATCCCACATCACGTGGGATCGTAGCTTATTCACCTATTATGCGGCATAGGGATTTAGCATAATCTTTACGACCTGCCGCCTGCCTAACTCAACCCTGGGTGGATTATATCTCAACACCCTATGATGTTACTTTAACGTCTACAGTTTTTGGCGATATGATTTGTATTTTATTATTATAATTGTTTACAAGCAAATTTTTTATTATAGCGACAAAAAAGTTTAAAATGACATTATATTTACTTAAAAGTACAGTTTAAATAAGTAATGAAAATAATAAACCAGGGATTTTAGTTGTGAAAATAGCTTTTTTTTTTATTGTTATATGGATGAACGAGCTCACAGCCCACCTGGTGTTAAGTGGTTACTGGAGCCCATAGAAATCTACAACGTAAATGCCCCATCCACCTTGAGATATAAGTTCGAAGGTCTCAAGTTTAGTTACAACGGCTGCCCCTCCCTTCAAACGCATTACTGCTTCACGGCAGAAATAGACAGGATGGTGTTACCTACCCGTGCGGACTCACAAGAGTCCTACCACCAGCTTCAACTACGTGCGCCGTTCGCAAAAACCGCGGACAAGAATTTCACTATTAACAAATTTAATACGGGTTTCAAATCTAGTCGCCTATAAATCCGTGGTAATCATTTATGATGCTCCAGCTGTATTCTGGAAACAATCGCGAATCGATTCGAAGTCTCTGTAAAGGCTTTATACGCCTTTATATTTACTGCGTGGATAATTTAAAAACAATTACACGGTAATGATATCTTTTCGTATTTTAATCCTTGAATCGGTAACTTTATATAAAACTAGACGATAAATTTTCTTTATTAATTATTCGCATTTTTTCCGTGATACTGAAAATTACAAGTGTCATTCTTTGGTCATGCCATAAGCTAATATTCTATAAAACCAGACACACGTTCAATTCTATTATAGTGGGTATATTTCTGATGAACTTACATAAAAGTCGTCGTGGCCTAAAGGATAAAATGTCTAGTGCATACGTGTTGAACGATGCACCGGTGTTCGAATCTCAGGCGGGTATCAATTTTTTTAATGAAATACGTACTCAACAAATATTCACGATTGACCTCCACAGTGAAGGAATAACATCGTGTAATAAAAATTAAACCTGCAAAATTATAATCTGCGTTATTACTGGTAGTGGGACCTCTTGTGAGTCCACGCGGGTAGGTACCACCGCCCTGCCTATTTCTGCCGTGAAGCAGTGATGCGTTTCGGTTTCAAGGGTGAGGTAGCCATTGTAACTATACTTGAGATCTTAGAACTTATATCTCAAGGTGGGTAGCGCATTTACGTTGTAGATGTCTATTGAGCATATTAAAATATGTGTGTTATTAGAAGCTCCCGAGGTTAGTATTACTATGGCCGGCTATTTATTTATCAAGGGCATGCTCTAGCTGCTGTAACTGACTTCTCTTAAACTGATCTGTTGCAACAATATTGGCTAACGAATTACCTCGACCATCCCAATATGTTTTAACCCCATAATTTTGGTCTAATAACAAATTCTTAATTAAAACAACTTTCACGGTTAAATCAGGTTTTTTTTTATTATTCTGTGAAGTCTAGGTCTACCATGACTGCAAAAACTGCAAAATCAAAAGGTATTCGAGAGATCCAAAATAATTGAATGACAACAAAAAACACATGATTCAATAGTAAAAGTAGTTAATATCAGGTGTATGATTAGTAAAAACTAAATTAAATAATAACACACTTTTTCTAAAAAAAATACGTTTATAACAAAATGTTTTCGAATCCAATTGCGTATTAAATTTATTTCAACAATTTCAATTAAGAATGAGTATTGTGAAGGCGGCAATGCGATGGAAACTGGTCGAGATTTGATACCACGTGGGAGACTACCAGTTTCAACCGAAATTGATAATTTAGACCGAAAATAAACCAGTCTATTGAGATTTGATTTATGGCATATGAGTAATATTCTAGGATGTGTTATATTCGTAGCCTTGGTGTTGTCGCTTAGTGTTAAATATATTTTAAAAGCTGTTCGTAATATTTTGTTACATTTTTTTCAGCTGACGGATAGACTAGATCAAGTCTCAACTGATTTTAAGCGTCTTTTCGCATAACTTACTTAACTACTCACCTGTTAACCTAATCTAAGAAAAGTCTTATTAATCATGCATCCACTATGGTTCTACTCTTCACCTCGGTAAAGAACTTCTTACGTAAAGCATTACACGAATGAATAACAATATTCCGTTCCAAAAACATCCCCTACCGCCAGTACTTACAGTAAAAACTTGAGGATTGAAAATTAGCAATTAGCTTACCGAAATAAGGGAGATTATTATCACGATGAGTGTGTTACGACGATTGTGAGTCCGCGCGGGTAGGTAACACCACCCTGACGATTTCTGCCGTCAAGCAGTAATGCGTTTCGGTTTGAAGGGTAGGGCAGCCGTTGTAACTATACTTGAGACCTTAGAACGTATATCTCAAGATGGGTGGCGCATTTACGTTGTAGATGTCTATGGGCTCCAGTAACCACTTAACATCAGGTGGGCTGTGAGCTCGTCCATCCATCTAAGCAATAAAATAAAAAAAAATGCGTGCGGATTGTTGTTGGATTTGTTGTTGTTGGATTTGTTGCGGATGTCTATGGGCTCCGGTAACCACTTGGCACCGGGTGGGCTGTGAGCTCGTCCACACATCTAAGCAATAAAAAAAAACGATAGCCGAATAACAATATCATATTCATATTTTTATCAATAGCCGATAAATTTAAATTACAAAGTCAAAATAATTTCTTTCAACACACATTTAATTGAGGATTTTCATTATAATATTTTTATTATAATATCCTAAGAAAGCAGCCTCTGTATTGATTTGTGTATATATTTCTTTTCAAATCATCGCTCATATTGATAATTTTAGTTTTCCATTACTGTTTTGAAAACGCATTGAAATTCAAAAATGAAGAAACCACGAATTGAATATTGAAACGTTCACTGTTCGATCTCTCACGGTTGCAACCTGGAAGTAATCTAAACCAGTATGAAGGCAACTTTTCCGTGGACCACCGACAACCGGTCGGACCTGGCATTTACGGTCTTGCGTCAGCGAGTGACAGATGTGGGGCTGTGGGCTGAGTTCGTATAGTGAATTGTTTTAATCACGTCCGCTGTTTTAATCTTCGTCGTTGTTTTAATCACGAATTTTAAGGTTCGAGTGATTAATTATTTGAATTTCGAGTTTATGGTTGGGCGTTGAAGAGATAAGAGGGATTTTTATGGAAAATCATCTCAAAGACATTGTTGAATTGTTATAGAAAAATATGATTATATCATATTTTTTGGTTAAAAACAACAAAAAAAGTTCTTCTAAAAAAAATTACACCTTCGCAGTTCTAAGTCGTAAACTTTTAATACATATTTTTTCCATTGTTATTAACGTAAACTGGCAAAGGTCCCGATCTGATGATAAGGCCTCGCGAAAAAAGCTTTAAAAAAATGTTTGTGTGAATGTTATAGAATGTGAGCCCATAGACACTACCACAAGGCTGTCACTCACGTTTAATCGAGTAAAAAATTAGTAGCACCTACATCATCAAAAACCATTATGCAAACGACTAAACTTAATTAATATCGCAAGAAACTAAATTAAAACACTATCAATTAAAATTGAAGAAGAATTCAGAATTTTAACATCAATAGCTCTACATTAACCTGCTCTACTTTCAGCTTTACATTTAGCTCTACATTCTTGAGAAACAAGCCCAAAAACTGACCCATTCGCGACAAAGCGTTACATAACCAAAAGCCGCGAGACAGTGCGTAAGACTTTTACTTTTGTGCGTGAAATAAAACCTGCAGTAAATAATTGGATAACTACTACACTTTTCTACGGAGCTCATGAAAGTCATAAATAGATCCAGAGTTTTTATTGTACCTATTTTCCCTGTCAACTTATCAGTACCATACATTTTGAGGGGACAATTTTCTTTTGCACCAAGATAGTCGACTGCTGCTTAGGACTCTTGTGTTCTTCTATAAGCGTAGAAAGAAATAAAACAAGGAAAAAGTGGAAAAAGAAGTGGAAAAAATATCTCTATACGTCTTTCGGAATTTTCCTCACCAACTTCAAGACGTAGATGGGTGGACGAGCTCACAGCCACCTGGTGTTAAATGGTTACTGGAGCCCATAGATATCTACAACGTAAATGGGCCACCCACATTGAGATATGAGTTCTAAGGTCTCAGTATAGTTACAACGGCTGCCTCGCCTTTCAAACTGAAACGCATTACTGCTTCACGGCTGAAATAGACAGGGTGGTGGTACTTACCCGTCCGGACTCACAAGAGGTCTTACCACCAGTAATTACGCAAATTATATTTTTTCGGGTTTGATTTTCATTGCACGATGTTATTTTCCTTCACCGTGGAAGTTAATCGTGAACATTTGTTAAGTACGTATTCCATTAGAAAAATTCATATTCATTTCAATTATATATCCACTTTTAGTCTAGTAAAGATCATACTTCACTTTTTTTATTGCTCTCATAAGCAGACGAGCACACGGCCCACCCGATGGTGAGTGGTCCCCGTCGCTCATGGACGTTGGCAATGACAGCAGAGTCAAGTCGCTGCCTACCGTTAACTGCAACAAAAATAGCTAAAATAATGAAAATGTGAACCGGTAAAGTTCTGGGAAAGAATTTTCAACATTCACATGACACTAACTCTATATAGAATTCTTTAATGCGGCGCAATAAAACTTTTGTTGAGTCCACGCCATTCTGTTTTTTAAGGACTGCGGCATAGGAGACAAAATCGTGTGAAGCTTATAGTTTTATGGTGATATTGTAAAACGCTGGTGCTTAGCCAAGCGCTTGAATAGTTTCAAACGGAGATCCTGAAATTTTTGGTTGCGGAAGCTAGAGGAAATTGGGATTTTCACATTGCTTGTATTTTATTTGTATAAAGGATTAAATGCGAAGAATTTAAGTGTTTTTTTTTATTGGACTTTGCTCACGTCCTGTTTAGTAGTTTGTGATAGTTTTTTTTATAGCCCTCGTAGGCAGACGAGCATACGGCCCACCTGATGGTGAGTGGTTACCGTCGCCCATGGACTTCAGCAATGCCAGGGGCAGAGCCAAGCCACTGCCTACCAGAGAAGGTTTAAATGATAGATAAATAAATATGAAAATGCTCGGAATTAAATAACAATTTTGTTTTTCCTTTGATGTGTCCCCCGTCGGACAGATTCCTTTTGTTTGTTTTAAGTTTATTTTATACAAAAGTTTAGGTTTTTTATTTATCGATTGAGGCACTACGAAGTCTGCCGGATCAGCTAGTCTTATAATAATAAAAAATAGGGGTGTGGCTGTGTTATGGACACGGCCATTTGTTGTACGCGAATACGTCTCGTAACGGGTAATTTAATACAGCCCGATGTCGATACAGAAGCGATTTCATCATCCATCTGCGTAATTTCAACCGTCCCAGCTGCAGATGTACTGGCACCGTCGTTGATCCGCTCGGCCGCATTCATTACTTTACGTTGCCGGCACTGCTTGACTCGATCATATGGTGTTTTATTGGTACCAATCGATTGCTGTTGAGACGCCCTTTCCAACCGTATACGATCTCTGTATTTCAATTTGGCTTTTCGACGCGTATAGGCCGACATTATATTTTTTTTGATATAATTTTTTTATTTTAACACCTTATTATAATCACAGTTACAATTTTACACTAATGTTATATATATAATCAATAGATTTTGACGAGAGCTGACGATTGAAACTTGAATGAACGTCGTAGCTTCACCAAGTCGAAAGTTATACTAAATGGAAATCTCGATACGCAACAAAATTACCTTCAAAATGGCGGGGCTGCCCCCTCCCCCGCGCGCGATGTGTTACAGTCCTTACTTAGCGTAATAAATTCTTTGATTCTTAGGTATCCAGTGGTGTAATTGAAATTTGGATGGAGATGATAAATATGTAGCTACAACACTAAACTGTATCCCCCGATTTTGTTATCATTCGTTTTTTTGGATTGCGTCCCTATGGAAGTAATTTTAAAGACGTATTCACGTCAAAAAAAAACCCGCAAAAATTATAATTTGTGTCCTTACTAGCGGTAGGGTGGCTTATGAACCCACATGGCTAGGTACCACCATTCCTCCTATATCTACCGTGAAACAGTGATGCGTAATAGTTAAAAAAGTGGGGTAACCGTTGTACTATATTGAGATTTGGAACACATGTCTTAAAGTGGGTAGCTGCGTTTACATTGTTGATATCTATAGGCTCCGACATAACTAATCTAACCACCTAACTGTAGGGGGGCTGTGAGCTTGTTCAATCGCCTTAGGAAAAAAATCAAGTTATTACATTAAATCATACCAGAATTCAAATACTTCATTGAGTAAAAAATGAAACCCGCACATCAAACAGTATAATAAATTAGTTTAATTACCTTTTTTGAGGCTTATTGCGACCCTATCTGGGTAGGTACTTAAGTCCCTAGGTAGGTAGAACCTTATCCTGCCTATCGTGACTCTTGTCTCAAAGTGTGACAACGGAAACTAAAGTATTTGAAACGTCTGAAATAATAAAATGACAATAAAATATACGAGACCAGATTTTTTATTGCTTAGCTGGATCATGGTGCACCTGGTATTAAGTGGTTACCGCAGCCCATAGATATCTGCAACGTGAATTCCACCACCCACCTTGAGAAATGAGTTCTAAGGTCACCGTTTTTATAAAGCAATGGCAGCCCCAACTTTAAAACCGAAACGCATTATTGCTCCATGGCAGAAATAGGCAGGGCGGTGGTACTTACTCGTGGGGACTTACAGAATATCCTACTACCAGTAAACGTCCTACTATTAGTAATTTTAATTGTGGTATCATAAATCAGTTTCATGCTATCCTCAGGCAAGCAAACACAAGAATTGCTTTGTGTGTCTATCAGTGGTGGTATTTACGTTGCCTATAAGTTAATTTAAGTATCTAACATCAGATAGACTCGGCATATCTACTATATACACATTTACAAAAAAATATATATACAAAAAAGAATGTCGTTTCTATACTTGCTGTTCTGCAGCTTTTTCTCAAGAAAATGGAACCGGAAGCCGACGAAAAGCTCTCCAAAAACGCAAGGAACAAAAACAGCATATGCTACAGGAAATTCGTAAAAAGATACAGATATAAATGATATAGAAGGAAAATATATACAGACTGAAGTGAAATAAGGGGAGAGTTTTTGTCTCGTAATGGAATTGTATTATTCGAAAACTTTGAGTAAAAACAATTCGGATATGCCCAGTCTATTCCCAGTTATATTTGTGGAATATTTTCTGACAAAAAAGTTTTTTTTACGTAATTTGAAAAATAAATCGAAGTCATAAGTGTCATAGCTGAGGGTCTATAATCAAAAATGTAGTTTCATAGTTCCATTTTTTTTGTTCTTTTTTTTATAAGGTGTCTTGGAACGAAAAGAAAATTTCAGTCTTAAGAATTAATTATTTGATAAATTTAGTTACTTTATTACTACAAAATAATGCATACTATTTTATTACTTTGGGCTAATTGTTTATAGTTATTGGCACTATTTATCTTGTAAATATATTTTAATAAATAAAAAATATATTATAAAATTGGTAAATAAAATGATTGGAGTCCATCTTCTGTTTTCTTTAGGTGTGATCATAAAAATTGTATTAATAATACAGGGCAATGACTTAATCTGGCAATAATGTGTTCTCTATCTAGCATATAATTAAAACGCCTGTGCATCAGTATTCTGACAGTTTTTAATTGACTTTCTTTAATTCACTAACCCTGCATTATTAGGATTCTATTAAACAAAAATTAATGACGTTAGTTCGTGTGATATTTTTATTTTAACTAACCGTCGTTTTTAAGAAATATTTACAGGTAAACTTAACGTTCGTCTGGTGTAGTGGTAAGTGACATGGTCACTACACTAGGGGGTCGCGGGTTCGAATCCCGCCTAGGGAAGATATTTGTATGATAAATATAAATGTCTTTTCCAGGGTTATGGATGTATATTAAATATATGTATGTGTATAATAAAAATCTTACATTTATTTCCGTTATCTGGTACCTGTAACACAAGTTCTTTACGAACTTATCACGGGACCAGTTAACGTGGCGTGATTGTTAGTAAAATATTCATATTCATATTCAACTTATTTGCATACGTTGTGTATTTTGCTTATTAAGTTCTAGAAATAAGGTATATAAATATTGCTAATATTTCCTGCGACATAAGGGCACATCCTATAATTTTTAACGTTCGATGTACAAAACGTTTCGGTAAAAAAAACAGCTTTGAGGTCGTCACCCTGACGAGATCTGTCCTTATTCCCCAATCGTAAACAAAGTGTAACGGCCGCAATGGGAACACTCGCGCTAAGGTGGAGGGATTCGCATTCTTATCTCTTTAGAATTAATTTGTTTTTTGTTTTAGTTTGCCCTGGAGCATTATAGTTACTGTTTATTTACAATTATATTTATTAACAGTGCGAACGCGGTCGGCCTAATGTAATTTTGGGATCATAATGAATTTATTTGCACTGTTACAGATTCAACTCTATGGTTTTCTATCTCTATGGATTAATTTTAGCCCGAGAAGATTATTGATCCATTAACGGTGCTTTTAGGCACTATAAACAACGATCACCGTCTTCGTCGAACCCGTCGCATGCGACGAAGCGAATTAACCCATAGACAGCCCACTGAGTTTCTCGCCAGATCTTCTCATGGGTCGCGTTTCCAATCCGGTGGTTGATTCTGCGAAGCACTGCTCTTGCTAGGGTCAGTGTTAGCAACACTCCGGCTTGAGCCCCGTGAGCTCACCTACACACGTTAGGGCGAAGCTGAAATAGCGTCTCAAGGCTATCAGCATAAGAAGGGAAAAAAAAAGATTCCCCTAAGTCTCACAAATAACTTTAAAATTTACTGTTAGTGTTCAACTTAAAACTTATTGTGTGAATGTAATTTAAATAAACCATGGTTTTCTCCATACGATGGAGCTGAGGGTTGTTTCGAAGTATTAAATGGTATATTATATGTAAATAGCTCTCCCACCCATTAAACCAGAACGCTTGACTGATTTACGGTAGAAATGCTCAGGATGATGGCATCTTTATGGGTGACCTCACATTAACTTTTTTACTGGTGGTAGGACCTCTTGTGAATCCGCAAGGGTTGATACCACCGCCCCGCCTATTTCTGCCGTGAAGCAGTAATGCATTTCGGTTTGAAGGGTGGGATAGCCGTTGTAACTATACTGAGATCTTAGAACTTATATCTCAAGGTGAGTGGCGAATTTACGTTGCAGATGTCTAGGGGCTCCAGTAACCACTTAACACCAGGTGGGCTGTGAGCTCGTCCACCCAACTAAGAAATAAAAAAAATAAAAAAAAACTCCTACTAGTAGTTACACAAATTCATAATATTTGCGGATTGGGTTCCTATGGTATCCTGTAATTCAAACGTGAAAATATGTAAAATATTTATTTGCACAAAGTTTTAGCTGCCTGTGGGATTTCAACTCAGCCATAGTCGCTTCATTTGATACGAAAACACATAGTATCTTATCCTTTAGCCAATGACGTCATCAAAATGTACATCGCTATTATAATAATGTCTTGTAATCTGGTAAGTAACTGTAATGCAGTGCTTAAAATGAAATCAATATCAACATGTTTCTATTAATTCAACATCAACAAGAGTTCTTCGAGAAAAGCAGAGAAAAAAATAATATAGGACAAATGGAAATGAATGCGTATTCTCTTGCATACATTCAAGTTAACTTTATAGCCACACTTGGCGACAAACCCGCGGTAAAAGCTTTAAGAGATAGCGTTTTTAATTCATCCACATAAAGTATCAAGCGAGAGAGAGAGAGAGAGTATTCTTTATGATACATAAAAAAAAAACAATGCGAAACATTAAATACAATAAATCTACAATTGGCGTATGTATACAATATGTATATAAGTATGTAGTATGAAAAATAAATCCGATTTGGAACGAAACTTTAGTTTAAAAAAAGATTAAATGTAAAAGTATAATTTGGATACGATTAAAAAATTAATCTGCCTCATGTTATCATCAGAGTCTCTGATCTGCCGCTATCGAGCTCAGAGCAGAAGAAGGTTTACTTTGAAGTAGAAGTTGCGTCGCAAACCAAACCCGGTAGGTTGTTTCCTATTCAGGAATATGACATCGTCGTTCAGATAATTGTAGGGTAAAGTGTTGACTGTAGTCACTTCTTCTACCTTTCCCAGCTTCTATCCCAGATAGGAAATATTTTAGTTGGTGGCTTCGGTAGTCCAGCATACTGATGTCAGCAGAAAAATGCCCCAACGCTTTCTCTATCTCTATCTGTTATGTACAAGTATGTGTTGATGCATGTTATTATCACTGACGAGTATTGTATGAATACATATTCAATATACACCATCGAAAAACGCATTACAAGCTGTATTTCCAATATTAACTAAATTATTACAAAAAAATACTAACAATCACGCCACGTTAACTGGTCCCGTACTAAGCTCATAAAGAACTTGTGTTACCAGAGAACGGAAATAAATTTAAGATTTTTATTATTCACATACATATTATTATATTTACTATACATCCATAAATAACCCTGGAAAAGACGTTTTATATTTATCATACAATATCTTCCCTTGGCGGGATTCGAACCCGCGACCCCCTTGTGTAGTGACCATGTCACTTACCATTACACCAGACGGCCATTAAATACATAGAAATATACACTATCGAAGAACAATACTTTCATTTAAAAAAATCGGTTGTCTGTAAAGTCGGTTTACTGACGATAGATAACGTCGTAATAAAAAAACTGATGGAATGATTTTATTTTTCAAAAGAAAAAAATAATTTTATTTGTTTGATAAATATTTTGTATGGACAATTGACACTACATTCACTTTTCACTGAACTTCATACTTGACGAAAACATGTAAATGAACTATTGTATAGCAGCTGTCCACGCGGATGCATCGCTCACTCAAGTAGGATAGAGACAGATGTCGAACGCTGCCGAAAGCGGAGACCGATTGTGCCTCTTTGTCGCTCGTTGCCCGCTCTCTCTTGCACTTTGAGCCTTAAATGGAACGCCTCAATGAGTCATTTTTTTTCGTGCGTGCAGCAGGATCCATCGAATTATAAGACGTTATCACGTCAAAATTGTATTACCGCTTGTATTTTCTAACTTGTGCCGGCTATTGGACCGCGGGCTGCGTGAAGGAATCCACCACGCTCCAGTTACGTCGCCCGTAATACTTGTCAATTTCTAACAAAATATTTCTAATGGCCACTACTCTGTTCGTTTTTCCAATTACCGAGTTGTTTTCCACGGGCTATTCGATGTTATCTTATTGCGTGGCTGTGACCAAAATCAGAAGTCAGCTTTTTGGCCGGTCCAAAATCTCTATAGGTATATATAAAAATGAATTGCTGTTCGTTATTCTCGCTAAAACTCGAGAACGGCGGGACCGATTTGGTTAATTTTGGTCTTGAATTATTTGTTGAAGTCCAGAGAAGGTTTAAAAGGTAGATAAATATGAAAATGGTCAGAATTAAATAAAAATAACAATTTTGTTTTTCCTTTGATGATTGATTGAGGCACTACAAAGTCTGCCGGGTCAGCTAGTAAATAATATAGATTTTTTCTAAGTAATGCTACGGAACACTTTTTAAGAATGACAGTATTGTATTAATTTAAAAGTAATCCTTAATAATATGTTGCAATTCGATCTGTTTGAACAATATTCTGATAGCAAGCAACTAAGGAGGTTTTCTAGTTGATGCGTTTTATTTATTTATTGCTTAAGTGGGTGGATGAGCTCACGTCCCATTACAAGAGCCCATAGATACCTACGACGTAAATTCCGCCACTCATTTTGAGACAAGAGTTCTAAGGTTTCAGTTGTAACAGTACAACGGCTGCCCTACCCTTTAAACCGAAACGCATGACTGTTTAGTGGCAGAATCAAGCAGGATGGTCGTACTTACCCGTGCGTACTGACAAGACGTCCTACCAGCACTGAATCTAGAACAAAAAACAGCAAAATACGATCAATGTTTCTTTAGTCTGAGACAAAAACTTTATGATATCTTCCGATCGTTCAAATTACGTTCAAATGTCAGAGGTTAGATAGATACATCACGCCCAGTTATAAATAAACATCTTCATAACCATAAAAGCTAGGTTATAAAACAGACAAATGAATCATACGCCATTTTAAAACCGATGTCCGAAAAAGTGACGTGTTTATTTCTATCTTGTTTGTTTTGTTGTAAGTTTTTTATTGTTTACATTTTATTGTTACTAGTTAAATGACCCCCTGCCCTTGCGCTAGCCAATAACGAGGTGTTTATTTGTATTTGTTCAGTAAAAACATGTAAAATTTTCAAATGATGCAATGATATTACACGATACTAAGATGATATAACTCAAATTGTGCAAACATTAGCGGGATTTGCATACGCTCAAGTTTCCAATGAATAGCTTTGGTAACGAAACTCTTTTAAAAAAAGCTCACACATACTACTTTAAACTATGTATTAAGCTGCTATAAAGAGAGTGACCAGAGATCCATTTCTGATTCCTTCCGTCCGACTTCGGAATGAGCTTCTCCTCTTCAATGATTCATAAGCATAACATGTACTTCTTCAACTATAGTTTGAGGTAACTTGAGGTTCTATGGGGAGTGCTCTGAGGAATTGTTTGAGATGATTCCATCATCTCATTTTAGCATCCGCCCGCTACCGCTGTAGAGTTCATCCAAAGTACCTAAAATCACTGCGTTCATCTATATTACGCTTCTATAGATCTTTTTTACCACGCACTATCCGGCTTTGGAATGAGCTTCCCCCCACGATGTTTAACGCTATGACATGTCATTCTTCAAAGGAGGCTTGTGGATAGTACTTAACAGTAGGCAGCGGCTGCCCCTGGCATTGCTGATATCCATGGGCGACGGTAACCATTCACAAGCAGGGATGTATGCTTATCTGCCTACTAAGGTAATAAAAAAATCAACAGTCAGCGGCTTCTTGCCTATGCATGGCTTGGGATTTCTAAGAACCAGGCAATAAAAATTATAAATGTACGTATATTTTTATGTAAATACACGTAAATACGTAAATTTCTTTCGACGACCACAGTACACAGACGGTAGTCTGAAATTTCAAAGTCATATTTAACTGAGTCGGATTAACGTTCATTAAAGCAACTAGAAATTTAATATTTCATTAGGATTCAATCATATTTTCAAATACAAATAAAACTAGCTATTTCATACAAGTTATCAACCTTGTTACATCCCAAAGTGAAGTCAAGTAATAGTACTCCACTCCACATATTTTATTCAGTGCTGCTAATTCCAAATTACCTACAGAGACGGCCGTCCATAATGATTTCAGCCTTTGCCTGGACGTGTCGACACATAGTGATGCACTTAGACTTATCGATATCAAATAAAAATAACCTAGTCTTATATTTTAAAGTGGCTTTGTATTTAGTTATCATCGACGTTTCAAATTAAAAATTATTTCAATGGAGTTCATGAATTTTGAAGAGATCTGGCGGAATACATCTTCGTCGTGGCCTAAAGAATACGACGATTTCTGTTTGTCACGCGTGTTAGCCAGTGCTGCCAATTATTTAAAAGAAATACGTACTTAATACGTTTTTGCGAAGAAGGAGTCCTTCCTTCGCGTAATAAAAATCGTACTATTATGTATTAATGTATCTAGTAGTTGAGTTACCATGAGTAGATGACTTCTATATGCGTATTTCTGTCCCGAGCGGTTACGTCTTTCGGCTTAAATATTGAGACAACTGTCAATTAGTACCAGGGCTACCAGAATTAATGGACTTCACAACGTGAATGTCGATACCTATCTTGAAATATGAGATCAAAGTTTCCATTGTACGTAATCAGTCAATGTAGAATTATAAAGTAGTAAAGATTGAAACATTGAAACATCATTATTACGTCACAAATACAACCACAATTAGTTGCAAAAAACGAATGAAAAAACTTATTTTATAATTACGATTATTTTTTTAATAAAATAATCAAGTTCGTTAGCTTTTATTAATCTGGTAACCTTCGGAACTGCTTAATTGAAGTTTTACCGGCGAACCACCAATGTTGCCATTTCTAGCCTCAACCCTTCTTACTTTTTTATTTCACAATTCTCAATAACTAAAATTTCCAAGATGCTAATCATTAATTTAAATTTGAAGTGTTAAAATATTTATTTAAAAAACGTAATTAACTGAATCTATCATTAATAAAATAATTAAATAGGTACTACAAAACACTTATTTGAATAATGAAATGAACTGAATCTAAAGCATCACAACCATCTTAAATCGTTCGTATTGAGTTATGCAGCTATGGATGGACCTCAAAGACTTTAGTAAGCATCAAAGTTTAGCAGTAAACATTTGCTAAATGCGTATAGCAAAAATTAAACCAAGAAATTTGATAAATTGTAACTATACTGAGATCTTGGAACTTATATCTCAAGGTGGGTGGCGCATTTACGTTGTAGATGTCCATGGGTTCCAGTAACCACTTAACTATTTGGTACTACTGGTGGTAGGACCTCTTGTGAGTCCGCACGGGTAGGTACCACCGCCCCGCCTATTTCTGCCGTGAAGCAGTAATGCGTTTCGGTTTGAAGGGTGGGGCAGCCGTTGTGACTATACTGAGACCTTAGAACTATATCTCAAGGTGGGTGGCGCATTTACGTTGTAGATGTCCATGGGTTCCAGTAACCACTTAACACCAGGTGGGCTGTGAGCTCGTCCACCCATGTAAGCAATAAATAAAAAAGAACTACCGAGAGGGGGTGGAATGTTCTTAAGCGGGTTGTTTTCGTTGATTATTGTGTAGATAGGTAACCGAATTAAGTGCTTACATGACGTCAAAATGCTCTCAAAATCAGTAAGCCCAATATTATAAACAGCGTTGGCCCAAAATAAAATTCAAACAAAACAATTTTATATAATATTGAGGGTTGAAAGGCTTCAAGCGACATTTTTGCAATATTACAGGAGATCTATTGAAAGTTTGAAATTTGTAAAAAAACCTCACAAACAAAACTTCTTCAGCTATTTGAATAAAATAAACTTAGTTGAAGTTCAATTAAAAACATCGAATTGTTGATGCTGATACCACATAAAACGCACCTTTAACTACAAAGGTAAATGTCGCGTATTAAACGAAATTTCGCTTAAACCAAATAGACTTTCACCTATCGATATATCGATACTTCCAAACGTCACATCACTACCGCCTCCGCCAATTTCGACCGGTTGCATCGTTGTACAAAAAGCTTGAGACATCATTCGAAATTTATCTGAACTGGCACGGCAGCTAATGTTATTTTTGCGCTTTGACTGCATTCAGGTCGCTTCGTTCGTAAAATATGACACAAGATAATTTATATACAAGAGGACTGATTAATTGGAATCGAAGTACTGAATGGTGATTGTGTGTAGCTCTATTTTTTTTATTGCTTAGATGGGTGGACGAGCTCACCTAGTGTTAAGCGGTGGCCAGAGCCCATAGGCATCAATCACGCTAATGCCGTGGCCTATCTTGAGACATGAGTTGTCAGGTCTCAGTTTCTACAGTAAAACGGTTGCCCCACCCTTCGAACAGAAACACATACATTACTGCTTCACGGCAGGGCAGTGGTAACTACCCGTGCGGATTCACAAGACGTCCTACTACCAATAACATTATCTCTGTCTCCATCGTCAATTGTATTTACCCATTCCATTATTATTTGTTAGGTAGATAAATCACTAATCTAGCGTATGTAGTATTCTGATGTGTGATCGAATGAAATTAATAATTTTTTTTATTGCCTAGATATGTGGACGAGCCCGCCTGGTGTTAACTGGTTACTGGAGCCCATAGACATCTACAACGTAGACGCGCAACCCGCCTTGAGATACAAGTTCTAAAGTCTCAGTATAGTTACAACGGCTGCCCCACCCTTCAAACCGAAACGCATTACTGCTTCACGGCAGAAATAGGCAGGGCGGTGGTACCTACCCGCGCGGACTCACAAGTGGTCCTACCACCAGTAATTACGCAAATTTATTTTTTTTATCTACTACTACTTCTGCCTTGACGCAACGACCCAAACTGGATCTTTGCTTCCGATACCAAAAGAGGCCATTCCTTGCGTTTCTACTCTGTTTCCTGCTACTGGGTAGTTTGGTCCTCCTTTATTTGTTAAATTGAATTATTTATAGTGAAAAAAAAATCATGTTTAACTAAGACAATTTTTGGAAATTATAGTTAAAACGTTTCGCATTCAGCCTATGGTTGTGCTTAACGGTTTATTACTATTTTCAAAATTTTGTTAGAAATTACGATGCAAATGTGTGTTGTATTCGCAAGCCTAAACTCACGGCTTTAGATTTAGAATTTTTAATTTGTTTTTTTTTTATTGCTTAGATGGGTGGACGACCTCATAGCCCACCTGCTGTTAAGTGGTTACTGGAGCCCGTGGACATCTACAACGTAAATGCGCCACCCACCTTGAGATATAAGTTCTAAGATCTCAGTATAGTTACAACGGCTTCCCCACCCTTCAAACCGAAACGCATTACTGCGTCACGGCAGAAATAGGCAGGGCGGTGGTACCTACCCGCGCGGACTCACAAGAGGTCCTACCACTATTAATTACGCAAATTATAATTTTGCCGGTTTCACTTTTATTACACGAGGTTATTCCTTCACCGTGGACCTCAATCGTGAACATTTGTTGAGTACGTAATTCATTAGAAAAATTGGTACCCGCCTGGGATTCGAACACCGGTGCATCGCTCAACACGAATGCACCAGACGTCTTATCCGTTAGGCCACGACGACTTCAACTCCTCTTTAATTACATTCTGAGCCTTCTGTATATAATATTGATTGTAGTGGTGCACTAATGAAATTTGAACGAGCGCGCAGATTAAGTGTTTTTTTTATGTTTGAAATTTCGCAAAGGGAATAAATATGTCGTGCCAAGAAATACAGTATTTTTTTCTCTGAAGAGCGCCATTCTATAATGGAGGGTGCTTTTTCGCTTCCCGTATTTAGCTCGGAGATTTCGATCGTGATTAATTTGATTTTGACATCAAAATTTTACGTTAAGATTGGAAAAATACTCTCGTAAAATTTTTGTTGAGTAAATTATTTTTTCGTGTTGCGTAATAAGTACTTAGGTAGATAGATACATTATAGAAGGTACACTGACAAGGGAATTCTTCCTGAATTGTCGTCGTGGCCTAAAGGTTAAGACGGCCGGTGTGCGCGTATCAAGCGATCAAGTCCGCGTTCGAATCCCACAGACCGGTACTATTTTTTACAAGCGAATACGAACTTAACATGGTCACGATGAAGGTATAATATTGTGTAATCAAAAAAGGAAAAACTAAACATTTTTGTGATTACCGGTGCCAGAGTGAGTTGTAAGTGAGCGCGTGGGCACGCCTAGCTACCACCACTTAACCATGGGACGGAGCTATACAACATAATACAGTATTCGACCTCATGTCTCAAGGTCGATGATGATATAAGATTAGACGGGCCGTAAGCTTGTCCACCTATTGATAAAATAATACGCTCAAAATAAGTATTACCACTGAAAATACTCGTCTATGACAGTTAAGACTGCATTTGTCATCTTGAGAATCATCAATTGAGAACCTCCTCCTTTTTTGAAGACGGTTAAAAAGGAGAGAGAGCTCTAACTAATCAAATCTAATATGATAGCATTCTAAATGTTTGTATCCTATATCTATCTATAGAATATATAACGTCTTTCACATTTCATGAGCTCCCGTTATATTGGCGTTAAAAACAACAACAAAAAAACTATCGATACATTAAGGGTATATCGTCGAAGCGAGAAATCCATTAGAAAGAGGCAAATAAATATATTTGTTCCCAGCATCCTACCCGCAGTATTTAGTAATTCATAAAATGTTTTTTTTTTCTTTAATATATTTGCTGGTAACCTAAGAAGCTACTTAGGATAAAATGTGAAATTCATGGTAAGAATGCGTCGGATATTGTTTAATTAGTCTGTATAATGGTTTTACATAAATACGCAATGAATTCTTTGTAACAGTCGCATTTATTAATAATATCTTATTATATTTGAAGTGTCCGGAATTGCTAATCATCTGTTCTATCTCGTGCACTAGCAAATGATTTGGAGCTTCCGATTTGAAACTTAGAACAGATATAGTTATTTGTAATTAAACCTTGGACCTTGTGTTCCAAGGGCAAATTCTTCTCGTAACCACTTAATACACGGCGAGCCGTGATCACGTCTCCCCGATACCCAACAACATAAGCACGCATAGATTATTTTTATTTATCACTATTATATACGGTGTTATAAAAATAAACGGTTTTTAAACAAATATATTAATATATATGTTTTATGTATTTTTGTTTACAAAATTGTCGTGAAGCCTTGCAAATAACCTCACGTTGAGGCCAACTGATCTGAGATACAATGATTTTGCGTGACGAAAATTTTTGTTTAGAAATATTATATTAATATGTATTTTTTTCATGTGTATTATTATAGAGTTTAACTGGTACGGTACTGATCCATGACGACCTTAGTGGCCGATCGACCATAGAGTAGATCGGAACTAGAGAAATTATGTTAATTAATTAATTTCTGTTTTAAATTTTTGTTTTCATGATTTAAAATTCCCAACCAAATCGAATGTCATTACGTGTGATCATTTTGAACGGCATTTCTGATACAAACTCTTCAATCGCTTCACTTATTACATAATTTAAAATCCAAGAATTATTAGAATAAATAAAAAAAATATACAAAACAATTAATTAAACGAATTCTAAAATTGCATAATAAACATCCAAAAATACATCTAAGTTTTTACAATTAAAACGCCTCGCATTTGAATATTTATATTTAATAATTATGAATATTCCGTTGTTCACGTAATAGGTAATTTGTTGAATTAAGAATCATTAATAACCCACTTTCACTTCGTATTGACGATACAATAGAAAATAAATCATTCCCACGCCAAACGACACGGAAACGGACGCTTAACAACTTGTCAAGTATCATAATTATTTCTATTTAAATAGCTCACTCGTAATTAGGCGCGTTTCATTGCCGCTATCGTAAAATTCGAGCAACAAATGTCAGGACCAAGAACTTTCCTTAAATTGCCTGCATAAACAAAACCTAGCCTTAAATTTTTGAGGCTGGAGAACCTTCTACCTTTTTATTTATTGCATAGATCAATAGACGAGTTCTCGGCCCACCTACTGCTAAATGATTTCCGGACCTCATAGACGGCAATAACGTAAAAACCGCCATCGACTTTGAGACATTCATTCTGAGTCTGATTGCTACAGTACAAAAGCTGCCACAAACTTTAATACTATGATCTCACAACCGAAACGCATTACTGCTTCACGGTGGAAATAGGTAGGGTGGGAGTACCTGCCTTAGCGAGGTCACAAGTCCACCAGTAAAGCCTACCATCCTATAATACTTGGTTACTATAGCTCGTAAACGGTTGCTCTTGAGTTGTCAGGTCTCTTTTGGAGGTGCTCGGGCAGTTGTTAGCCAATCCCACCCCTCCTAGTTGAGCCTTTGCTCGCCCAGCTGTCCTGGTGAAACTGAAAAGGCCTCTGGACCACCAGTAATCCCTCATTCATTAAAAAATCTCGTAAGCGCTACACCGATAATCCCATTCCATACTTAGACACTTAGACATAAGATCGAATTCCCAATAACATTATTTACTGTGAAATAACGGATGAAATAAATTAGATTATGCACTCAGAATATTTCTACAGTCTCTGTATTTAATAGTAATCTGTCTAAGGTAGCTTAGCCGTTCCTTTTCCTTTCATTCGACCTTGCATGACGCTCTGAGCATGCGTGCCACAGATTAACGTACCACAATATTAATTGTTCGCAGACTGTGTGAATTCGTTCTGAATTTGTTCCACTATAATATAGGTCTTTAACTAAGAAATTCCCGTTTAGTTTACAGATAGTTAAAGCCTTTTTTTTATAATTATTCTTTATTAATATAAATCCAAATATGAATCCGTGGTATCCGATGCGCAACTTGCCAGGGCAGTGGTGATTTTTCAATAAAATGAGGTGTGCTGGAGTCAATAAAACAAACGTGTGGCACTCGGGAACTGCAAGCTATTGCATAGCATTTTTTATCAACTTATGCAATTATAATTACACAATGATAATTTAATAATAAAACAATAATAAAACAAGACCACGCTATATTAAACATTAATAAAAGCAAAACCTTAACTGTCCCCTTCACACTCATGAAGGGGAGCTTCACACTCATAAGCTAGACCACGCGAGAGAGAGATGGGCAGACTTTTCATGATGCGCATGCAGTGTGACGTCACGCCAGGCGCTTATTCACAAACACTACACAAGCGCAACGTGTGAATGTGTTCAACGCGAGCTACATGGTAGGCGGAGTGAGGGATGTTAGGTTTTTTTCGTTACGGAATTTCATGATTCGGTCGCCGCACTCAAGGCCCGCGATAAAAGCTATGCAATAGCTTAAAAAACACTTCAAAGGCATTTTGTACCGCTCCCAATTATTGAGTTTTTTTCTTGTTGTTCAAAAAGTTGTTCAAACTTTGGAAAAAGTAGAAGTCTGTCAGTGTGAGGTCTGGTGAGTACGGTGGATGACGCAAAACTTTCTAATATTTACAATTGAAATCAGTACGATTGTGATTAAAATTATCGTAATTAACAATTACGTCTCTGCAGTACGCTAATGAAGTTAATAATTCGAGTTTGTGCGAACGGGACAATTGAAGCTGAAATTTAATATATTGAATTAATATTATCTATACTAACATTATAAAGCAGAACAGTTTGTTCGTTTGAACGCGCTAATCTCAGGAACTACTGGTCCGATTAGAAAAATTCTTTCTGTGTTAGATAGCCCATTTATTGAGAAAGGCTATAGATTATATAACATCAGGCTAAAATCAATAAAAGCGGAGCACCAATAAAGAGTGTTTCAAAATCGGGGTTTTTTTCCCTTTTTTTTTATCCACTGCATGCGCTGCAGAAACGGTTAAAATTTCGCTAAAATAATGTATGACAGAATTGTTCCCCTTTAAAAGATCTAAAAAAAAGTCCGCGACAGCATATGTCTATACGTAAAGGTTGGCTCACTATAACGTGTTTTATGCTAACCAAATTTGTTCTGAAATAAAGCTTTATTTGGGAACTATTCCACGCGGACTAAGTCGCGGGCAAAAGCTAGTGTATGATAGTTGGGGAAATCTATGCTGTTTTTATTGTAACGAGCTATCTATGGGCTCCGGCGAGTACTTAATATCGAAAGAGCGGTGAGTATGCTCCTAAGCTGACCGACAGATACCGAAACAGCTGAACATAGAAATTTTAATTTTTGAGATATTCCGTTCAAAACATATGATATACAAAAATACCAAACCGAGTAATGTTAAATTTCAAAATAGACACGAGCGAAGCCACAGGACTTTTTTTACTGAATGAAACAACAAAAAGAGGTCGTTGAACTTTTATATTGTTCAACGAGAACAAGGGACGGGCCTTGGGCGGTTTTAATTTTCGGATCATGATTATCCTCGCCCGAACTGATGCTGGGCGGATTCTGGAAAAAAAGAACCTGGAATAATTAAAAAATATATCTCGATTGAAAATGTGTATACAATAAAAGTAACCAGCAAATTCAGGCCACGTTGTTGCGATTGTGATTTTTATCCTATCTATGCTGATAGCCTTGAGGGGCTATTTCAGCTTCACGTAGTGTAGGTGAGCTCACGGGGCTCCAACCGGAAGTGTTGCTAACACTGGCCCTAGCAAGAGCAGTACTTCTCAGAATCTACCACTGGGTCGAAAACGCGACCCACTGAGAAGATCCGGTGAGAAACTCAGTGGGCTGTGTCTGTGGGTTAATTTACTCATCGAGCCCTTCGTCGCAAGCAATGGGTTCGGGGAGGTCGGTTTTTTTATTTATTTGTAGCTTAGATGGGTGGACGAGCTCACAGCCCACCTGGTGTTAAGAGGTTACTGGAGCCCATAGACATCTACAACGTAAATATGCCACCCACCTTAAGATATTAGTTCTAAGGTCTCAAGTATAGTTACTATGGCTGCCCCACCCTTCAAATCGAAACGCATTACTGCTTTACAGCAGAAATAGGCAGGGCGGTGGTACCTACCCGCGCGGACTCAGAAATGTCAATTCATTCGGAACAAAACTTCCCCAGAATAGACTAGAATCAGAAACTTTAATACAAAGTCCAATCCAATATCTGCACACTACACTCGAATTCTCAATTCCTTAGCCACGTGACGTCCTACATTATTCATGAAATACACATGTCGTTTACAGACACAGTAATCGAACAGATAAGGGTACAGACATAAACACCTTCAATATACGGATGCGGATTGGAGTGGAAAAGGGAATATCAAAATTCGGTTCTTTTTTTTCCTGGTGACTGAACAAATGAAAAGAGATTGAAATTGAAACCTAGGTCTTTGGAGATGCTGCGGGTCTATGAATATAATGTTGGTTAATACATTTAAAATTTTATTTGAGTTTTATAGTCTTAAGCACATTAATAGCGAGCGTTCTAAATATAATGACAAAGCTGTCAGGACCTGTTAGATTTATATACCTCTCTTTCTTCCACTAAATCAAATTGAACTTACGACCACTAAGTAAAAGAGAAGTCTAGATGGTTCTTAGCCCACCGCCAGGGTAAATACACTACAAGCCTACTGAACTTTAGACAAGTGGACCATTTTTTTATAGCTTAGATGAATGGACGAGCTCACAGCCCACCTGGTGTTAAGTGGTTACTGGAGCCCATAGACATCTACAACGTAAATGCCGCCACCCACCTTGAGACATGAGTTCTAAGGTCTCGGTATAGTTACAACGGCTTTCCCACCCTTCAAACCGAAACGCATTACTGATTCACGGCAGAAATAAGCAGGGTGGTGGTATTTACCCGTGCGGACTCACAAGAGGTCCTACCACCAGTAAAGCTTTAATGATAAAAACCTCTATAATCAGTTTTCTCGAATTTGCTCAAAGTTCTCAAAAAAGCAATCCACTAAGTGAAGACCTCACCTACCTTCAAACTTTAAATAGAAGCGCGTTGTATAAAGGTATGTGCAGACAGAGAGCAACCAACCGTCCTAACACCGAATAAACTATAAATTAGCCGAAAAATAAAGTATGTGAGACGATGTTGTTAGGTACTGAGTTTGATTTAAACGGACTTAGTAGCGGTAGCTAGAAGTAGCTAGTGGTCACGTAACCTGATAATCAGCATTAGATATTTTCATCAGTACAAGATCCTTTGAATATACCTCAAATTCCCAATTGACTAAAAGCCCAGGGTTCCTATAGGGCTGCTGTGTGCTCACTGCGAGTTATTTTAACGTTCTCGATAGAGTAAAAGTTAACTCGAATTTGTATGCAGTTGGAACAGCGCCCCTAGCGGAAACCGTAGGCAAACACTCGAACTCCATACAAATCTGAGCTAACTTTTACGCTATTTAGAACGTTAAAAAACTCGCACCAAGCACACTGGTCGCGTTTCCATAGACTTTTACTATGCAAGATGATCAAAAATCTCAGACGTTTATTCTTCTAAAATAAAAATTACATATTTTATTTTCTGTCCCATACAGAGGCCGTGTGAATTAGCCTTTATAAACAAGATGAGCTTGTCGCAAAATTGTAATACGCAAGTCATTAACGGCTATATTTATAAACGTAAAAGTAATGGTATAACTTTATTTATATTCTTATAACGCTTTTATTAGTTTTGTTTGTTTGTACGAATGGATGGCGTATTCATATATATATCCACAATAAGATATCCATATATCCATAATAAGAAAAAGACAGGATAAAAAAGAGTAAAGTACTGTTACGCGCTGGAGTTCGGGATAAATAAATCTTCCAGCGAAATACAAATTAAAACTCTATTTAACACTTCGAACATTTACAGATCACTTTACAATTCGTAATTCACTTCTTCCGCTTCGCTTCAGGCGATCCGTTCGCTGTTTCGCTTCGATTACAACCGATTACTAACTGATTTCGTGTCATCTCTGCAACGCTTTTATATTCGATACGACAACCCTAGAATTACCGATAATATTCCTGACAGGTCGAGTAGTTTCGATATGTGTTTGCTCTATTTGATAAGAGATGGCGTTGTACTTCTCGAGTGTTCTCGATATGACTAGTTCCCTTAAAATTCGTTTCTGCTATTCGATCATAGATGGCGTAGCGCTTACCGGCGTAATAGTACTTTACGTTCAGTAATACACTTGTCGCGGCATTTACAGTAATTATTTTATTCCTACGTAGAAACATTCCCGTCAGTTCACGCTCAACTGATGGTGAATGTTATTAATGCTGGCGGAGGTCGGCAATGCCATGCAATGCCATATTTCAGACGAGTCCTACCGATTAGAACTTTTTATGGCCATTTCTGAAGAATGACAGGCCATTGCGCTCAAAGACCTCGTGGAGGGATGTTCATGCCAAGGCCGGAGCATATGTACGTGAAAAAATAAGAAATTTACTGTGAAGAAGTACTCTTTCTAAGTAGCATGGATGAATTGCTGAGTGACTTCAAGCTCAAGAAAAAAATTCATGGTTGCAGTTCCGTGATTTAAAATATAATAAAGATGTCGATAAATTTGACGTAAGATTTAATTGATCTAAAATTGTCAAAGTCAACACTCCAAAAAACACAGATAAAAAGCTACCCACTAAAATGGGTATTTTCTAAAAAGGAATATATGACTTTACATTTTTAGGTCTTATTATATTTAAGTTTACAATGACTCATTAGAATATTTATTTGTTACAGCGGCCACCGATATTGCTTCGATGGATGCTCACCGTGGTTCTGGTCATAGCTGTCATCGCTCCCACGTCAGACTCAACAAGTGAGTAACATTTATTTTTAACAGACTTCAAAAAGTAGGAGTTTTTCAATTTGACGGTATTTATTTTTGTGTGTCTCCTCTGTAGTTTGTCTGGGTGAACAGATAAGGTATATGCAATGAAGAAATAACTACAAAATATACTAGTAACAACTAATAAAATTAACGGTGGTAAGATGTTTTAGAATTTGAGTAGGCAAAAAAACAATACGCGCAAAACTAATGTTTACAAAGCCATCTGTTATCTATGGGTGAAACTATGGATAGGCCGGTTTTGTAGCAAAATTTATTATATTTTAAATAAATTGCAGTATACATAATTATAAACATGATTATGAAAAATTGTGGGTTAGGCCACTATTACGCTGACGGCCTCATATATGCGAGTTTATCTCAAAAATGTCGTAAGCGAGATTCAGGCATCTGTCAAATACATTGTGGTCTCTTCCTTAGAGAGACGGTTGAAAATGATCTTCTTCTTCTTAGCGTTTTCCCGGTCCAATGTCAGGGTCCGCTTTCCTACATAAACACCTCTTTGCCCGGTTTTCAGCATCCTTCTGGGTGAGGTTATTCTCTTCCACAACCGCCCTTACCACATGGCGGGTGAAAATGATGTTTCCGAAACTAAAAAATATCTTTTTACTGATGGTAGGACCTTTTGTGAGTCCGCATGGGTTGGTGCCACGACCCTGCCTATTTTGCCGTGAAGCAGTAATGCGTTTCGTTTATAAGGGTGGGGCAGCCGTTGTAAGTAAGCAGTTGGGTAGGTGGCGGCATTTACGTTGTAGATGTTTATGGGCTTCAGTTACCACTTAATACCAGATATGCCGTGAAATCGTTCACCCATTTATCCAATTAATAAAAAATAAATAAAAAATTACGAAAATAAAAGAGTCACGATGCGTAGGTACTTATTATTCAGTGCATACCAAAAATTTACAAACGAAATTCGTACCGTCAATTATCGTGCCGTCAAGTGTGCGGACGTGCTGGGCGGACATCTCACATACCAGATAATCCAGCAATTTGTTTAAGTAAAAAAAATGAGCTTATGTCAACGTTCGCACAAACATAGATAGCGCTCTGTGGACGCTTAAGTAAGTAAGTAAGTAAGTTTTATTGTTTGAAGTATTGAATATTAAGTAGTATTATTTTAAAAAAAAAATAATGACACTCGGGGACTGCCGCGGTATTGGTAAAGCTATTGCATAGCATTTTTTATCAACTTATGCAATTACAATTAGACAATAATAATTTAATATTAAAACAATAATAAAATAAGACCACGCTATATTTATAAACATTAACAAAAGCAAAACATTAACTGCCCCCTTCACACTCATAAGCTAGACCGCGCGAGAGAGAGATGGGCAGATGATGTGTATGCAGTGTGACGTCACGCCACGCGCTTATTCACAAGCACTACACAAGAGCAACGTGTGAATGTGTTGAACGCGAGCTATATGGTAGGTGGAGTGGGGGGGGTTTTAGGTTTTATTTTCGTTACGAAATTTCTTGATTCGGTCGCCACGCTCATAGAAAAGCTATGCAATAGCTTAATAATAATAATACTAGATGAAAACGAGCAAACTAGTTACAGTTCACTACAGAGAATAAAACTGAAATGCCACAATCCACCTTAAAATCTAAGACACAAAGATCAATTAATTACATTAATACAACGGCTGTACATTTCAAACGGATCAATTATTACTTTGTGTACCAAATTGTGCAATTTTTTATTAAATTTTATTATTTAATGGGATATCCATGTACTTACTTGCTTTTAGATTTATTTGCATCATGAAAAAACGGACACGCTAACTCCTTGATAGATCTAAAACAATTATCGTTTAAAGTTAAACACATTACTTTGCAGATAAAATACGTGTTAAGATTTGGAAGTGAAGTCGTGAAATATGCGGCAAATCCAGCATTTATTACAAGTGAACTTAACTTCAGCTTTATAATATTAGTCTAGATTAAAATCAAATGATATAAATGGCTAATTTATTTAAAATCTATACTAATATTATAAAGAGGAAAGATTTGTTTGTTTGTTTGTTTCGAATAGGCTCCGAAACTACTGGACCGATTTGAAAAATTCTTTTTCCATTAGAAGCCGACATTGTCCCTGATGAACATAGGCTACTTTTTTTTATTTTTTTATTATTATATTTTTTTGGTTTCATGTGTGTTTTAATGTTTCCGAAGCGAAGCGAGGGCGGGTCGCTAGTTAAATATAAAGTACACTTGTAACGAATAACGTATTTATTTTGATTGGGATTAATATCATCTTTATAAAAACACCTTCACAAATAATGATTTATTTTAGAACAAATTTTGTTAACATAAAAAGTTTATAGGTTTTTTTAGAAGTTTCTTTTTCGGTCCGGGGGCCGGACCTCCTACGAGGTTTCCGCGCCCAGGGGACGTGTGGGTTATGTGGGACTTGACGATCTGCAGATGTTGAGAGCAGACCGCGGGCCCAAGGATGTTTTAGGGCCCTACCTACCAAACAACTCCCCTTGCACCTCTCTCCTCTCCCGACCTCCGATCTCGGCCCGGGATCAGAACCTACACAGAGTAGGGGGGTTCCCGCGGTCAACACTAAAACACGCAAGACGTAACATTTGACTTTGTCAGAGAATCTGGGAACACAGTAATGACCTTTGCGCAGTTTCGTTGGGGAGATTATTGCTGCTATGATTACAACCCTATGGAAAATATATTTTAATAAATAGTGTTAAATGTAAACACGTAAATTAAGCGAACTGTGAATATTCCTTGAGGTGAAAACTATACACCTTTTTCTTTGATGGCAACCCAAGTGGAAACATCGAAGGGTCGCTAGGACCAAATCTTCCGCTGTGTCATGTCCTTTTTTGGGTGTGTTGTAAATTTCACGGAGTATAAAAACCCAAGATTTTCCGTAGATAACTCGAGCGCATGCACACACATAGATCCGTTTGTGGCCTATTGCACACCCTGATGTACATACAATAAAGTGTTTAAGATATGGTACACTATAATCTTTGATCAGATATCCTAACATTTTTTTTTCGATTTTTACGATTAAGAAAGAGCAAAACACGTAAGCAACAAGTAATTAATTCAAATTAAGCTAGTATGGTACACAGTGGCATTATTAGCTGCTACTGGTAGGATGTATTGTGGGCACGCACGGATAGGAACCACCATTCTGCATATTTCTATCGCAAATCATTTGCTTAGACTTTAAAATCGTGTACTTAATCAATTGAATTAACAGCTCTATTTGTTACAGCTGTCCGCAGAAGACTCCGGAAGCCATCAAAGGTGTCCACATCGGTTTCGTCCAGCGTCTCTAGATCCACAGATCAAGTTCTCTCAGCTAGCGTGAACAGACCAAAGATTCGTGGTCGTCCTACAATAGCCAGCAGAAAATCATCCGCGGCTTTGGACAACTCCGTCACCACCGAACATCACAAAGATAAGGATGGATACAAGGTTAGTTGATTTAAAAGATATGTTCACACTATTTTTCTCTCTCCAAGATTTTGGTGTAACAAGTGCTCTAACATTTTGTAGTGTATCTGATTATTGTTCAAATAACAACATATAAGTCGAGCTAGATATGCAAGTAAAATAAATGTAGACAGTATTTTGAAGAGCCCATATACTCGCCACTGCCATCATCTATTATTGAATAAAATGCATGTCCCAGGATTTCAATTACATTGGACATGGTCAATGCTAGATATCCTTATCTTCAATCCGGAATACTTGGCATATATGAGGCATGAAGGCAGAATTATACAGAATTTACCTACCTCTACAATATACCTTAGCAACGGTTACGGCTTATCACAAAGTAATAAATTCTGCAATTCGGATCTTTATTATGCGACAACCTTAATATTCAGAAGGACCTGCCGCCCAGTCTGGATATATATTTTAAAAAGTTAGGAGTTTTGAATTCTGGCATAGTCACATCACTCTATCGAACATGAAAAAAAAAGCAAGAGCATTTTTGCGAGACCATTTCTGCAATCTTACATAACACCTAGCCATACTTACAGCTAGGTAATAGTTATAAACAATAAAATACTTAATGTGTAGTTGTAATAAGGAACGCACTAGGTCTTATAAAGTTCTATTATGTATCAAGTTTTTCTTCACACGATCTAATTATTTAATTACAAGAAACTAGATTTTTGCCTTCACCGGTTTTAGAAAGGCCGCAACTTCCCGTCGGTACTAGGAAAGACAGCCTTCTAAGTACTTAGCACTGTTGTAATAAAATACATGTAATGCATGAAAATATATATTCTACGAGAAATTGGACTCTATATCGAGGCAATAAGATTTTTTGCGTTGATATTAAAAATGTGGTTTAGTTGGTAGATGCAAAACGCTATGCGGATGTGATTGAGATTTTCGAATGTCGAGTTGACGGCCTTCAAAGCGAGTGTTTGCGGAATCCCTTTTTAAGCATTAATGTACCTTGAAACTATTGATGTATAGAGGTCAAAATTCAACGCATTAGAAACATTTGAGTTGATGGTTTAACCAAATTTAGCAGCACTAGTAATGGTCTCATAAATTCTAATGTAGCAGGACATAATCCTTCTCTTTCCTTGGGATCGAAAACGTCAAACAGGCTACCTGATGTATAATATCGATGCTAATGATACTAGATAGTATCTAGTATATCTAGTGTATCTAGTATATCTAGTAGATACTAATCATGACTACTACATATACAATTTTTTTTTTTTTTTAAAACAATCACCGTATGTCAACTTGTCCCGTGCTAAGTTCGTAAAGAACTTGTGTTACAGGTACCAGATAACGGAAATAAATGTTAGATTTTTATTATACATATATTTAATATACATCCATAACCCTGGAAAAGACATTTTATATTTATCATACCAATATCCTCCCTTGGCGGGATTCGAACCCGCGACCCGCTTGTGTAGTGACCATGTCACTTACCACTACACCAGACGGCCGTTAAATTACCTTTGAAGTGGCAAGATCACTTTTATATATTATTATAAATAAGGTATGAACGCTTCTAAAACAAATGGTCTTACTAACCCCAAACTCATTAACATTTCCACCTAACCCTCCACACATAGGCTATCTCTGAATTGTGAAATGTAAGATCCTGATTCTGATGACTCTCCACCTTTTCAGTATGTTTTTTAATTTATTTATTGCATAGATGGGTGGACGAGCTCACAGACCACCTGGTTTTAACTGGTTACTGGAACCCATAGACATCTACAACGTAAATGCGCCACCCACCTTGAGGCATAAGTTCTAAGGTCTCAGGTATAGTTACATGTACAATTTTATCATGATATTTCGTTTCCCAGATCGTCTGCTATTACACCAACTGGTCCCAATACCGCACGAAGGTCGGGAAGTTCGTTCCCGAGGACATTCAGCCCGATCTCTGCACCCACATCATCTTCGCTTTCGGCTGGCTGAAGAAAGGAAAACTGAGCAGCTTCGAATCGAACGACGAGACGAAAGACGGGAAGACCGGACTGTACGACAAGATTAATGGGCTGAAGAAAGGGAATCCTAAACTAAAGACTCTATTGGCAATTGGTACGTTTTTGTTTTGTTTTTGGGTACTCAGAAATAGATTAGAAAGTAGGTACTGCCGCTGACTTCATAAAAGGAGGATTTTCTAAATGCGGTTGGAGGTTGACTTGGTCTCTCATAATTCCGTCATTTGTAAGCCGATTTATTTTTGTCTGAAAGGATATATTTTCAGCATCTGTCTCATAGAGATTTCTTAATAGGGCTATGGAGTCCTTTTGTAAAAAGTATTTATTCAAAGTATCACATGAACCAGCGTTATAAATATTTTAAATGGCCTAAGTACACGCAATTCACTCAAAGACTGCGTAAACATCCACAGCAATCATAAAATAAATATTAGTTTATCTTAACGCCAGGAAGCCATTAGGAATAAATACGTCATACCACGATAATGGGAGTTAAATAAAACTAATGCTGGCTAAAAATCTACGAAACTATTCCAATTTTCCTTTATTTTATCGTTTTTCTACCACCTTCTCGAATAAATCTTACAGAAATTTGTGCTTCTGGCATTGCCCATTCCCCTGAACAACACTAATCACTTTCCACCAGTTTCGCATGCTCATTTCTCACCAGGCACTAGCTCACACGAGTTAAAGCGCCTATTTGCTTCTACCATATTACGAAGTATACAATAACCTGAATTCACTCGAACAATTCAATGTAACTGAATATAGAAGTTTCGCTAGCAAAAACCCTTTCTCCTTTGTGTAGAATGTATGGTCTATTTAGCCTACAAGGCGGCAGCGGTAGGCGTAACGTACCGCAAAGTTAAACTCAATGGACTAAGGATGTAGCAATTATCGATAATTCTTAATTATATCGATAAAGATTTATATATTTTGGTTCTCATTTCAAATTAAGACGGTATTTATAAAATTTTGATACTTTCTCCAACCTAGATTTATTTAGAGTTGAGGTATTTTATACTCCATCTGGTGGTTTTTACCTCCAGACCATAAATAAAACGCATCAGAGAAACTTCCATCGTAATAATCTTCTTCTCTATTGATGAGGTACATGACCCTTGTCTCCTAGTGATTCAACTCTTCAGTGTTCTTATCTAAAGCACTGGTGTTAGGACATTCTGGAAACACCTTGGCTTCGCCTTTCTCAATTAGATAACATAACCTTTATAGGTTGAATTAATAGCCAATTTACAAAACACGAATTGCCATTTTTACAACGCGCGTAGTTAAATTTTAATATCGTCACAACAATAATGTTCAATTACTTCAGAATTGTCGTGAAATTTAATTGTCGCATAAAATAATGTCATTGCTGACTTTCTAAGAATTACATACATGTTTAGCAAAAAACCAACAAAAAACATTATGTAGTTGTAAAAAATTACGTTCAAAAATGTCAATGTGTCGTAGATGACGTAATGTGTATTGTGACATTAAAATTACATATTTAATGGTTCATAATCTATACTAATATAATATGTCTACTGTTACAGTGGTTTTTACGGATGTTCCGTTATAACTACTGAATCATGCATCCGTTTGACTTGAAACTTGGTATCCATGTAGAAAATACATGTACTTAATGGATAGGCTAATAGTTATATGAGTGTTGGCCTCCCTAATACTATTTTTTTTTATTGCTTAGATGGGTGGGCGTTAAACTCCTTTTAATATTGTACATGCGTAATTACTTAATGCTGTTTCTGTAGGAACTATTCACAATGTACGTATAAAAGACTAGCCGTACTCGCCCGTTTCGCTGGGCATTTAAAATTAACATTAGCAACATAACTATACTGAGACCTTAGAACTTATATCTCAAAGGTGGCTGGCGCATTTACGTTGTGGATGTCTATGGGCTCCAGTAACCACTTAACACCAGGTGGGCTGTGAGCTCGTCCACCCATCTAAGAAATAAAAAAAAATAAAAAAATGGTGTGTCCAAAATAAAAATTAGATCTTTTGTGGATATAAAAAAAAAGGTTTTATTAACCCGAGTATGTTTTGTGGAACTATTGACTCAGCTTAGTAATTTGTAACGGAGGAAATTAAGAAGCTATATTTATCTTTATAGGTAATATATAAATTACATAATTTAGCAGTCAAAATACGAAATTTTCTATCAATCAGTCATAATTTTTTGAAGTTTTTTTTAGAAGTTTTAGAACTTTATATAATACTTATGAAATTTACTTGGTACACAGCCATCCCAAAACACACAATGCTTTACCTCTTAAATCTCATATACATAAACCGGACATCATCACTATTTAAACGTAATACCTAAAACTTTAAACGTAGGCCCCTAAAACCGCTCTATATGAAACCAGGGTGACAAACAAAACTTTGGTATTAATTTCTAGAATACCTCTGGATCAGATCCCAACGATTGCCTTCACTTGACATACCATGGTACACGTAAATGCAAACAAAACACGTGCAAGCCATGTCCACGATATGCGAACGACTTTCTAGTTATGGATAAGCCGTTAAGAACGTGACATAACTATATTGAAGGTTTCGCAACGATAATTATCGGTTGGCGACAAAAGTAAAAGCTTCAACCATATGTGATTAGCACTGGCTCGTTAATGGAGCGGGTACTTTCAAACAAAACAAATGCAACCGTAGAATTGCGATAAAATTATTTTGCACGTGAAATAAAAGCATTGATGTCGATAAACGATGTCACAGCACTAGCGTCCCGTGCGAACATACAGCGACGGCTTTCCCACGACACAAAGCGCGACTGGTGTCGTTTTCACCTATTTTCACGGGAACTATCGACGGTAAAAAGAAGGAAAAAATAAAAACACAGAACACAGTTTTCATAAGAGCAGAAAAACGTGGAGCGGCCTTACCGCGTATCGATAATGTAATGTATCGACATTTATTACGTGCTAGCCCAGCACTGGTCGCATGTGTTGTGAATTTTTGAGACCTGGATTTGTAAAACTGAATTGCGTTTTATTGTTATATGTATATTGTTAGTTAAACACGACGTCTTTAATACGCTTTTATTAGCTTCAGACGTATGTTAGTATGTAACGGAATCTTTGCACATGATTTTGACCCCCTTCAAAACGTCGGATTAACTCGAAATTTGGTATACTTATTAAGAATCGATGACAATTCAATATAAAAAAAAAAAAAATTGAAACAATTGAAATTCAACTAAAAATTGTATATCATATTTTGTGAGTAGAAGTGTTATTTTGATAATATCCTGAAAAGTAAGCCACGTTTTTTTTTTACAATAAAATAATTTTTTCTTACTCTATTTTTAATTCAAATTTATTAAAATTTATTTTATATTTTTTAGTTGGATTTTCTATAAAAGCGTATTTTGTTAGTTTTTATAAACTATTGTTTATTTTTTTTCCTTTGAAATACGGAAGGTTATGCGGCTTCTCCGTGTGATTTCATACAATTCGTTTACCCTTAAAATTTAGTGAAATTCTTTAGACCTGAACAGCGTCAGTATTGAGCTCCGCCTCCTATATTGTTTGATTATTTATGGAAATATTATTTGGTTCATAATTTTTCATTTTAAAAAAGAAATCCTTTACGAAATAAAACCTGGAAAGTATTCCAAACGTTTTAATGACAGAAAAAAAACGCAAAATTAAACTTTAAAAGTGGTTTTAATTGTGTTTCTTCGACTCGATAAAACCCAAGAAAACACTCACTTTGGTTACGACAAGTAAACTCATGCACCCCTTACTATATTTCCACCAGCGCGTGGCAGCTCTTTCGCGACCCACCAGCACTAGGGTAGATTAAAATGCTATAACTTTGCGAAAACGTTCTTTATATAATTAAAATTTAATTACTTAAGAAATCTTCACGATATACTTCCACGGTGAAAGGCAAAGCATCGTGTAATAAAAATCGAACCCGCAAAACTATAATTTGCGTAATTACTGGTGGTAGGACCTTTTGTGAGTCCACACGGGTAAGTAACACCACCCCGCCTGTTTCTGCCGTGAAGCAGTAATGCGTTTCAGTTTGAAGGATGGGAGAGCTATTGTAACTATACTGAAATCTCAAAACTTATATTTCAAGGTGGGTGGCGGCATTTACGTTGTAGATGTCTATGGGCTCCAATAACCACTTAACACCAGGCCGTGAGCTCGTATCCCAACTTATCAATAAATAAAAATTTAAAAAAATGTTTACCGTAAAAATATTAATATAAAATAAAAATAACATAACCGCTCTTTTTAATAGCACTCATGAACCTAAATAAATAAATAATTTTTTCATTTAACGACATTCTTCTCCATATTTCCGTTGACCTGTGAACCGAAAAACAATTAAATTATACAACAATCTTTATTACGAAAAGGAAATTCTATTTTATTCATAGCTCATTGTTTTAATAAGGAAGCGATAGTAACTTTATTACTGTGTTTTGTTACGTAATTTTTATTATAGCTCAATATTAAACGTTTTATTCTTATGTCTGTTGAAATTGAAGTCGTCGTGGCCTAAAGGATAAAACGTCCGGAGCATTCGTATCGAACGATGCACTGGTGTTCGAATCTCGCTGGCGGGTACCAATTTTTCTAATGAAATACGTACTCAACAAATGTTCACGATTGACTTCCACGGTGAAGGAATAATAACATCGTGCAATAAAAATCAAACCCGCAAAATTATAATTTGCGTAATTACTGGTGGTAGGACCTCTTGTGAGTCCGCACGGGTAGGTACCACCACCCCGCCTATTTCTGCCGTGAAGCAGTAATGCGTTTCGGTTTGAAGGGTGGGGCAGCCGTTGTGACTATTAGATACTGAGACCTTAGAACTATATCTCAAGGTGTGTGGCGCATTTACGTTGTAGATGTATATGGGCTCCACTAACCACTTAACACCAGGTGGGCTGTGAGCTCGTCCACCCATCTAAGCAATAAAAATAATAATTATGTGTGGTTATGGATTTAGTGTTTTAATTGCACTAGTTTTGTAACAGACGCAAATCCAGCCTAGTGTTAAATTGGGTACCAAAGCTTAGAACTTAGGGACTTCACAACGTGATTATCGCCATCTAACTTGAAGTCGAAGTTGTTCCTTCGAGTCAAAGTTCGTGGTTTTTTTTACTAACTATGCTGATAGCTTTGAAAAAAAAACCTTGAGAGGCTATTTCAGCTTCGCCTTGAAGTGTAGGTGAGCTGACGGGGCTCAAACCGAGAGTGTGGCTAACACTGGCTGTGCTTCGTGATCCACTGAGAAGATCCGGTGAGAAACTCAGTGGGCTGTGTCTATGGGTCAATAGTTCGTGACTGCTTACTGAAGTTTATTAGCGCGGCAGAAATAGGAAGGGTGGTGGTACCCACACATGAGGGCTTATAGTACATACCGCAGCTGATAATCACCCAAATTATTAAACTTCTCTTCTAACATGTTCATTGCAAAGTGCACTACCTTTGGTAGACTGGTAGAGAATTCCTTAGACATTAAGTCCGCCAATGTAGATAAATGTGTACATGAAATGTAATAAATAAAAATTAAAGAAAATTAACAAAACTTAATTTGTGGAATTTTTTATTACGATAATGTTTATTATTTCCTTGTATCTAAGCTTTAAAAAATACATTTTCATCCTACCGTTTCTACAAGCATATTGTGTTGTGACAAAAATTAACAGTTCACGAAAAATGAAAATGGCGGAAGTAGTTTTTCAAGAAAATTACAATCACCAGATTGAAACATTCAATAGTACATACAAAACATGAGTTTATATCAGTACCAGTACTGGATGTCTTTTCCTTTAGTAGATCAAACACAAACCTGAAAATACTTTATTACGATCGATCACTCGATCCTTGGTACGAGGCTAAATTCATTCAAGCTATTCAAAAGCATCGAGGTGGCTGAAAATTATATTTAAAAAATATCGTTACGCAGCTAATACCTAACTATTATGGTTACCTTATTCTTGTACTCTACGTAAAGTTTTCTCTTTCCTGTAACCTTCTGTTTTTCAACAGGCGGTTGGTCTTTCGGGACTCAGAAGTTCAAGGACATGGTGGCTACCAGATACGCCCGGCAGACGTTCATCTACTCCGCGATTCCTTACTTGAGGGACAGGAACTTTGACGGGCTCGACATCGACTGGGAATACCCCAAGGGTGGAGACGACAAGAAAAACTACGTGCTCCTGTTGAAAGGTAAGGCTCTTGATATGACCAGTTCTACTCGTGTTAGGACGACTTGTCCCTATTTCTGTCGCTTTTATCGCGGGGCAGTTCCCGATTAGAAGAATGCTGTTGCAGAGCTTTTTTTTTTATTGCTTAGATGGGTGGACGAGCTTATAACCCACCTGGTGTTAAGTGGTTACTGGAGCCCATAGACATCTACGAAGTAAATGCGCCACTCACCTTGAGATATAAGTTCTAAGGTCTCAAGTATAGTTACAACGGCTGCCCCACCCTTCAAACCGAAACGCATTACTGCTTCATGGCGAAATACGCGGGGCGGTGGTACCCACCCGTGCGGACTCACAAGAGGTCCTACCACCAGTACCACCAGTTCTACTCGTGTTAGGACGACTTGTCCCTATTTCTGTCGCTTTTATCGCGGGGCAGTTCCTGATTGGAAGAATGGTAGCTGTTGCAGAGCTTTTTTTTTATTGCTTAGATGGGTGGACGAGTTCACAGCCCACCTGGTGTTAAGTGGTTTTCTGGAGCTCATAGACATCTACGAAGTAAATGCGCCACTCACCTTGAGATATAAGTTCTAAGGTCTCAAGTATAGTTACAAGTGTAGTTAGAGCTGACATTAAGACCTGATATCTCGAGTTGGGTGACGGCATTTACATTGTTAATATTCTTTAGAAATCATGTAACGCCAGGAAGACCAAAAGATCATACACCCGACGCACAAATAAAAATAAAAAAGTATGTAAAATTATATTTTCACCGGGAAATGCACGCAGTTATAGCTGATGTTTTCGAAGTCCTATTAGCTCCAATCTAATTCTCCACAGTAAGATTGAGGCCTTCTCGATATCTCCTGAGATCGTATGATCGTGTGACGATGATTTATTAATGAAACATCAGAATTATGTGAACTTTTTTTTCATTCTGAAGTCTTATCTACGTGATGACAACATACCAAATTGTTTTTTTTTATCAATACCGAACAACAACAAACATATTTCTAAATAATATAGTTAAGCAATTGAAAAAAAAAGACTAAAATACCAAACCAAACTAAGAGTTAGTTTTATCTTTTTATCCTGTTGATTCTAGTCGGGTTGTCAGGGCGAAGTTACAAAATTAATCTACTGTCATCGGTGCTTGATGTGTATACAGTTTTTCATGTTACGTTTCTCTACCTGTTCATAGATTTAAAAAAACTGTCAAGGAACGTTTGTGCCACAAGACATATTTATAAAGTAAAGGTTTACTTACTAGATGGCACTACGTGGGAATGAGGCGTTCACTCCTGGCCTTTTCATTTTTCATTATTATTATTATTTATTTGAATTGTATTTTTTGACTTGTTTTTTCGTATACTGTAAATATTTTTACTTATTTAAAAAAAAAAAATTGAGAAAAAAAAATGCCCGCTGAGTTTGTTTCGCCGGTTCTTCTCAGGACTGTGGCTTTTTTTGGAACCGGTGGTAGAGTTAACATTTTCATTTATATTTTGACATTCAACAAGTGTGTTATGATGACATCCAAGTTGTAATAAATGATTTTGAATTTGAATTTGAATTCTACGAACTAACAAACGTACATACATACAAACCAAGATAATAAAAGCCTGTTAAAAATTACGATCCATAATTGTATTACTGTTCGATTCAGCATCAATATTTAAAATTAAATGTATTCGATTAAAATATCCAATAATGCAATCTGTGGCCGTGTACCGAAATATTGGCAAACATCGGACCGACACGGCAGGTGACCGTTCGCCGCAGAGCTATGAGGAAATAGATACGAATTTATTTTTGTGCGATATTTTATTGCAAATAAACATCTCGAATAAAAAAAAAGTTTATTCATGGCTGAAGTCTTTCATGAAACAATGGATAGTATTTACCTGCCCCGGCATCTAACTCCTTTTTTATTATTGGAGTTTACTCCTTTAGAATCGATTTACATATATAGGCCCGGGGTATGAAAATTATGGGGACCAAAATCGTACTAGCATGTCACACGAAATGCGTTATGCGCCTGATTGGCTCCTGATTGCGTGATGCGTGCGCGCGCCAATCAGGAGCCAACGCGCGGCCGCGTTATCGCAGGTGACGCCGGGCTGCTGCNATTATTTTGCACGTGAAATAAAAGCATCGATGTCGATAAACGATGTCACAGCACTAGCGCCCCGTGCGAACATACAGCGACGGCTTTCCCACGACACAAAGCGCGGCTGGTGTCGTTTTCACCTATTTTCACGGGAACTATCGACGGCAAAAAGAAGGAAAAAATAAAAACACAGAACACAGTTTTCATAAGAGCAGAAAAACGTGGAGCGGCTTTACCGCGTATCGATAATGTAATGTATCGACATTTATTACGTGCTAGCCCAGCACTGGTCGCATGTGTTGTGAATTTTTGGGACCTGGATTTGTAAAACTGAATTGCGTTTTATTGTTATATGTATATTATTAGTTAAACACGTTTTAATACGCTTTTATTAGCTTCAGACATATTAAGTATGTTAGTATGTAACGGAATCTTTGAATATGATTTTGACCCCCTTCAGAACTTCGGATTAACTTGAAATTTGGTATAATTATTAAGGACCGATGAAAACTCAATATAAAAAAAAAGAAAATTAATGTTAATAAATTTGAATTAAAAATAGTGTAAGAAAAAATGATTTTATTGTAAAAAAGCGTGGATTTTCTATAAAAGCGTTTTTTGTTAGTTATTTTAAACTATTATTTATTTTTTTCCTTTGAAATACGGAAGGTTATGCGGCTTCTGGGTGTGATTTCATACAATTCGTTTATCCTTCAAATTTGCCGACATTCTTTAGAACTGAACAGCGTCAGCATTGAGCTCCGCCTCCTGGTAAACGGCAATGTTCATAATTTCAGTTCATAATTTTTCATTGTGAAAACGAAATACTTTACAAAATAAAACCAAGAAAGTATTCTAAACGTTTTAATGACGGAAAAAAGTGGTTTTAATTGTGTTTCTTCGACTCGATAAAACCCAAGAAAACACTCACTTTGGTTACGACAAGTAAAATCATAAGCCTTCATTTGGTGTGCGGGGCGGGTCAAAATTTACCCCTAACTATACTTCCACCAGCGCGTGGCAGCTCTTTCGCGACCCACCAGCACTAGGGTAGATTAAAATGCTATAACTTTGCGAAAACGTGTTGTATACAATTTAAATTTAAATACGTACTTAAGAAATCTTCAGGATTTACTTCCACGGTGAAAGAAATAATAACATAGTGTAATAAAAATCGAACCCGCAAAATTATAATTTGCGTAATTACTAAGTACTGAGACCTTAGAACTCATATCTCAAGGTGGGTGGATCACGTTGTAGATGTCTATGGGCTCTAATAACCATTTAACACCAGGTGAGCTATGAGCTCATATACCCATCTAAACAATAAAAAATAAAAAAATTGTTCACCGTAAAAATATTAATATAAAATAAAAATAGCATAACCGCTATTTTTAATAGCACTCATAAACCTAAATAAATAAATTATTTTTTCATTTAACGACATTCTTCTCCATATTTCCGTTGACCTGTGAACCGAAAAACAATTAAATTATACAACAATCAACAATTTACGACAAGGAAATTCTATTTTATTCATAGCTCATTGTTTTAATAAGGAAGCGATAGTAACTTTATTACTGTGTTTTGTTATGTAATTTTTATTATAGCTCAATATTAAACGTTTTATTCTCATGTCTGTTGAAATTATGTGTGGTTATGGATTTGGTGTTTTAATTGCACTAGTTTTATTAACAGGCGCAAAACCAGCCCAGTGTTCATTGGTTACCAAAACTTAGAGACTTCACAACGTGAATATCTAACTTGAAGTCGAAGTTGTTCCTTTGAGTCAAAGTTCGTGGTTTTTTTTTACTAACTATGCTGATAGCCTTGAGAGGCTACTTCAGCTTCGCCTTGACGTGTAGGTGAGCTCACAGGGCTCAGACCGGGAGTGTTGCTAACATTGGCTCTAGCAAGAGCAGTGCCTCGCAGAATCTACCACCGGATCGGAAACGTGTTCCACTGAGAAGATCCGGTGAGAAACTCAATGGGCTGTGTCAACGGGTTAAAATTTCGTGACTGCTTACTGAAGTTTATGAGCGCGGCAGAAATAGGAAGGGTGGTGGTACCCACTCATGAGGGCTTATAGTAGTACATACCGCAGCTGATAATCACCCAAATTATTAAATTTCTCTTCTAACATGTTCATTCCAAAGTGCACTCACTACCTTTGGTGGACTGGTAGAGAATGCCTTAGACATTAAGTCCGCCAATATAGATAAATATTTACATGAAATGTAATAAATAATAAGAAAAAGAAAGTTAACAAAACTTAATAGGTGGAATTTTTTATTACGATAATGTTTATTATTTCCTTGTATCTAAGCTTTAAAAAAAGACATTTTCATCCTACCGTTTCTACAAGCATATGTTGAAACAAAAATTAACCTTCCACGAAAAATGAAAATGGCGGATGTAGTTTTTCAAGAAAATCAGAAACACGAGATTGAAACGTTCAATAGTACATACAAAACATGAGTTTATGTCAGTAGCAGTACTGGATGTCTTTTCCTTTAGCAGATCGAATACAAAGCTGAAAATACTTTAATACGATCGATCACTCGGTCCTTGGTACGAGTCTAAATTCATTTAAGCCATTCAAAAGCATTGAGGTGGCTGAAAATTATTTTTTAAAAAAATCGTTACGCAGCTAATATGGTACTATTATGGTAACCTTATTCTTGTACTCTACGTAAAGTTTTCTCTTTCCTGTAACCTTCTGTTCTTCAACAGGCGGTTGGTCTTTCGGAACTCAGAAGTTCAAGGACATGGTGGCTACCAGATACGCCCGGCAGACGTTCATCTACTCCGCGATTCCTTACTTGAGGGACAGGAACTTTGACGGGCTCGACATCGACTGGGAATACCCCAAGGGTGGAGACGACAAGAAAAACTACGTGCTCCTGTTGAAAGGTAAGGCTCTTGATATAACCAGTTCTACTCGTGTTAGGACGACTTGTCCCTATTTCTGTCGCTTTTATCGCAGGGCAGTTCCCGATTAGAAGAATGCTGTTGCAGAGCTTTTTTATTTATTGCTTAGATGGGTGGACGAGCTTATAACCCACCTGGTGTTAAGTGGTTACTGGAGCCCATAGACATCTACGAAGTAAATGCGCCACTCACCTTAAGATATAAGTTCTAAGGTCTCAAGTATAGTTACAAGTGTAGTTAGAGCTGACATTAAGACCTGATATCTCGAGTTGGGTGACGGCATTTACATTGTTAATATTCTTCGGAAATCATGTAACACCAGGAAGACTAAAAAATCATACACCCGACGCACAAATAAAAATAAAAAAGTATGTAAAATTATATTTTCACCGGGAAATGCACGCAATTATAGGTGATGTTGTCCAAGTGGTATGAGCTCCAATATAATTCTCCACAGTAAGATTGAGGCTTTCTCGATATCGTCTGAGATCGTATGATAGTGCGACGATGACTCTGCTTTATTAATGAAACATCAGAATTATGTGAACTTTTTTTTCATTCTGAAGTCTTATCTACGTGATGACAACAATTGTTTTATTTTATCAATACCAAACAACAAACATATTTCTAAATAATATAGTTAAGCAATTGAAAAAAATACACTAAAATACCAAACCAAACCAAACTAAGAGTTAGTCTCATCTTTTTATCCTGTTGATTCTGGTCGGTTTGTCAGGGCGAAGTTACAAAATTAATCTACTGTCATCGGTGCTTAATGTGTGACAATTTTTCAAGCTAATCGGACGTCTTGTGAAGTCTTTGTAAATTACGTTCAAAGTTCTCTACGAACTAACAAACATACAAACAAACCAAGATAATAAAAGCCTGTTAAAAATTACGATCCATAATTGTATTACTGTTCGATTCAGCATCAATATTTAAAATTAAATGTATTCGATTAAAATATCCAATAATGCAATCTGTGGCCGTGTACCGAAATATTGGCAAACATCGGACCGACACGGCAGGTGACCGTTCGCCGCAGAGCTATGAGGAAATAGATACGAAGTTTTTTTTTGTGCGATATTTTATTGCAAATAAACATCACGAATAAAAAAAAAAGTTTATTCATGGCTGAAGTCTTTCATGAAACAATGGATAGTATTTACCTGCCCCGGCATCTAACTCCTTTTTTATTATTTGTTTTTTTGAGCATCGAGGAGTCCGTTTGCATCTTTCACTCATGCACCCTAAAATGTCTTTAGATTAGTTATTTAGATTGGTTAGTTATTTTAGATTTAGCGGTAGGCAGCGGCTTGGAGCGGTAGGCAGCGGCTTTAGCGGTAGGCAGCGGCATGGCTCTGCCCCTGGCATTACTGAAGTTCATGGGTGACGGTAACCACTCACCATCAGGTGGTATGCTCGTCTGTCTACAAGGGCAATAAAAAAAAAGTTAGAAAATCAGGTGCGGTTACTATTTATCTTATAGATAATAGAACCATATAAATATAAACCGATCTAGTGTTTTTAACCCTTTGAGAGCAAAACATCGATAGATCGACTCTCTATACAGTGCGTCGGAATACCGACTATTGCGCATATTGATTATAGGTCTTAGGTAACGATCTGTACGGAGGTGTCTTGACGGCCGCACGTATAACGCTGTAATAAGTTAATAAAATATACATTAAGTAAAATTATGTTGCTGTAATTTAATATTTATTGATTTTTTTTATGTTAAAGTTTTTTATGAGGTGCTTTTTTTCAAAACTCCTTTAGCAATTTCTGCAATATATGTCAAAATAAGCTCAGCATTGAAAGGGATAAACAATTTTTATAATTAGTAAAATGATTGTCGTCAAACTCTGAATGAATCTCAATATATCGACGCTTGAAAGGCAAACGTGACTAAGCGACAATAACTGCTTTGTACATAAATGATAGACAATAACCATATTCGATGCGCAAAAAAATATATTCTAGGTCTATTAAAATCATTTCAATCCTACAGCTAGATTCGTTAAAATAGATTTTTTTTTAGGTGTTTCTCATGTATATTTCAAATTAGTTTCAACTTTAAATTAGTCTACTGTAAAGTTCACGCATTGTCGCTTAGTTACGTTTGCCTTTCAAGCGTCGATATATATTCATCCATTACTAAAACAATTTCAATAATCACTCAATTTCAACGATCACTTTAATTTTAAAATTCATGAAAACATTCGAAAAGTAATTTAGTTAAAAGCTCCACTGAAACTGAGCTTGCTAGCTTAGAATCTTATTAGCTTAAAACATTACCAAGCATTTCACAGTTTTGTTTTACTCCTGAAGAACGTCTAGACGAACTGAATTATTCATATTACTATTCATAATATTATGTATAACTCTGACAATTTGTAAAATTGCAATACCATTTCTTTTCGGGTTTTTATTTCGAATCTTTTTTTTTTTTTTGTTGCCTAGATCTGTGGACGAGCTCACAGCTCACCTGGTGTAAAGAGGTTACTGGAACTCATAGACATCTACAACGTAAATGCGCCACACACCTCGAGATATGAGTTGTAAGGTCTCAGTATAGTTACAACGGCTGCCCCACCCTTCAAACCGAAACGCATTACTGCTTCACGGCTGAAAATAGGCGGGACGGTGGTACCTACCCGTGCGGACTCACAAGAGGTCCTACCACCAGTAATTACGCAAATTACAATTTTGCGGGTTTGACTTTTATTACACGATGTTATTCCTTCACCGTGGAAGTCAATCGTGAACAATAGCATAATATCATAATATAATCTAGTAACTGATTTACGTTTCTTGGGAATTTTACTAGAAATATCGTGCTCTTCATGTCGATAATTTGTAGAAGTACGATCTAGGTTCTGTTTCTAAGCACCGTCTGCTTGAAACCAGAATTAATGTAAATTTTAGCCGAGTATTTGGAATAGTACACTCTGAAATGAAGTGGAGTACACTCATAAGTTTGTAGGCAGCGGCTTGGCTCTGCCCCTGGCATTGTTGAAGCCCATGGACGACGGTAACCACTCACCATCAGGTGGGCCGTACGTTTGTATGCCTGCAAGGGCAAAAAAACGCTACTGTCTTCCATTATCACTCGCAAGCAACACGCGTGCTTATCTGCTTTCGAAGTTAACAAAACAAGAGATTTTAAAGTCGCATATCATGATAATATGTCTCTAACCATCCATATGGAAACCGAGATCCATATGGAAACTTTCACGATCTACCTTGAGACGTGAGATATTGACCTCAAAAAAATTGAATTATCGTAGGTTCTGCGAATTACTTTGGGCAGAAATACACAAGACATTTTTAATGAAATGTTGGCTTAGTTTTACCGAGTTCATATATGTATGTAGTTGTAATTTAATAGCAAGTACATGTACTTGTCAGGCATTCAGCTTATTGCTATAATTTAGGTTACGAGCTAGACTGATTGATACAAGGGAAGAATGTGCCCAAAACATTCTGCTAACAACGGCTAATAACTGACAACAAATTGTGTTCAATTATTAACGAAGCAAAATATTAATCTTTTGCTTCTTGCCAGCTCTGATCCCATTCTTAAGGCTGTACAAGTTATTAAAATACAATTTATCGATAAATCGATAAACCTTACCGGTGGTCGGTCTCGGAATGTACTCAGATGCATCTGTCACCAAAGGCTAGGGATGTAATGAGAAAATAAATCGATATTTTACACTGAGATAAGTTAAAAAATCCAGAAAATTCCACCTAATTTAAAATCGTCTATCTATAACATATGTTATATATAACAATCACAATTTTTAATTTAGTATTAGAATAAATCGAACATTTGCAATTTTATTTCGATTTTTAAGGTGATCGATTATTTTTAAAGATTTGTCTTTGAGGATGTATAAATTCAGGTCAAATGTCAAGACTGGAATTTGCACTTTATGCCTTCGTGATAAGAGTAAATATCATCGAAAAATGCGATACCAAATCACATTAGTAGTTCAAGGCGATCGTATAATTATTGTTTTCCATCAAAGCATCGTTTATTTCGTGACTGTACGCAGTTAAATATGTAAATAAGCATATTAAATTCCATTTTAACGAATATGTTTCTCGATTATTACAGTTGATTTATTGGTTTAAAAGATGATTCGATTTTAATGAAGGCTCGAAATTATCTAGCCTATTATAAATGCGGATAGTTTATAAGAAGATTTTCAATTAGATATTTATGTTATAGTATTTGTAAGTATACACCAGTAGGACTGGTAATATAGTTTGTGATAATTTTCTTACTTCTTATTAAAAGAAAAAGTAGTATGTACAGTGGCGTAACGAAAGGGGGGCATGGGAGTCATCATGCCCCGGGCATACGCACAAAGGGGCGCCAAATGGTCCGCAAAGCAAAAAATTGCTGGATAATATTTTTTTTTATTATAATTGATTTCTGGAAAATATATTTTAAATTTAGTACTATGTAGTGTAATAAATTAAATGTTAATTCGTAAATAAAAAGGGAGTACTAACAGTCTAAATGAAGCTTTTAATTGTTTTATAATATTGAAATATTTAAAATAAATAATTGGTATCTTTTGTACTAATTCTAGATGGTCATATACGCTAAAAAGGTATTATGTCCTGGGTGCGAGTTCGCTACGCCACTGAGTATGTATAAAATATCCACGTACCATCCGGCTTTGGAATGAGCTCCCCTCCACGGGATTTCCCGAGCGCTATGACATGTCCTTCTTCAAACAAGGCTTGTGGAGAGTATTAAGCGGTAGGCAGCGGCTTGGCTCTGCCCCTGGCATTACTGAAGTCCATGGGCGATGGTAACCACTCACCATCAGGTTGGCCATGCGCTCTTCTACCTACAAGGGCAAAAAAAAATATTGCCCAATGAGATTGGCTATAATAACATAATCAAATAACTAAAAGAGTAACCACTTCTTATTCTATTGCTTTTCGATTACGATATCTCGTTTTTACAGTTACAAATATTAAAGTGTTTTACTAAAAAAAAAATAAAAAAGTATTACAAAATATTTTTCTATCGACAATAGATAGAAAAAAATATGTTACGTCACTAAATTTCGTGAAGGGCCCTTTGTATAGTTAACATCAGTAGGCCGGTCACGTTTCGGCGCTGCTCCAGCGACAACGCCAATTCCCTGTCTAAATGATAAAATTTGTGGTTTTTCTCACAGAGTGTTTTAAAATTGTTTGGCGCAGTGTACCGTGTCCCGCCTCGACTTCAACATTCTATGACTCTAAATCTAAGTTGATCTAAACGCTTAGCTTAGGTACCCATCAATATTAGTTTTGTTTTTCTTATCAGTATTATTGTTTTACCGTGATGACACTCCAGGAGGCTATAAAGCTTCTAAGCTCGTAGATATAATAAAGCTCATAGATACTGTAACAGGAATTCAGCGTTCCACTTTAAGCTTGAAGTCTCATCTTATCGTTTTTTGAAGTTAAAATTACTTTAGCTGCATTGTGATTTGAAATTCGATGTTATAAAAAAAAACTAGACTAAGTAGAGATGGATATCTTTGGAGTTTAGTGTATAGGAGAATGAGATAGAATATTTATTTTGTAACAAATAAAACGACACTAAACAGAAATGGATATATTCTATAGAGCTTAGTCTATAAGAGAATGAGATACAATATTTTGGATAGTTTCGCTTTTACCGCGTGTGAATAAATAGAAAGTCTTTATGAGAGAGAAGTATTAATAAATGCAAGAATCTTTATTTTAATAGAAGAGATTAATCTAATTAAAAAAGAAAACGCATCTATTGATGGATACATTGAATACTAATACCCAATTTGAACCTTTATGTCATGTCATTTTCTTTGCATGAAATTGGCAAATAAGATCTGGTGATTTTCGCGAAAGGATAATCTTCACAGGCGTGAACATTAAATGTCTTGAAGGCTTAATCTAGAGGCTTTATAGAAGGATATCAAGTGAGATGATTAAAATAAAGTAATATATGTAAAGTAAATTATGTAAAGTAAAGGACTAAGGTCCTTTACCATGGAAGTCAATCGTGAACATTAATTGTTATGTACGTATTTTAAATTAGGCTTTTATTTGTTTGAAGGGCCAAATGCTTGAAGAGCTCCATGCTCACTTGAAGGTTACTAAAGCCAATATACATCATGGGACTTCATGGATCTAACTCTCACATGTATAGTAGTGTGTCTTCCTTTCAAACGAGCCTTTTTTTATTGCTTAGATGGGTGTACGAGCTCACAGCCCACCTGGTGTTAAGTGGTTACTAGAGCCCATAGACATCTACAATGTAAATACGCCACCCACTTTGAGATATAAGCCTTAAGCGGTAGGCAGCGGCTTAGCTCTGCCCCTGGCATTGCTAACGTTCATGAGCGACGGTAACCAGTTACCATCAGGTAGGCCGTATGCTCGTCTGCCTGCACGGGCAATAAAAAAAATAATAAGTTCTAAGGTCTCAGTATAGTTACATATATTTACATAGCCGAGCATGATAGCGTCGCAGCAGAGTTAGGTCGCTCAGTACGCTAATAGGCTAGAAGGCTGATTCTCGGTTGAAGAGATGCGACGGTAATATTGAAGGTTAATTAAGCAGATTTTTTAACGTGCTTTTGTTCACCTGACTGCTAATGAGCTGTGTTATCGACTTTAACAATTTAATTAATTGCATTTATTTGATCATAGATGTTAATCTCGATAAATAAATTTTACTAGAGGTCCCACAGTAGTCGAAATTCGACTATAATTAATTGGAATTGTAAGTTTGTACACTATTATGATGGTATTTTATACTTCTATAATCACAAATTTCGCCAAGACTACACTATAAAAAATATTAACAAATACAAACAATATTTAATCTATTCTCAATTTGACAACAGACGTCAAGAACAAAAGTTTGACAATGAATAGTATACATGCGTGTGTGCGTCAAATACATGGTATGTAGTGTGTGTAATGTTTTCTTTATTGATTTAATGTATCTTTTATGTATTATTTAAAAAAAAATATTAGCATTGTGCACTTCTTCTCTATATTCTCTATAAGTGTGGAAAATTTCATACTCCTCCGTCCGCGCAATTTTCTTAAAAAGGGGTACAAAGTTTTTGCTTCACGTATTAATAAATTTTATATGTATGCCGTTAGTTGGAGAGAGGCCGGACATAATATTTCCGAATAAGATTACGGATACACGGAAAAGAAATTGTAAAAGTTGTCCGGAAATTTTAATAATTAACGATTGCTAAACTATTTTATGAGATTTAAAGCCTTCGTCAAACAGAACGCGTAATTAGCGCGCGTCAGAGCGCTAAACTGACGCCGCGCTGTGACGCCGAGATGTGTTGTACTACTATGGTAACATACCGTCAAACAGAGCCCCAGCGCTATAAATACGCAGCGCTCTGTCGCGGCGCTAGGACGCTTTGACGTCAGGCGTTGTAATTTTTTACAAAATTTTATTTTAGCGTCCGAGTGAATGTGTATTAAAATACTAGATAATGCCCGAAAAAATGATATAAATAGTTAGAAAATACCCATGCTTATACAATGCTACATCTGAATCACTCGATTTCTTAATACTTTTAAATTTTCACACTGCTATCGAAAGGCACTATGGTTTGGCGAATGCATTGCGTCAAGGAGCGTTAGACTCATCTAGTCAATTTGAAGAGCGCGACGTTAAGTACGCGGCGCTAAGTACGCGTTCTGTTTGACGAAGGCGCATGAGAATGTTAATCGATTGAGATGGTTTTATCATATTATCATAGTGCAATTGTACACGTTTGTTTGTGAATCATATGACCCGTGTTAGGTTATTACACTCATTCAATTTAGGACCGTATTTTTACTTAATACCTTATTACTGGATAATAAATAAAAGGATATACATTGTAAACGGGAGCGAGAGAATAAGCAACAAAATCTATCTCTCTCTCTCTCTTTCTCTCTCGTAAAAGAGCTTGGCTTGTCAAGAATAGGTTCTGTACTTGAATGAGCACTTTAAGCCGCTGAAATTTGGCTTTGCAGGTAGAAGATTGCAAAGGATGGAGGCTAGCGTTAGATGCATTTAATAAACCATTCAAACCTCCATTAGGGTCGCAAGTCCAATGGCATTGTTCTTATTAATTCTTCTCTTTGTAACACTATGGATCCGGCACTAGTACGGTGAATCCATGGAGTGCTAAGAAATTCATCTCATTTTCATTCTAAGACGCGAACCACAGCTGATTGCTACGTAAGTCGGAAGTGCCTGTAATTAAGAGGCGTGGAAGGTTTCGTGCCCTAAGAGACCATAAGTTTCTCTTTAAGGCCACGTTCGTTGGTACAAGCGGAGCGATTTATGTTTTTACTTTATAAACAGGTATTTTAGTTAGTTAGTTAGATACTTGTACTGACCATAGACAAAATACAAAGTTTTTGTTGACTTTTAAGCGGGGGTTTGAATACTAAAGATATATTTTTTTTATTTTGGCAATTCTGTATATAATGTCTTTGGTTGAAACGTTGTACAACAATGGTTGTAAAGATATTATAGATTAAGTTTATTTAAGATATGAAAAATTTACTTAACACTTAATGTGGACTAAGAACCAGGCCAACTTATGTGAGAAATGACTTAAGCTACATATGAAAAGGTGATATTATTATTTAAAATCCCGGTAATTTTTTTAGTGTGTAGATAATATGTTCTAGATATATATCTATATTTGACAAATTCTTTGAATTTTTATCTAGATCAATTCAAATTTTTCCCTCAATTTATACTATTCATTGATAAACGTCGCTTCATAGCATTATTAGTAAATTTACCGCTAGACTTAAAGCTCTCTAATAAAGTAATATTACAGTCTTTTTACTGGTGGTAGGACCTCTTGTGTGTCCGCACGGGTAGGCTTATTTCTGACATGAAGCAATAATGCGTTTCGGTTTGAAGGGCGGGGCAGCCGTTGTAACTATACTGAGACCTTGGAGCTCATATCTCAAGGTGAGCGGCGGCATTTACGTCTATTAGCTCCAGTAATCACTTAACACCAGGTGGGCTGTGAGCTCGTTCACCCCCCTAAGCAATAAATAAAGCAGTAGTATATACAAAAAAACGCTAAGCTTAACACGAACCTCATCAATTCCGAACTCAAAGCGCAATGTTTAATTACACACGCAAAATGACAAATAGTTGATCCCCGTGGCCCCGACTAAGCCAACGACGACATCTTGGGGTTAAGTAACTAATGGAAAGTGGTAACCCGCGGCATTTATAGGGAAATCATTATGATACTTAATTCACCTTTGAACGGCGAAGCGTTGAATGTGAAATATAGACGTAATGGTCGCAAAAGAAAAGTGATTGACTTATGACGGGTTATTGAAGTGTTTACATAAAAATATGCAAGTGGACTGCAAAAGTTTCATGCCCGATCCTGTGGACCGAATGAAAAGCAGTCGAAGTCGCCCAAAACACGTCATTTCGGATCCTCCCGATCCACTAACGGTGCTTTAAGGTACCGCAAGCACCGGTCATCGTTCTCGTCGAACCCGTCACTTGCGACGAAGGGCTCGACGAGTAAATTAACCCACAGACACAGCCCACTGAGTTTCTGGCCGGATCTTCTCAGTGGGTCGCGTTTCCGATCCGGTGGTAGATTCTGCGAAACACTACTCTTGCTAGGGTTCGTGTTAGCAACGTCGTCAGGTTTGAGCGCCGTGAGCTCACCTACTAGTTCGGTGAATCTAGAATAACCCCTCGAAGTTACTAGAATAGATAGGAAAAAAAAGCAAAAGTGCATGGATAGTACAGAAATCAAAACCTTGTAAACTTATGATGAACTTTATCTGCTACTAATCTATCTAAGTATATATAAAAATGAATTGCTGTTCATTAGTCCCGCTAAAACTCGAGAACGGCTGGACCGATTTGGCTAATTTTGGTCTTGAATTATTTGTGGAAGTCCAGAGAAGGTTTAAAAGGTAAATAAATATGAAAATGCTCGGAATTAAATAAAAATTACAATTTTGTTTTTCCTTTGATGTGTCCCCCGTCGGACGGATTCCTTTTGTTTGTTTTAAGTTTATTTTATACAAAAGTTTAGGTCATTTACTTATCGATTGAGGCACTACGAAGTCTGCCAGGTCAGCTAGTAGTGTATAAATATTGTGGTAGTATTATTTCATTATCAAAACGTTTTAAACATCATACACGGTTTGTTGCTTGTAAAAACCTGTCACGCTGCGCTCTGACTGTCGCTAATTGTATGAAAAACATCAATTTCTTTAACCTAGTCGCGCGTTATCTATGGTACGTTGTGAATAGTTTTATACTTTCTCGGCTATCTACAATATAAACTGTTATTTGATGAATATCGCGTTTACAACAGCGTCGAAATATGCGCCACCCATTTTGAGATATAAGTTCTAAAGTCTCAAAGAAAAAAAATCAGGAAAAATGAATCGGCATTTTGCTTGCCTTCACACTATCCGTCACTTGGTACAATATAACGAATTTATTGTTTGTTGATTCACTAAATAATGTCTAGCCAAGATGATTTAGTTAAGATGCATTCAGATTTTTCGCAGGTCGATTTCTCTATTAAGCATTTTGATCATTAATGTTTTTTTTTTATTGCTTAGATGGATGGACGAGCTCACATCCCACCTGTTGTTAAGTGGTTACTAGAGCCCATAGACATCTACAACGTAAATGCGCTATCCACCTTGGGATATAAGCTCTAAGGTCTCAAGTATAGTTACAACGGCAGCCCGACCCTCCAAACCGAAACGCATTACTGCTTTACGGCAGAAATAGGCAGGGTGATGGTACCTACCCGTCCGGACTCACAAGAGTCCGTTAATGACTCATTAATGTCTCATTAATTCGTCCAAATTTGATTTCCAGTTCCGAATGTCAATCACTTTTTTGCAGAATATTATGTGTTTGGTTCTGTTATTTGCCCTCACGCCACTAATTCCGTCTTTTATCATTTATTAAGATTTTCGACAGTGAAATGGCTTATTCATTTACTGTTAGTGACTTTCAGAATGTGGAAACTGAAATTCACTGACATAGGTGAGCGAATAGCAAGTTAAAGTAATAGAGGGCGGTACACAAAACTCAATCTAGATTATTGAAAGCTTTCAAAGCTTCGATAAAAGAATGAGGTCACAATAACAAAAATATCCGTTCAAAGCGATCGCGCTGGCTGACCTTCGACAAAACAAATGTCGAGGACTAGAATCTAGATGAGTGGGACCTATTTTTATATTAAATTTAAAACGCCACATATCTATTTGTTATTCTCTGTTATATTTTTCGAAGTTTGTTAACAAATTTACTGTTTTATTTAGCTTACGTATGTAGAAGATGATCTGGGTTATTTGTCCCAGAAAAGTGGCCCATTTGATGGTGAATTATCAACTGTTTCTGGAGCAGAATTTAGACAATATGTTTTTAAACATTGTGTAGAAATATTAAGCGAGATAAAATTCTTATAATCATTGTAGTGTGGATACAAAACATGATTAGGTTTGGATTGGTATCTTCTGACTGACAGCTGCAGATACGTCATTAAAATCTTCTAACATGGAGAGGCTCAAAAACTGTGGCTATAAAAACAGCGTGTAATATCTTAGTACCGACTAACGCTAAATTTGTAATATGCAGAGCTCAATCAGTATGAAACCTTTGAATAGTAAGATCAAACACTGACTTGAGCAGTATGTAGAGGTAAGGGTGTGGATTTAATGAAAGTGAAATATTTTGTCGTGAAATAATTTTAATGATGTAATTAGGAAATGCGCTTTCGACTCTAATGTTACGTGCATATCCAAGCCCTCTGACATCTTAACATGATTGCCACCAGCCATCTTCATCCATGAGGTCTTCATTTCGATTCCATTTGAACAACGCTTATCTTCGTACTGAATGAATAATTACTATACTTAAAAAAAAACGGTTGTCTGTAAAGTCGGTTTACTGACGATAGTTGTATGTGACAACGTCATAAGAAAATACTGATGGAATGGTTTCATTTTTCAAAAGAAAATTTTAATTTTATTTGTTTGATAGATATTTTGTATGGATGTAGAGAAGGAGGTAAATGCAAATCACTATTGAATTGATCGTGACGCTTCAACTTCTCTCATGACGTTTTCAATGTTCAAATTAGACTCGAATTGACTACGGCGTTTCATGATCTTCGTCTTTGTTGTCGTCAAATAGTTGGAGAAATTTATTGTCAGTTAACCAAAAAAAATAATAAAGTTATACTAAAATTTAATCGGAAATTTGAACACAATTCACGCTATAACTAAGTACACACCTTATGCTCTCAGACTGATTGCAAATCGAAATTAGTTCTCAAACGCATCTGAGAGATATAGAGCAAAGCTGACTTCGAAAGTGTATGGAGCTTTTCAGTTTTCGCGGTTTTTGGAAATCTCAAATAAGAAGCTGTGCCAGAAACCAATATGTTATTATATACGGGTGGTAGAACGTAGTCTGAATCCACACAAGTACCACGGCACCGTCCGCACGGGTAGGTACCTACTACCACCCAAAGTAAATGTTTAATAGTAAATTTTTTAATATTAATTTATTTATTTATTTTAATTTTTCTAATACGTAGTTAACAAATGTTCACGATTTACTTCCACTGTGAAGGAATAAAAGCATGTAATAAAAATCAAACCCGCAAAAATTATAATTTGCGTAATCACTGGTGGTAGGACCTCTTGTGAGTCCGCACGGGTAGGTACCACCGCCCTGCCTATTTCGGCCGTTAAGCAGTAATGTGTTTCGGTTTGCAAGGGTAGGGCAGCCGTTGTAACCATACTGAGACTTTAGAATATATATCTCAAGGTGGGTGGCGCATTTACGTTGTAGATGTCTATGGGCTTCAACAATCACTTAACACCAGGTGGGCTGTGAGCATGTTCATCCATCTAAGCAATAAATAAATAAAAAGAATCACAATACGAAACCTCCAATGCGTGTAGCACATATTATACATCAGATTTTAGGTCCCTGATGTATTTAAGGTTGTAGACATGAATAAATACACTTAACACTTTTTCAGTAAAAATCCCGAATAAATTTCACACGTATTTCGAAATTTAATACCAAGTTACCTTTACATAAACTCGCGTTAAATGTGAAGGATTTGATGCTTATGTTTCAATGAACTATTTACATAATGTATCAGATAATTTACTTATGAAACCCGGTCACGTTCCGATGTAACTATATATATCTGTATGTACAAAAAAAAACAGCAATTTCTTGAAACTACCCGCACGATCGGCAGCGTGCGTTAATATGCATTTTGAGTTTATATTATTGCCCTTATATACAAGCGAGCGTCTCACGGTATGTAGTCACCGTCATTAGCAATGTCAAAGCCAAAGCTATGGTGCTATCTACTGAGGACTCTTCTCGAGCCTCGTTTGAAGAAGGACATGTCGTAGCGCTCGGGAAACACCGTGGAGGGGAGCTCATTCCAAAGCTGGAGGGCACGTGGCTGATAAGATCTCTGGAAAGGCAATGTGGATATGGTGGTTTTAGACGGTATGGATGAATTCTAGTCGGCTGGCGGTAAGTGTGACGGTAGAAGGAGATAAAGGGATCAATCGTCTTGAATAATTGGAAGTCGTCGTCGCAATTGTAAAGTATAAGGACTGTTTAACGCTTAGAAGCGGAACGTGTGACTGCTATGAGACAGAAAATAGACATGATGGCGGTACCTGCTCATGCGAAGAAATAACACCATCAGGATCGGCGGTTTCGCGCGAACTTAATTCTCGGAACTTAGAATTGCTTAACTTAGTCTTGTGAGTCCGCACGGGTACGACCCATTAGTCCGTCTATATTTACCGCGTGACGGTCCTTCACCCAATTTTTAAAGGAGGGCTGTCTCAAAGTGAGTTTCATATGTCGTATTCCAGCAAAGTAAATACTAAATATACGCAGTGCTTTCTCGTAGCCTAGACTATGTCTGTCTCTTTCTAACTCGTTTGAAGCTGACGTTGCAAAGACAACGCGTCGCGTCTATTCTTAGGTCATAACGCCTTTATCAATAAGGCCGTATATGCGGAATATAGGTCATATCCAGCCGCGACCTCGAGACTGATATAACAACGTTTGCTGCGACAAGACCATTACATATAGTTAGATAAAATGTCGCAATATGTCTTTTAACATATATAATTCACACGAAAACGACCGTGGCCGTATTCGAATGGCGGACATCGCGACACCTATTATTATGTAGCATTATAAAATAATTGCGTGCAAAGATAGTCAGTCATCTTGGCCTAAAAGATATGTAGGCCGGCTTAATCGGCATGATGCGGCCGTACTGGTGTTCGAATCCCGCAGGCAGGTACTATTCGTTCTAAGGAAATACATATTTAACACTTATTCGCGATATCCACAATGAAGGAATAGCTTCTTAGTTAAAATTATTTTCTTGTGGTAGGACCTCTTGTGAGTCCGCACGGGTAGGTACCACCGCCCCGCCTATTTCTGCCGTGAAGGAGTAATGCGTTTCGGTTTGAAAGGTGGGGCAGCCGTTGTGACTATACTGAGACCTTAGAACTATATCTCAAGGTGTGTGGCGCATTTACGTTGTAGATGTCTATGGGCTCCAGTAACCACTTAACACCAGGTGGGCTGTGAGCTCGTCCACACATCTAAGCAATAAAAAAAAAAAATATATCAAATCAGCAAAATTTTATATTGGTAATAATTCGTGGGGCCGTATTGCCTGCTCACAATGCCTATAATCGTCAATTTCTGTCGGCCAGTATGCATATCTATCGGTTTGAAGGCTGAAACAATGGTTGTACAATCAGACTCAGAGCACAAGACAGAGCTTCACCGAACATATAGATTTTTTAAAAGAAAAGGTCATGAAATTTGCATCATACGAGCTGCTTGAAATGGTTGCAGTGATAAACAGATAATCTAAAAGTACATTTTACATTTTTACATACCCGCAATGCTAAAAGACAAAAGTCTTCAACGCTGGCGTGTTGCCGGTCATGACATATGGCGCTGAAACGTAGACATTGACCTAGGTCTGGTCCGTAAGTTCAAAGTCGCTCAGCGTGCTATGGAAAGGTGTATGGTTGGAGTTTCTTTGATGGATCGAGTCAGAAATGAGGAAATCCGTCAAAGAACCAAAGTAACCATAGTAAAGTAACATAGCCCTAAAGATTAGCAAGCTGAAATGGCAATGGGCCGGACATACGTGTCGCAGAACCGATGGCCGATGGAGCAGACGCGTTCTGGACTGGAGACAACGTACCGGTAAGCGCAGCGTTGGGCGTCCCCCTGCCCGGTGGACCGATGACTTGCGGCGACATCCTGGGAAAGATTGGATGCGGAAGAAGGAGGATCGTTCATTGTGGCGGACTATGGGAGAGGCCTACATCCAGCAGTGGAGAGATACAGGCTGATGATGATGATGATTTTACATTAGACACTAGATAATAATATAGTGCAAGGGCGAACAAGCTGATTAGAACCAAGATCTACTGTTTACTGACGAAACCCTCCGCGATCTGCCAATGACATTTCTTGAAATTTGATGAAAGTTTGTTAAAAAGATTAACATAAGTTAAATGTTAATAATGTAACATAAGTTCGGCTGTATCGTTTGGCGAATATATTTGTTTCTCGATGCAATTAGCGCTCGCAATAGATCTGTATACTCGTGAGCTTGCATCAGATGCTACTAAATTAACAAACACAAAGAAACATTGCAACATTTACAAAAAATAATGCTCGAATTTCGAAAACCGAATTCAGTAATAATTAAAATACCGTTTTAAAATTTGAATTGGTAATACCGAAATGCGAAGCGAGCCAAATGCGATGCCCACACTTATCTGGCACTTATCTGACAAACTAGAAAGTTCTAGAATTGGCGATTTGCCGAAGAACTGTGTTTGAACTTGACGATCGATTTGTTCAATCGCTTTAAAAGTTAATTTTGTTGTTTTTTGAGCAATTTGAATTCACTGTCTATGTTTGGACGAGGACCGGCTGCACGCACGAAAAAGTGTCACGTTCCGTGCAAGCGTGCAAGCGAGAGCGCAAACAATCGACAGAGAAGCACGAAGTCGACGAAGAAGGTCGATGAACGAACGTCGAAGAAGAAGTCCAAGCGTTGGCTTGTGACACATTTATCTCTCTTCTCACGTAACGTCAGAGATAGCAGGTCAAATAGTTCTGTCACTAACGTTATCACGTAAAACTATAGTCCGTAAACTGACAGACAAACAATTGATTTTTTAAGTTACGAGGTATCAGCAAAACATAAAAATGAACACGTATAGAAACTATATAACGTACGAACATTGAATCTTAAATTTTCGTATCGCCGCCGAACTCGCTCGAAATTTAATAAATATGCAAATTAGCTGTTCGCTACGCACGTACTAGTTTAGAAAGAGACAAGGAATTCGTTCTCATCCTACTAATATTATAAACGCGAAAGTTTGTAAGAATGTATGGTTGTTACTCTTTCACGCAAAAACTACTGAACGGATTTCGATGACTTTACAATAATATAGCTTACACACCAGAATAACATACAGAATTTTTTTATTGCCCTTGTAGGCAGAGGAGCATACGACTTACCCGATGGTGAGTGGTTACCGTCGCCCATGGACTTCAGCAATGCCAGGGGCAGAGCCAAGCCGCTGCCTACAGTATATAGATAGCCTTCATTTCAGCTTTACCCTAGCGTGTAGGTGAGCTCTCGGGGCTCAAACCGGAGTGTTGCTAACACTGACCCTAGCAAGAGCAGTGCTTCGCAGAATCTACCACCGGATCGGAAACGCGACCCACTGAGAAGATCCGGCGTGAAACTCAGTGGGCTGTGTCTATGGGTTCGCTCGTCAAACTCTTCGTCGTAATCGACAAATTCCACGAAAAATAAATGTTGCCCAAAATACATTTACGACCGCTAGTGAGTTTTTCAGTAACACAAAAAAATTGACACAGCGAAAAAGCGCTAATTACTTTCTGTGTCTCGAGTTTTATGTAAAATCAAATAGTTTTTAATCCAAGCATTCAAATTTGTTTCTAAATCGTCACGAGCTTTCGGGTTCGACGAGGATGGAGCTTGAGGTACCTAAAAACACCGTTAATGGAAATGGAGGATTCAAAATGACGTGAACTAAAAGAAATAGAGTCGTGGGATAAATTCAAAATAAAATTTAAAAGAAACGACGAATTCTTTCGTTCTTAATTTATTTATCGAATCCATAGTTTATTTTCGTAAATGAATTATTCAATAATTTTTGTTCTATCTCCAACCCTTAAGCGTGTAAATTCATAGAAAATTCCAGAAGCATTTTGTTATTCTCGTACAAAATAAGTAGTAGTACTATCTGACAATGCCGCATTTTATCCGTTGATATTCCGACCGCGATGTTGAATACAGAAGGACTTGTGCTTTCCTAGGATGCGACGGTACATCTACAACATTAGTCGTTACTGAAACATGGCTCATACAATACTAGATGGATTCCGAATAAAATTAACACTATCTACAACGTAAATGCGCCACCCGTCTTGAGATGTAAGTTCTAAGGTCTCAGTATAGTTACAACGGCTGCCCCACCCTTCAAATCAAAACGCATTACTGCTTCACGGCAGAAATAGACAGGGTGGTGGTACCCACCCGCGCGGACTCACAAGAGGTCCTGCCACCAGTAATTACGCAAATTATAATTTTGCGGGTTTGATTTTTATTACACGATGTTATTCCTTCACCGTGGAAGTCAATCGTGAACATTTGTTAAGTACGTATTTCATTAGAAAAATTGGTACCCGTCTGCGGGATTCGAACACCGTTGCATCGCTATATACGAATGCACCGGACGTCTTATCCTTTAGGCCACGACGACTTCAAAACTATCTACAACGTAAATGCGCCACCCGTCTTGAGATGTAAGTTCTAAGGTCTCAGTATAGTTACAACGGCTGCCCCACCCTTCAAATCGAAACGCATTACTGCTTCACGGCAGAAATAGACAGGGTGGTGGTACCTACCCGTGCGGACTAAGAAAAGGTTCTACCACCAGAAACTCTAAAGTACGGTATCAAGAAAAAAAAAAGAAAAAATGTGTGCAATTCACACGTGGTAGAAGTGAAACCTTCCAAAATTAAAATACAATTATCCTAAACGTCTTAAGTATATGTAAAATTTTGTCATTAGTAAATAATTGTAAGGTAGCGCCCTCTGTGAATTGATATTTTAATTTCACGTATAATCCTAAATTAAAATTCTTAACAAGAGCTTTCATACACACGTTAGTATTAAAAAATCTCACAGATGGCGCTGTATTAAATAGTATGTATATTTCTGTCTCATTCTTTGCTGGCTTCATCCTACACATTTTTGTATTTGTGTCTCTTACCTGTCGTTTTTTTCCGTTGCATCCGGTTTGAAATCACAACGATTCTAAAGAAGTTTTCACTTCAAAAATCTGCTGTGGGGTTTGTTCATTGCAGTAGAAATCCCTTACCAGAGGTGTTACTGCGAATGCAGCATCAGGTCGAAATCTCAGATCTCAGTCTCGGAGATAGACAGGACGATGATATAGATCCGTGTGTGCTCTAATTAGGGTCTATCCATACCAGTAGAATTCATATTTAGAAAACATAATTTATAGCTTCCTTTATTAACTAAAATATGTCACTAGATACAATTGTTAGCAAACTATAATCCAATTGCAGGACTTAGGTCAGCTAGAATTATATAATACGTCATTTTACACTAACTTGTATTTATTTCCACTTTTCACTTACGGAGTAATACACAGTGATCGTTTTTACACTTCCAACTCTCTACCGAGAAAGAGTGCTACCCATTGATATATAAAAACCCTACATCAATGATGCTAACCCGATGCGCGATGAATATATTGCCTGATCGCCCCACCACAACAGAATGGTGGTGCGATCGGCAACGTCACTAGATGGGTGGAGCCAACCGAATCAATTTAATAGTTATTTAAAATAGTTAGTCAGATAAATTCAGTTAATTATATCTGAGGTACTATTATCTATTTCCAGGAATAATTAGATTAGTTTTACACATTGTTGACTTCATTATATTTTATGTAATATCCTCGCAACTTGTATTATGAATACCTAACACAATATCTTGTTTTCTTTAATTCAGCTTATAACGAGAATGGACTATAACTAGATAGCGTAATAACTGGTAATTCGATGATTTGAAAATGTAGAAACTAAGGCACATCTAGTCTCCCATATGTCTTTGCAACCCATCGAAATACCTTACGCGGCAAGGCTTTGTTCATCTCACATTCTCGACGAATGGAAATTGAGGAAATATTACGAATTCTGTTTTTTTTTTTGTTTGACGTACGGGTGTTTCATACACAGTCTTCTGCACTTGATTGACTGCATCATAAGTTTTAGCTGTGGACATTTTTTTTTATATTTATTTCTATACTACATCAGAAATACCGTATTGAAATATAGCGGCTTCGTAAGCCACGTCTTTTAATGTTCGAAACAAAAATTACGCTAATTAAATTATTTGATACAAGCGGTCCGCTCCGGCTCCGTTCGGATCTTTAAGAAAAAAATCAACGATATTTGACGTTGTTTTATTTTTTAAAATAAAAGAACACTTATTGCGGCATAACTATAATAGTTAGACATATTATGCTGTCACGACACTTTTTGTAAATAATAATGTGTTCTACAAAGTCGTAGTACATTGTATGCGATGTATGCGATGTAAAGAATATTTTAGGTAATTTTTTTACACCTTGGATTACATTATTGGAGTTTTAGTAAGGATCTCTAGTTTTTTTCAAAAAAGATTATTTCACTTAGGAATAGTGTAGCTTCCAAACAGTGAAAGAATTTTTCAAATCGGTTCAGTCGTTTCGGAGCCTATTCAATACAAACAAACAGAAAAATCTTTCCTCTTTATAATATTAGTTTTCAAAAAAGATTATAGCCTATATCACTTAGGAATAGTGTAGCTTCCAAACAGTGAAAGAATTTTTTAAATCGGTTCAGTCTTTTCGGAGCCCATTCAATACAAACAAACAAAAAAATCTTTCCTTTTTATAATATTAGTATTAGTATAGATTAGTATAGATAATCAGAAAGTCCCCGACTGGAAGTGTAATTACCACAAATCGAACAAGTGCATATTGGTAAGTAAAACTGCTTACTTCTCACAAATTTTGGAACACCATAAAACTTTGGAATGAGCCACTCCATCCAATCCTTTCTTCATACGAAGCTCCAGGGTAGGCAGCAACAGAACTATACCTTTGTCCATAGACCACTGTGACCGCTCTCCAGCAGGATCCCGCAAGCCCGTTAATCACAGATGACAATAAAAACTATACTCTGTTGCACAACGGCTTTCTGACTGACTTCTTAGCTATGAACAAGAACTAAAACTTTTTATAGGATTTCATTGACGAAGTGCTTAATCATGGTCATGGTGAAGCAGTAATGCGTTTCGGTTTAAAAGGTGGGGCAGCTGTTGTAACTATACTTGAGACCTTAGAACTTATATCTCAAGGTGGGTGGAGCGTTTACGTTGTAGATGACTATGGGCTCCAGTAACCACTTAACACCAGGTGGACTGTGATTACGTCCACCCATCTAAGCCATAAAAAAAGGTTTCTTGACTGATTACTTAACTATGAACATAAACTACAGCTTCTTATGGAATTTAATTGACGAAGTGCCCCACCAAATATTACTTATATTTTGTATCGTGCTAGTGCCAACGAATAACAAACGAAAGAATTTTGTAATGATCTGGTTTGAAATGGCTAGCAGTTGTGCCGCCCCGGACTGTGAAGCAACATGCGGTAGAGTGCTTAGCCTTACGACAAACACAGCCGTTCACTTCGTGAATCCTTTCACGGTATTTAGAGGTTTGCGAGTACAATATGAGATATTTAACAAGCGCTGGGCGTATTGTTATAACGCGCGTATAGTTATTGTTACGCGCTGGGGTTCGGGATAAATAAAATTTCACCAAAGTACAACTAAAAACTCAACACTTAAAACACTTAAATACTTTACGAACACTCAAAAAACACTTTAAAACTCTCAATTAGCTTGTTCCGCTTCGCTTCAGGTGATCCGTTCGCTGTTTCGCTTCGAGTAGTTCCGATTACTGACTGACTGCGTGCCATCTCTACAACGTTTCTATAGCCGATACCTCATCCCTAGAATTATCGAGAAGATTCCACACATCTCTAGTAGTAGTTTCCGCTATCTGTCAAAAGATGCCGTTGTATTTCTCGAGCGTGCCTAGAACGCTTTGGACAACTTAAACTGAATTATGTTGGACAATGCGTTAATTAACATTGTTTTATTAATCGTAGTTAATCGCTATGCTTATTAAAAAGCGCGACAGAGGTCATTCGTATGTATGTTCTAAATACAATAGAGTCGTTATGTATACAAAATGAAAATACATTTAAAAAAATGTGACTTTAATTACTTAAAGATAATTTGTGAAACAAAGATATCTATATAATAACTAGCTGGCCCGGCAAACATTGTTTAGCCATATATAAGATTTCTAGGGAATTTCTAGTGTACAAAAAAAACCTAACTTATTGTAGGTGTGTAAAGATGTGGTAAATGAGTGAAAGAGGTATGTAGTGCTGTGAACGATGAGGGAATATATAATAAAAATAACAAAACCTCATTCAACCACATACTACATCATTATAACAAAAAAAAATGTCCAAATAAAAAAAAATGTTAGGGGTGGACAACCCTAATCACTTAGGGGGATGAAAAGTAGGTAGTAGCCGATTCTCAGGCTTACTGAATATGCATAAAAAAATTCATGAGAATCGGTCAAGCGGTTTCGGAGGAGTATGGGAACGAACATTGTGTCACGAGAATTTTATATATTAGAAGATATATAAAAATGAATTGCTGTTCGTTAGTCTCGCTAAAACTCGAGAACCGCTGGACTGATTTGGCTAATTTTGGTCTTGAATTATTTCTGGAAGTCCATAGAAGGTTTAAAAGGTATAACAAATTTGTTTTTCCTTTGATGTGTCCCCTGTCGGACAAATTCCTTTTGTTTGTTTTAAGTTTATTTTATACAAAAGGTCTTTTATTTATCGATTGAGGCACTACGAAGTCTGCCGGGTCAGCTAGTTAAGTAATAATAATAATAACTGGAAACAAATCACACACTGTAATCTGGCCCCAAATGAGGATTCCCTGTGTTATTGATACCAGAGACTGATATAAATAATTATGGACATTTAAATATATAAATAATAAAAACCCAAACGAAGAGCAAACAAATCTGTTCATCACACGAAAGTTTATTTGATATGGCAATCGAACCCGCAACATTCAGGGCTGATGACTACTACACTACCGAGTCATTAAAATTAGAAGTTTTGAATTCACTAAACACAAAAAATAATATAAAATCAATGAAACACAACTTGAATTATGTGTACTTGATTTCATAAAATTAAAAAAATATAATTAACTAATCACGTAGCTTTTTTTTTTAATTGCATAGGTTGGTGGAGGATCTCACAGCCCTCTTGGTCATAAGTGGTTACCGGAGCCCATAGACATCCATAACGTAAATGTCACCACCCACCTTGAGATATGAGTTCTAAGGTATAGCTACAACGACTGCCGCACCCTTCAAAACGAAACGCATTATTGCTTCACAGTAGAAATAGGCAGGGTGGCGGTACCTGCCCGTGCGGACTCACAAGAGGCTCTACCACCAGTGATTACGCAAATTATAATTTGTTAATTAAACTATTGCTTTGAACATTGAAACACGTGACGCTTAAAGATGCTATACTTATATATACATGCTTCTATTTATATAAAAATTCAATTAAAACCTAAGCTTTAATAATCAGCTCAGCTAAACAATCCAAAGTGTCCTTGCTACACTTCGGCGCCTTTCGAAATAACACAGTGTTCACTACAAAACTTGGCTACTAAACCACCGTCTAGGAGGTTACGAAATATTGTGAATTATACAGTATCAGAAGTTTCGTTCAGTTAATTATGATGGATGAAGGAAGTTACAATATTTTTAAGGTTTTAAATGTGCTCTGTGACCTTAGATTTATGCTGTTGGCAAGATTGGAAGTGGTCAAATCAAGTTCGAGAATTTTTGAAATTTATTATCATACAAAGAATGGGCTGTGTAATTTTTTTTATTTTTTTTACATAATAAAGTACTTCCATAAAGCCTAATTTGGCGCATTCGTGAGATTTTTCCTAGGAGACTACTACCAATTGATGTAATTGATCGTAATTAACTATGCGTAGACAAGTATACGACAAAATGAAACAAAGAACAATATATACTTCGTCTTTATTAAAACTCTTAATACCTACCTCTATCTATTTATGTAATAGAATCTTCAAAAGTAATTTCCATGACTTTTCACCACCAATATAGACCACGTTTCACTAATTTCAAGACAACGGATTCACTTGAAGATTTCGCACGTATCAAGGACCTATGATAATACAAAAATTATATTATATGGTCTAATATTCTAAGCAAGGATCAAACTAAAGGATAATTAAAATTTTCGATACAATTTGCTGCTAGGCGTATTTTTTGTTTAAATTTTTAACTTCTTCTGAGAAACCAAGAATATCTTTTTACTTTCTGTCGGCTTACAACCATTAATCGGGTAGATAATCCCCTAGTACTAAGCAATAATCGTCCTCATGGATAAGTGAATACCGCCACTTGACGGGTGACCCAAAGTAGAGCATTCATTAAATTATGGCAGAATGGTGGTGTTAAAAAACGCCAAATGGCCTTTAAAAATTATAGCTATTCGAAATTTGTTACAGAGCTCCGTGAGGCCTTCGAAGCGGAGGCTCAAGAAGTGAAGAAACCTCGTTTGCTTCTTACTGCAGCTGTACCAGTTGGACCTGACAACATCAAGAGCGGATACGACGTTCCTGCTGTAGCCAGGTGAACTTTTAATAGCCTTCATTGACGAGACGATGGTCCATACGTTGCCAATTCCCAACTAGACCCAAACACCTGTCACTTAAAGTTTATTTCGTTTTAGCAAGAATAATCCTCGTACCGGTTTTTGTCAAATATCTCACGGGGTATACAATGTATTATCAGGTTGAGGCGATCATGGCTCATCAAACGGGTCGTTAACTTTGCAGAGCCTCATTTATGGCAGCAGAAATGCGCTATAAAGAAAATGTGCTATAATTTATCTTGAAACCACACTTAACAATATGCTTATGAATAAAAACGTTATGGCATTCATAAAGATAATACAAGACTTTTGGTTCTAGTAAATATCACTTAAATCTCACGTCTTTTTTGGCTTACCCAGCTAAGTATGCTTACGGTCCATATTGTACCATCCATTGCAGAGGTCCAAAAGACTATGTAGATTCCCATGTCGACTGTACTTCATAAAACATATATAAATTCCAATACAATTGAAATAAGAGAATTGTGGCTAAATTAAGCAGTGGTCCTTGTGTCTATCTGAATTAGCACATGTCCTAAAAAACTTAAACAGTAATAATCCATTGCAGAGGTTCCAAAAAACTATGTAGATTCCCATGTCGATTATACTGCATAAGGTTTAAATTCTAATTGACATAAGGGAATTGTGGCTAAATTAAGCAGTGGTCCTTGTGTCTATCTGAATTAGCACATGTCCTAAAAACTTAAGCAGTAATCCATTGCAGAAGTCCAAAAAACTATGTAGATTCCCATGTCGATTATACTGCATAAGGTTTAAATTCTAATTGACATAAGGGAATTGTGGCTAAATTAAGCAGTGGTCCTTGCGTCTATCTGAATTAGCACATGTCCTAAAAACTTAAGCAGTAATCCATTGCAGAAGTCCAAAAAAGTATGTAGATTCCCATGTCGACTGTACTTCATAAAACATATATAAATTCCAATACAATTGAAATAAGGGAATTGTGGATAAATTGAGCAGTGGTCCTTGTGTCTATTTGAATTAGCACATGTCCTAAAAAACTTAAACAGTAATCCATTGCAGAGGTCCAAAAAACTATGTAGATTCCCATGTCGATTATACTGCATAAGGTTTAAATTCTAATTGACATAAGGGAATTGTGGCTAAATTAAGCAGTGGTCCTTGTGTCTATATGAATCAACACACGTCCTAAAAAACCTACAAAATAAAAAAATAACATCGAATAACGTTAATGCTAGTAGGGCGTTTTCTATCGAGCATCGTGCCTGTTTCTACTATTGTGAGTCGTGCGTTATGACTTTAAGGACGACAGCCATGATTGTAGTAATAGGTTGGGGAAAAAGTCTTTTCGCATTATACTCGTAGTATGTATGAACTTGTAATAAAATCTTTTTGGCTATACTATTTGTGTCTGGCTGGTTTTGGTATCATTTCCAAATTTCCACCTCCTGAGACCTGTTTCGGTCTCTTCAGAATTATTAAGGCAGTGTCAGGCTAACATCACGAGAGGACTGCCAAAACCAATCGCGGTATTTTGATCAGAAGCCCCAAAATTTCTATAGCAATGGGATTATATCCCTACCTACAACATGGCAAAAAGTTATCGAACAAAATAGTACCTACGTACTTTAGTTAAATGTAAATAAATTATATTAAAAAATATTGTGAATTTTCTTAACTTTTTCCCCAATCTGTTATGTATATTCTAGAAGCGAACCTAAAGTCTGTGATGGATGACATTCGGTTTTCTCCACTAACCACTCAATCTCATTATTTAAAAACAATACTTGACCCTGTAGCCACATCCATCAACTATATTGAAAAAAAAAACCTAACTGAAACCAGAATAAATCTTTAATAAATACTTGTGTAACAACAACTATCGCAATTAGTTGGATAAAATTGGGATCTGCAACTTTAATCAACGTTTTATCTGCAGCTATCTGGACTTCATCAATCTTATGGCCTACGACTTCCACGGCAAATGGGAGAGGGAGACCGGCCACAACGCCCCGTTGTACGCTCCCTCAACAGACTCGGAGTGGAGGAAGCAGCTGTCAGTAGACCACGCAGCACATCTCTGGGTCAAACTTGGAGCCCCCAAGGACAAACTTATTATTGGTAAATCCTTGTCTTAATTGGGCAATTACGTTGATAGCTATGTCCGGAATTAAAATTGGAGAATTGAGATATTTTTTAAATTCATTAATGTAAAACTAGATATTACAATGATTAGGGTAAATATTGCAGAGTGACAAGTTTCTTTGAAGGTAGTAGAGGAAATCCATCTGGCTTTATTCAGCTGTCTAAGTTATGTGCTCGCAAAGCTATGTGAAATATATTTTATGTTCTTAGATTCGAAATATGTGGAATGTTTGTTAATATGCTTACAAAGCTAAGACGCTGAATACTTACACAAGAAATAGCCAGAATCCTTTTAGACATGCCTAAAACAACCTTGAAGATGTGCAAGTAACTTTCAGTCAATCAACTAGATGTAGTGTTGTTTTTTTTAAGAGATTTTATATATAAGTAAATACAAGTAAAAGATCATTAATTCTTATCAGAAATTAGACATACATTCATTCAGAAAGTTCATTGAGTTCAGCAAATCCCAATCTTTTGCAAACTTCTCACATTTTTATAACCCCTATGTTCATTTCGTAACCGATCGTATACTGCTTCCGATTAAGCCTGATTTTGGATCACTCAGACATTACCAATAAGTCTGCTGCAACAGCAATAAGCCTAAAGAGCGCGTACAAGATTTTCAAGATTCAAAAAATCCTTTAAATATCATCTTTGGATACGCAACACCGTGTCCTTTAATGCTCATTACAAGCCTTAATCTGTTTAAGATTCAACAACTTTCTAATAAACATAATTTGAATTCAAGGTATGCCAACATATGGACGTACATTCACGCTCTCCAACCCTAATAACTTCAAAGTGAACGCGCCGGCCAGTGGCGGAGGAAAAGCGGGAGAGTACACCAAAGAAAGCGGTTTCCTCGCTTACTATGAGGTAATATTGGTATCACGTAATCCACGGATTGCCTGATAATTTAAATAACGTCATAAAAAAAGTCCCCTTCGTTGAACAATGACGTCAATGTTCACTTACGCCATACACATAATATATACCAATTTTTTTCTATGTTAAGAAGACTAGATTATGCCTTTAAAATTCATTGGGACATAAACTAAATATCTTTTAAGTCATTGCGAAACAGAGAGCGCACTACATTTAATTAAAATCACTACGAATCTTATAACAATACTTGCTTTGCTCTCAATCTTTGGCCTTTTATCAAAACTTGGTATTGCAAATCAGTTCAAGAACTCTAGCGCTTGGCTATCGGTCAGAAAGGTTTTGACATAATTAATGGCATTGGCGACGGTTGCCTTTGAATTGACAATAAAGTTTTGGTGTTTTTGATGAGTGACGTTACGGACCTCGTGATGGTGATATGTGGTTACCAGATACCATAGATATTACACCGTGAATACAGCCACTGAACTGGAGAAATTAGTTCAATGTTTCTCTTGTCAAATAAGCACTCAGTGAAATTGTTTTAACTGTTACATCTCGCTTCGTAAGCCAAAGCTAGCAACAATGTCCTTTTATTAACACCTCTACAAAGTTCTTCTGAAAAATTTCCACTTGTAATTCCTCATGAGCTTATAATAAAAAACTTTTATATATTACCTAATTACAAAGCCTTGAGACTTTTGACGTTTAACGAAGTAATTAAACGTGAAAAGTTCACCCGTAAACTAAAGCTCGAGCCAGCTATCCAATAACACAGAGCTTTCGAGATTGTAATTACAAAAAGTCTTCATTTAGGTATACTGCGTAATTTATTTAATGGTCTTAAAGAGGGCGAAGAGAACACAAATCAGAACTTAGATTATAATAAAGTTCGTTGCCTCGAAGAGATCGATTTGAATGTTAATATTAATATAGTTTAGAGTTTAAGGAAAAAAATCACAAGTACTTTTGACAATGAAAGCACAGCTCGATCATTGCTTGCATAAGTAATGGTAAACATAGTAATGTTTGACAAAAAACCAATATCTGCTATAAATTTGCATGTAAAGTAAGTATATATCGAGGGGTTTGGTTTAAGCAAAGCTTTTGCGGCTTTACAGGAGAGCCATTTATAGTTTAAAAGATGGAAAAATATCGTAATAAAAAAAAACTTCTTCGGCTATTTCAATGGGTTAAACTTAATTGAAGTTCAATTAAAAAACGTGTGACACTCGGGAACTGCCGCGGTAAGCTATTGCATAGCATTTTTTGTCAACTTATGCAATTATAATTAGACAATGATAATTTAATATTAAAACAATAATAAAACAAGACCACGCTATATTAAACATTAATAAAAGCAAAACCTTAACTGTCCCCTTCACACTCATAAGTTAGACCGCGCGAGAGAGAGTTGGGCAGACTTTTCATGATGCGCATGCAGTGTGACGTCACGCCACGCGCTTATTCACAAACACTACACAAGCGCAACGTGTGAATGTGTTGAACGCGAGCTACATGGTAGGCGGAGTGAGGGGTGTAAGGTTTTTTTCGTTACGGAATTTCATGATTCGGTCGCCGCGCTTAAGGCCCGCGATAAAATCTATGCAATCTTAAAAAATCGAACTATTGATGAACTAATATCAAACAAAACGCACCTTTAATTACAAAGATAAATGTTGTGTATTAAGCGAAATGTAACCAAATAATATTTCAACCCTCGAAATGACCCATCCCATCTAATACTGCCACAAAGCCGTCGATATATTGATGTGTGTGTATATATAGTGAGTGAATATGATTTTTGTGTTTGTTTAGGTGTGCGAAATGCTAAGGAACGGGGGTGCCTACGTCTGGGACGATGAAATGAAAGTCCCTTACTGCGTCCACGGGGACCAGTGGGTCGGATTCGACGATGAGAAATCAATCAGGAACAAAATGAGGTTACATATTGCATTTATCACTTTAAGTTAGATTGATTGCTACAACAACGGAATGCATGAATTTGTTCGTGAAAGAATTGGAGGTGACCACGTAGTTATAGAACAGCGTGGTGATGTCATTTCAAACTAATTTTGTTGATACTACCATCCTGCAGATATCTGCCGCGCGGTCCTGTATTCCTGTTGATAAACTGAGAGGTGCATCTTATATCTTAAGCTGAGTTACAGTTTCAGTAACCACTTATCACTAGGCAGGTCATCAGCTCTTTTAGTCATCAATGCAGAAAATGACAATTCGTGAATATTGTTAAGATTGGATGCCTAAATACTAAAGATGATTGGGGAGATTGCCAATTAGGATGAATTAAGGGGAGGTATTGGGGGTAGTTACTCGTGATCAAAGTCGAATACGCGTATCTTTAATGAATTTTTTTTTTTTCTGGTTCGTGGTGGATGGACGAGCTCACAACCCACCTGGTATTAAGTGATTACGGGAGCCCATAGACATCTACAACGTAAATGCGCCACCCACCTTGAGATATAAGTTCTAAGGTCTAAAGTATAGTTACAACGGCTGCCCCACCCTTCAAACCGAAATGCATTACTGCTTCACGGCTGAAATAGGCAGGGTGGTGGTACCTACCCACGCGGACTCACAAGAGATCCTGTCACCAGTAATTACGCAAATTATAATTTTGCGGGGTTGATTTTTATTATACGATGTTATTCCTTCACCGTGGAAGTCAATCGTGAACATTTGTCAAGTACGTATTTTATTAGAAAAATTGGTACCCGCCTGCGGGATTCGAACACCGGTGCATCGCTAGATACGAATGCAACGGACGTCTCATCCTTTAGGCCACGACCACTTCAAAGCAGTGAACAGCCCTCTGACAGCAGGGTCGACTGCTCCGAATTAATTGACATCTATGTCTCATCTTTAGGTGGATCAAAGACAATGGCTTCGGAGGGGCTATGGTGTGGACCGTTGATATGGACGACTTCTCTGGCAACGTCTGCGGCGGCGATGTAAAGTATCCATTGATCGGTGCTATGAGGTAAACATCAGACGTTGATCATTTTACTGAAGACATTTTCAATAAAACATAACTCGAAGTTAAAACTTCGTATCTTTAATGGGCAATAAAATTGACGAAAGTTATTTTCAATTGACTTCCAATCTCCTCCAAATAATCACTTTTACTAATTATATTGGTTAAAAATATTTAACATGTAGGTGAGCTCATTGGGCTCACACCGGAAGTGTTGCTAACACTGGCTCTAACAAGAGCAGTGCTTCGCTGAATCTACCACCGGATCGGAAACGCGACCCACTGAGAAGATCCGGCGAGGAACTCAGTGGGCTGTGTCTATGAGTTTGTTTATCTTCGCTTGCAACGAAGGGCTCAACGAGGACGGTGACCGGTGCTTGTAGTGCCTAAAAGCACCGTTAATGGATTGGGAGGATTCATATTGACGTAACACGAAACAAACTACACATTAAATCACCAATATTTAAATGCTTATAAAACTATTTATATTACAGGGAAGAACTCCGAGGTATATCTCGAGGTAAAGACGCCAAAGATGTCGACTGGGCCACGGTAGCTTCCAGCATAGTGATAGAAGAAACTGAGAAACCAGAACCGATACAGGTTCCATTGTCCGAAGTACTCAAGCGCATCAAGAAGCCCGGTAAAAACGTCATCATAAAGACCAATGGAGCGGCACTTTCAGATAAAAACAGTAAGTCATTCTATTTACATTTGTAAGTATGAAACGGTAGGCAGCGGCTTGGCTCTGCCACTGGCATTGCTGAAGTCCATGAGCGATGGTAACCACTACCATCAGGTGGACCGTATGCTCGTCTGCCTATACGGCAATAAAAAAAAAAGATCACTAAGGTCTAACTTAGCTGGAACTACATTTCTGCACTTAACTCCTTCAGTCTGAGAGTGTTTTACGCTAAAAGCTAAATCCGTAGGGCGTGCCACAGGGGTCAATGTTAGCTAAAGTCGCTCGAAACTGTCAAAGCTCACGAAATTCCTCGCACAGCCACTGAAAGTTTGAAATATCGAGTGCTTTTATGTCTGAGAGTTCTCACGCGACCAGTTTCGTCTGGACCGCTACGTGAGCCGTTACGCACGTAAGCCTAATGGGCACCATTAAAACTAATGTTTAACTGGTGTTTGTGTGTTTTAAATATTAGGCTAGTTTTAAATGAGCACTTGATCAATACTATACGAGTATATACTATACTCGTGCTATAAATGAATTGAAAAAAAAACACAAATAGCTACAATATATAATATGTATTGTATTGTATCTGGTACCTAATTTGTCAAATTAAACACAAATACTAATAATAGATTGAGTAAGATTGTTTTCCCTGGTCACCCGCCTCGTCGAACCCGTCACTTGCGATGAAGGGCATTAAATTAACCCATATAGACACAGGCCACTGAGTTTCTCGCCGGATCTTCTCAGTGGGTCGCGTTTCCGATCCGGTGCTAGATTCTGCGAAGCACTGTTCTTGCTAGGGCTAATGTTAGCAACACTCCCGGTTTCAGCCCCGTGAGCTCACCTACATGTCAAGTAGAAGTTGAAATAGCCTCTCAATTCTATCAGCATAGGTAGGAAAAAAAATGGTTTCCCCATAGCCCGCAATGTACAAAAAAGTTACATGACAGACGAACCTAGCGTTTTTTCGACATCGTGTGTCAATATTTTTTTATATAATTTCCGTAGCGTCGTATTGCTGTGACCAGTACCAGCATTTGACTTCGTTTCCCGGTTCAGTGATTATATTATTCCATTAAATTTAATTTAAAAAAAAACCTGGGAAAGTCCCATATTTTCCTACACAATTTCTCTATTCAATTCAAAGTAGGAATAACTATCTAGACTCGATCCATTATTCAAATATATCGCATTACCGAAATCGAGGGAGACACAATAATACGGAGAGGCTCAACATATCTTGGCGTTTGTTCTAAATGGGTTTTGTGATTTAATGCCATCAAGTTTACGACACAACCACTCGAAAATCTTTGTAACTACGTGCTTGAACCTCCTCGAAACGGATCTGCAATAAACGATTTAAACATAAGTATACTCGTTATAATATTCACAAGGTTTTCTTTTTCCAATTTTATTTCCGGATACATAATTATAATCGAGAGTATGAGAATCATAATTAAGCTTGAATTCGTATATAAAGGCTCAGCTACTTATGTGCTATTAAATTTTTAACATCATTGCGTGAATATCATCTACAACCGTCTCCACTGGTGGTAGGACCTCTTGTGAGTCCGCGCGCGTAGGTAACACTGCCCCGCCTATTTCCGCCGTGAAGCAGTAATGCGTTTCGGTTCGAAGGGCGGGGCAGCCGTTGTAACTATACTGAGACCTTAGAACTTACATCTAAAGTGGGTAGCGCATTTACGTCGTAGATGTCTATGGGCTCCAGTAACCACTCAACACCTGATGGGCTGTGTGAGAATACGCTCAATATCTCAATGGTGTTACATAGCGGCCATAGCCCCCTTCAAATCCGAAAGGGCTTAGTGATATTTGATTTAAGCTAAATAAAGCTTAATAATACGCGATATTTATCTTTGTTATTAAAGGTGCGTTTTATTTGGTATTAGCAAACCAAATCCAGGTCTATTTTTTTATTGAACTTCAATAAAGTTTCCGTCATTGAAATAGCTGAAGAAGTATTTTTTGTTATCATATTTTTTCCAAAATTTAAACTTAAAAATGGCTCTCATGTAAAGTTGCAAAAATGTCGTCATCCCTCGATTTGATTATTACCGACTTTTCAAAAATTCTATAATTTTCGCAGTCACGAATGACTGATTAGCACCTAATGACGCCTACCTATGCGAAGTAAAGCAAATATGTCACCACTCCAGCCCAAAGCCCAAAAAAAAGCTAAAAGCCCAACTCCCAAAGTCCCTGTCTTATATTGTAATAATGTCTTCAGTCGAGAACTGTAATCTTCACGTAAACGGCAAAAGCGAAGAAGGGAGTATAATAAGATCGAACACCGATGATTGATTGCGCGTTCTATTGAATTAAGTTTAAGTTAAATTGATATGGATTAACAGATATTTGATTATGAGATCGTTCTTCAAAAATAGGTTTGACAGCATTTCGTGCATATAGCTCCTCCGCAAATTAATTCGGAAGTGTATTATTACGGAAATAGGAAATATTTTAATAGTTATTTTTTGGAACGAAGTTCCTTGTGGGATGATGTGGAGGGTACCCTAACCGGGAAAAAACGTCCGTAACGTAAGATTTTTATTAGTAATGCACGCAGTGTACGACTTAACTTTGTAATAACGTACAAAAAATAACATATTTTTTTATCATTCATTGACCACGATCTCAGAGCGTTCGTTTGCGCAATACACTAACTCTTATGCAAACAACCGTGAATGAAGTGTACCACAATAAGTTCGCACGTTACCGAATGACCGTGGTTGTTGCGAAACCTCCAGTTTTATTTTCTTTATACTTCGAATAGAACTTAAAATTAATATTTTTATAATAAGGAACTTCATTCCTGTCCGGTGTCCCACGACACCACACATCATTTTTTTTGGTGTTGTCCATTCACTACCGTATACCGGCTAATAGGCATCAAAATTTGAATCACCACTAGCCTTGAAGTTTAAGGTTGAAACCAGAAATAAGACATCTCTTTTCCTTAAAGACACGAGACCTTTTGGCACACATAACCATACAGACTGACGATATATCCTATTTTAATATGTTACTAGCTTAAAGCTTTTTAAACACCAATTTTGAAACATTCTTTATTGGTGCTCCACCTGTATTGGTCTCAGAGTGATGTTATATAGTCTTCCTCAATAAGTGGGCTATCTAACACTGAAATCGGACCAGTAGTTCCTGAGATTAGCGCGTTCAAACAAACATACTCTTCAGCTTTATAATATTAGTATAGATAAATAAATAAATGCGAACGTTTTAACTTTGTTTACAGAACGCGAGCCCCAAGTACTCTGTTATCTCACATCCTGGTCAGCCAAACGTCCAAGCGCAGGCCGCTTCACACCAGAAAACGTTGACCCCAAACTCTGTACCCACATCATATACGCTTTCGCAACCCTCAAAGACCACAAGCTAGCTGAAGCTGACGACAAAGACGCTGATATGTACGATAAAGTCGTTGCGTTGAGAGAGAAGAACCCTAATTTGAAGGTTTGTTTCAACTTCTGTTACAGTTCCGGGTGAATTTATCACAATTTGTTGTTTTCTAACCGAATATTTAACTTGAGTTATTGAATTCGAAGTGGGAAACACATTTTTAAGATAAATACTTTCTCCTTTTTTATGATTTTGATTGTACTCGTGGTAGGAAGTATATCTGTGACGTAGCCCGCTGATATTGTATACTACTATTAATTAACTTGAACATAAAGATACTAGTCTCAAAAGATAATTATTTAATACTAGCGACCAGCCCTCGCTTCGCTTCGGAAACTGTAATTTATTATTGATTTCTCCACTGTTTAATGGATATTATTATACATATCGACGCTTGAAAGGCAAACGTGACTAAGCGACAATAACTGCTTTGTACATAAATGATGGCAATAACCATATTCTATGCGCAAAAAAAAAATTATTTCTAGGTCTGTTAAAATCATTTAAATCCTACAGCTAGATTCGTTAAAATATAATTTTTTTCAGTTATTTCAACTTTAAATTAGTCTACTGAAAAGTTAAAAACATTGTCGCTTAGTCAAGTTTGCCTTTCAAGCGTCGATATAAACCTTCCTCTTCACTCTATCTATTAAAAAAAACGCATCAAAATCCGTTGCTTAGTTTTAAAGATTTAAGCATACATAGGGACATAGGGACAGAGAAAACGACTTTGTTTTATACTATGTTGTGATTTATTCGATTAATTAGTATATTGCTTTCACTAGATATTGCTCGCCATCGGAGGCTGGGCCTTCGGATCTACTCCGTTCAAAGAGTTGACTTCGAACGTGTTCCGCATGAACCAGTTCGTGTATGAAGCCATCGAGTTCCTCCGCGACTATCAGTTCAACGGCTTGGACGTGGATTGGGAATATCCTAGGTGGGTGCTTTATAAAATCTCAATGGAAAGCTTTAAGCGTTTTCCGGACCGTTTGAATTTTAATACATGAATGAATTTTTTTCGAGAACTTTTATGCTATGCTAAAGTATCTCGTTAAAGATTTAAAGTCAGTATCAGATATGTAACCTCAACATTTACACACTAGCAGAATGTAAATTGTAAGTTTCCCGTAATTAATTTAAAATAAAGAATAGTTTAAAAAAAGTAACAAAATACGCTTTTATAGAAAATCCAACTAAAAAATAGAAAATAAATTTTAATAAATTTGAATTAAAAATAGTGTAAGAAAAAATGATTTTATTATAAAAAAGCGTGAGAGGTGGGGCAAATTTTTTTTTATATTTTTTTTTATATTCAATTGTCATCGGTCCTTTAGAAGTATACCAAATTTCGAGTTAATCCGACGTTTTGAAGGGGGTCAAAATCATGTTCAAAGATTCCGTTACATACTTACATACATACGTCTGAAGCTAATAAAAGCGCATTAAAAAAACATTAGATTAGTTTTTAATTAATGTGCGTATGGCGTATTCCACAGAGGAGCTGATGACCGTGCAGCATTCGTATCTCTGCTCAAGGAATTGCGTCTGGCGTTCGAGGGTGAAGCCAAGACTTCAGGTCAGCCCCGGCTTCTGCTCACTGCTGCTGTACCGGCGTCGTTCGAGGCAATCGCCGCTGGATATGATGTACCGGAAATATCGAAATATTTGGTGAGGATGACTGTTTTTTTTAACTGTTATGAGAAAAACATCTTCGAGCCAATAGTTAGATATTTTTATGTATCATAGCGGCCCGCTCCGGCTCCGCTCGAGTCTTTAACAAAAAGTTCAACCATATTTGACGCTGTTTCATTTTTTAAATAAAAGAACACTTATTGCGGCATAACTATAATAGTTAGACATATTATTATGCTGTCGCGACACTTTTTGTAATTAATAATGTGTTCTACAAAGTCGTAGTCAATTATGTTATTCTATCATTAATAATTTTCGCAGGGCACGCGATGTAAAGAATATTTTAGGTAATTTTTTTACTCGACGAAACAAAAATGTCCTAACTGAAAAACAATTAAAGGTAGGCTGCAGCAAGCAGCGGCTTGACGGTAAGCAGCGACTTGGCTCTGTCCCTGACATTGCTGTAATCCATGGGCGACGGTAACCACTCACCATCAGGTGGGCCGTAGGCTCGTCTGCCTAATAGGTCTATAAAAAAATTTAATGCCCTATCACATTTTATTTATTTATTTATTTAATATATTTTGTACACACCGCTGTTAGAAGAAAAGCGACAATAAGGATACAGAGTGCAAGGGAACTACTTATTTCATGTTGAAATCTCTTCCAGTAGGCCCCGCAAAAGGAAAGAAGAATTAGGAACACACACCTAGCGCATACAATAAACATTACATATAATAATACATACACACTACAACTGTTGTTTTTAACAAAATAGTATTGTATTAAACGTAAATTAATATCACCCATATGCTTATAGGACTTCATAAACGTGATGACGTATGACTTCCACGGCCAGTGGGAGCGCCAGGTCGGCCACAACAGTCCGCTGTTCCCCCTTGAAAGCGCCACGAGCTACCAAAAGAAACTAACTGTGGTAAGTACGACAAGAACAGCTGATGTCGCTGTGTTTCAGCAAAATACTTAAGACCTTTTCACTGTGATTAACCTACGTTAGGAGCTGGATAAATCGGCTATTTGTTGTAAGGCTCAAAGAGTTAAGTACGCGGCTAAATCAGGTGTATCTTGCAGTGTTAGCCACATTCTGAATATGATTCTAATGCTTCTAACCATGAATCTAATATTTAAAAAAAAAAAAGACATGCCCGCTGAGTTTCTTGCCAATTCTTCTCAGGACGGAGGCTAGTTCTTGTGAATTGGCAGTAGTTCTTTTGATGTTCAACAAGTATGTACTTTCATTTATGTTGAATAAAACTTTTTTGATTCGATTTGATTTGATTCATGGCGTAATATCGTGATTGCCGGTATTATTGTAAAGGCAAATGTCACAACGTTCCGTCTCTCCATTATCGCGCGATGGGGATTCTAAAGTATCGATTCCACGTTGAAATGTAGCCTCGTGAGAACAGAAAGTATATACGTATCCAAACCAGGGCTTCGAATTTTGATTTAGTATTGCTCGTGGTTGGACAGGATCGTGAACACGTAAGAAATTGTATCGATATGATTTAAGGCTTAATAAGATCCCTTTTGTTCGAAGGACTACTCCGCCCGCGAGTGGGTCCGCCAGGGTGCCCCCAAAGAGAAGCTGATGATCGGCATGCCCACGTACGGAAGGTCCTTCACGCTTATCAACGAAACACAGTACGACATCGGCGCTCCGGCTTCAGAGGGCGGTGAGCACTGCTAATTACTTCTCAATTTTGCAGCAAAAACCTTAAAAACAATGACCAAAGAAGTAAAGGCAACATTCGAAATAACTATAGCTTAAAATTTTCCTGGAAGTTGTAATAAAATCTCTTCACCTACATTAAATAAAAGTTTATTTCGTAATCTTTTTTAATTATATACTGACAGAATAGTTTAAAACTACTAAATAAAGTATATACATATTTATACCAGACTAAAAATAAAACAAGATAATGTAAAAAAACGACCCCAAATCGCTGCGCTCGCAGGGTAGAGTGCCCAAGGGGCTGGCGGCATTTCCCCGTTGAATGGCCAGGCTCAACCTTTGTCCGAAATGCGTGCCAGCCCTTGGATCCCCAAGGCGTCGATGAGGCGTACGGAAATGTAGTATATTTGGCGTTTAATGTAAAGAAACTTCCAATTGAATATTCCAGGAGAAGCCGGACGTTTCACCAACGAAGCCGGCTTCATGTCCTACTACGAAATCTGCGAGTTCCTACGAGAGGACAACACGACGCTCGTCTGGGACAACGAGCAGATGGTGCCGTTCGCCTACCGAGGCGACCAGTGGGTCGGGTTCGACGACGAGAGATCGCTTAAAACAAAAGTAAGCTGACCTCATTAGCGAGCCTACTGAGTTTCTCGCCGGATCTTCTCAGTGGGTCGCGTTTCCGATCCGGTGGTAGATTCTACCTCTAACACCTCCGGTTTGAGCCCCGAGAGCTTACCTATACGCTAGGGTTTTTTTGCTTAGATGGGCGGACAAGCTTACAGCCCACCTGGTGTTAAGTTGTTACTGGAGCCCATAGACATCCACAACGTAAATGCGCCACCCACCTTGAGATATAAGTTCTAAGGTCTCAAGTTTAGTGACAACGACTGCCCTTAAAACCGAAACGCATTACTGCTTCACGGCAGAAATAGGCAGGGTGTTGGTACCCACCCGCGCGGACTAACAAGAGGTCCTACCACCAGTAATAGCTAAAATAGCCTCTCAAGGCTCTCAGCAGAGGTAGGAAAATAGGTTATTAGCAATTAGTAAAAAGTGTGTAGAGAGATCGTGCAATAACACTACTGCGCGTTATAGATGGCCTGGCTGAAGGAAGAAGGATTTGGCGGGATAATGGTCTGGTCTGTCGACATGGACGACTTCCGCGGCTCTTGTGGAACTGGCAAGTTCCCGCTCATCACGACCATGAAGCAGGAACTGTCCGACTACAAGGTTAAGTTGGAATACGACGGGCCCTACGAGACGGTGCTCACCAGCGGCCAGTACACCACTAAGGACCGTGAGTACTCAGCGCAAACATCTATACTAATATTATAAAGAGGAAAGATTTGTTTGTTTGTTTGTTTCGAATAGGCTCCGAAACTAATGGACCGATTTGAAAAATTCTTTTTCCATTAGAAGCCGACATTGTCCCTGATGAACATAGGCTACTTTTTTTAAAAAAAAATTTTTTTTTTTTTTGGTTTCATTTGTGTTTTAATGTTTCCGAAGCGAAGCGAGGGCGGGTTGCTAGTAGCACTATAAAGTACTATAAACCTTCATTGTCATGTGCAAGACACCGGATGGTTATTTTTAAAAGGGCATAAGCAGTAACTCACGCAGCTCATGCAAATTAGACTTTCGATTTTTCTTGTTATGCTACTCTAGTTTAGCGAAGTACCCAAGAGAGGGACGGGGGCAAGATTAACACCGAATGGGAGGACGAGATAAAGCTGGTCCTAACTGTAGAAGGGTTGCTAAAGATAGACAGCAATGGAAGATTTTAGAGGAGGCTTGTGCCAATAACCACACTGAACTCAGACACACTCTGTAAAATATAATTCAGTCAGTTTAATTCAGTCAGCAGATTTTTACTAATCTGTAAGAAGAAGGTAGGTTCGCGTTTCTTTTCAGGAACCACTAGCCCATAGACAGCGCGACGGGAGTGCTCTCCGCTCGCAACTCTTGGCCACGACCTGGACACATGAGTCTCCGGTCCTCATTTCCGTTACGTCTTCTTGCAGCCACTGAGGTGACGTGCGAGGAGGAGGACGGCCACATCTCGTACCACAAGGACCAGGCGGACTGCACCATGTACTACATGTGCGAGGGCGAGCGGAAGCACCACATGCCGTGCCCCTCCAACCTCGTGTTCAACCCCAACGAAAACGTCTGCGATTGGCCAGAGAACGTGGAGGGATGCGCCCACCACACGCAGGCGCCGCCCGCCAGACGGTAGGCCCCGGGACCACACCGACCAACATCGGCCTTCGCATCTAGATCTAAACAAAACTGTTCGTATATTCCGGTTTTAGTTTTAGTTTTAATTCGTTCCAGTAAGTGCACGATAAATGAGAGAATGTAAATATGTATGTGCAGTTCTTGTATGCGTTTTTATAATTGGTTTACCTGGATGACACACTTAGTGCATAGTAATAATATTTTCAACTCCCATATTTCAACGTTTCATTGTCTAAGCCTATATTATTTTACGATTACTATCACAATAAAGTTACACGATATTTATTGGGTTAAATAGTGAGGTGTGATAATACGTTTTAATGTAAAATTCTTGATTTTCTAATTAATAAGATTATAAAATTTCCTATTTTATATTTTTATATTAAATTATCGTACTTTAGTTTTCTTTAAAAAAACTTTCTTCTCCCAAAAATACGGATGATACTAAAACCATTTTATTTTTTGTTAGAAAACTGAAATTTAAGAGCTTTCCAAGTTAACATAGCTTTGTCACTATTTACGCGTTCAGAGATGTGCTTTGAGTTTCCAAAAACGATTTTTTGCACACAAAACAGAACTCAAAAAATGGGTTTTCGTTTCCACATAGCATTTGATAACAAGAATTTGATTCACATATACCTTTACATGATCAATTTGTCTTTTAATTACGTTAACATCACGTGAATATTGTTCGTGCAATTAGAGTCTAACTATTCGAATCACGTTTGGTCTCCGACGCTAAAGGCAATAGTTCCAAATGACCTCCTTGGTATAAGTACGTGTTCGGTGTTTTTGGGAAACTAATATAATTTTTCTTCTATTTTTTTCTCGAATAGATTTTTAGTTAATCATTTTATAATAACTCAATACTCAGATCAGCTAAAATCACTGCCTATTTAAACGACCAATGTCGGTTGAGGTTTTTTTTTGGACAAAAAAAAACAATTAAGTTAAAAATGTGTGACATTATTTTAATTTTTGTAATTAGGTTAAGATAAAAATTAAGATTTTGTAAATATTGTATTTAGATACAAATGAGATGTAAGAGTATTATTAAAGATTTTTATAAAAAAAAACATTATTTGTTTATTTATTTCTAAACGTTTACGAGGATTTTGTTGATCCATTCAATCTTCTAACAGCAGTCACATCCTTCGTAATTGCAAGATGGCTTCCTACCAGTGCGGGGGAGTTGGCATGGCGTCGTGTAAGCCCGCACAGGCAGGTACTACCACTCTTTTTTTTCGGACCCAGCGCCTAGGGGCGCGCGTGGTATGTTGTACTTGACGGACTGCAGATGTTGAGAGCAGATCGCGGGCCCAAGGATGTTTTGGGGTCCTACCCACTAAACGACTCCCCTTTTACATCCGACTTTCGATCTCCGTCCGGAGTCAGAACCCGGTCAGAGTAAGGGGGTTCCCGCGGTCAACACAACCAGACTCGCGGCGCCACCCGGTCGAGGCGTCAGTCAAGACTATAACCAGAACCAACCAGCCAGGTCGGAACGCGATACACCATCAACCGGTTGCTCTTACACAACCGCTCCGTGGAACTGCTGCCATGCAGCACGCTAGAGCGCAGTCAGCACACCCCGTGTGTTTAAGGGGGGGGACTACCACCCTGTCTAACACCGCCGTCCAACAGTAATGCGTTTAAGCTTGAAGGGTATAGCAGCCGTTGTACTGTAAAACTGCAACATAGAACTTATATCTGATCCAGACGGGCTTTGACTTCGTTTGTGCGCCTAATTAAAAAATAATAATGATAAAACTCCCTGGCACTAATCAATGAATTAAACAGAAAAATAAGAAATCTTGTTCTCAAACTTATCTTATGCTTATGAGTAAGCATTAAAAAAACAATAAAATGTATCGATATAAAAATGCATTTAATAAACAAAGTCATCTTTTGAATGTAATTTTGAACATTCACTCAACATAATTCTAGTTTTAATACATTCACCTTGACATTACGATCAAGTTGTAAATGTCATTCTATTTGGCATGATAATTCAATTTCTTAGTTTTGTTTCAAATTATAATCGATATACCATTAGGTGCTACTTTTTAATTGTATTCGTTCTATTGCATGGGTGAACTAGCTCACGGTATGTCTGGGACAAAGTCGTTACCAGACTTAAGATCCATCTCACCTATCCTGAGACGTCTGCTTTGTGTGTCAAAGTGGTTGTTCTCTGTAACAAACTCTCTAAAATTGTTAAGACAGTGGTAGACGCACCTACCTGTGTGTACACTCTACCAGAAAATGTCATTGGGTGACCGAAGTTTTTTGGAACGAAGTTCCTTATGGAAAGATGCGGAGGGGTACCCTAACCGGGAAAAAACGTCCGTAGCGTAAGATTTTTATTAGTAATGAACACAGTGTTGTTGCGAAACCTCCAGTTTTATTTTCTTTATACCTCGAATAGAACTTAAAATTAATATTTTTATAATAAGGAACTTCGTTCCTATCCGGTGTCCCACTACCGACACCACACATATTTTCTTTTTATTCTGGCGAAAAACACTGGACCCCCGATATGTAGGAGTTGAACCTCACCAAAAACCCTTATGCCCTTAGCAGTATTGTCGGAAATATGGCAAAATTGCAGTACCCCAGTAGTTAGAAATGCTTAGAGAGCATGCCGCACATTCTCCGTTAAATCACATAGTCAATTACAATATGCACGTGAAGAAATGTTGTGGTATTTTTCGAAGCTGAGTTCATACTGTCGTAAAACGTACGAGACATAAGAATAACTAGAAATACCAAGCATAGCGGCCTTCGGAAAATACTTAACGGAAAGGGGGGACTCTGAGTTCGTCCGCTCATTTAGATAAACTAGTGATCTACCGGTAGTCGAAATTCGACTATAATTAATTGAAATTAAAAGTTTGTACACTATTATGATTCTATTGTCAGAGATTATTTATTACACTTCTATAATCACAAATTTCGCCAAAACTACACTTTAGACAAATATTAATAAAGACAAACAATAATTAATCTATTCTCAATTTAACCAGAGACTTTAAGCAATCTATATATTAATATGTGAAGCAAAAACTTTGTATTCCTTTTTCCGAAAATTGCGCGGACGGAGGAGTATCAAATTTCCCATACTTATAGAGAATATAGGGAAGGAGTGCAAAATACTATTTTTTTTTTAATTATGCATTAATAACACATTAAATCCATAAAAAAAAACATTACACACACTACCATGTATTTGACACACACGCACATAATTATATACTCTTCGTTTATTGTCAAACTTTTGTTATTGCTTAAAGTTTGGGGTCAAATTGAGAATAGGTTAATATTGTTTATCTTTAAAATTATTTGTCTATGGTGTGGTTTTGGCGAAATCTGTAACTAGAACCATAATAATGTTCACTTATAATTTCAATTAATTATAGTCGAATTTCGACTACTCCGGGACCACTAGTAAGAATAATTTGACAATAAACAAATAGTAAGCATGCGTGTTGTGTCAAATACATGGCGGTGTGTGTAATGCTTTTTTTATTGATTTAATATATTTTTTATGCATAAGTATAAAAAAATATTAACATTCTTCACTCCTTCTCTGCAGTCTCTATAAGTGTGGGAAATTTCATAATCCTCCATCCGCGCAATTTTCATAAAAAGGGGTACAAAGTTTTTGGTTCACGTATTAGTTTATAGATAAATAAATCTACCGTCAATTCACATGGACGAGTACTGGTTAAAACACGTGTCAATAAAAAAAACGAGCAGAAAAAAAAATTCAGGAGAATATATATTATTCTTTCGCTAAAATAAATAGGATTCCGAACGCGAGGCCACGTTTGCTCTATAAATTTTGTAGCACGTGCGACAAACAGTCTACGTAACAGTTTTATAAAATACATACAGACCAAGTTAGATTTAACATTGAAATTTAATTTGTTTTGATAAAAATCATTAAGTTACTCCCATTGAAATAGAAATTTTGCCGAATCGTCTCGTAGAGGGGTGTGTGGTGCGTTCAAAAGTACAGGCATATGATAAATATTAATGTGATTGATATAGACAATTCTTAATGGTTCTAAATATAAACTATTGGAAAAAATATTGGGGATAAAACTTTTGAATATATTAATAACGATATTTTCGAATTTTTTAAATCTAGCAACTCCAAGGTTAAGTTTTCTGTGACACAGAACCGTTAAAAAGTGAAGTAAAAAATTGAGCAACCGTTTTTTTAATCGCTCCTAAAATTTAAATTTAAATATTTTGTTTTAAAACGTGATGCGTAGAGAGGAGATGCATGTGAATAGGTATGGAAATGGTAGTGCAAGGTAGAGGGGAAGAGGTTGACCGAAGAAGACATGGATAGAGTGTGTGAATGACGATATGAGAGAGGAGTGAGTGTTGAGATGACGGTTAAAGAAGAGAATGGATGAGAAAAATTCGTTGTGCCGACCCCATCTAGTGGGATAAGGTGGAGACAATTAAGAAGATTTTCTTTTAAAATGAAACGATACGCAATAATATAGAAAAAAAATATTCATTTTGAATTTTTTTGTATTAGATAGGCGCATTAAAAAAAATTATATTAAACATTTATTTTTGTTTTTCTATATTAATTTCAAAATGGCATTATTATGGAACGACCGAAAAATGAATAGAGTGCCTCTATTTTTAATTTTTAATATTTGAATGTAAAATTTTTAGCGTAAAAGCTTATAATAATAAAATGCAAATCATAGAGCCACGAAACAGATTAATTAAAAGAAGCACTAAAAGAAGAAACAAAAAACGTTCCTCTTAGTGACACATGCGCAATAAATATAAGAACATAATATTATAACCCAGAGAAGGCTGGCGGCCGTTGTAAAACTCATGCCAAATCCCTTTAAGCCATGATGAGAGAAAAGACAAGAGAAAAAGAAGATTTGATTTGATTTTTATTGCTTAGATGCATGGACGAGCTCACAGCCCACCTGGTATTAAGTGTTTACTAGAGCCCATAGACATCTACGACGTAAATGCGCCACCCAGCTTGAGATATATGTTTTAAGGTCTCAGTATGGTTACAACGGCTGCCCCACCCTTCAAAGCGAAACGCATTACTGCTTCACGGCAGAAATAGACGGGGTGGTGGTACCTACCCGTGCGGACTCACAAGAGGTCCTACCACTAGTTAAAAATCGAAATGTTGCACGATCGCTTGAAACTTGCTTGATAAATGTTTTCATTTCTTTATTGTAAGGACATACAAAAGCGTTCACATTCTGTACGTGAACTGAGCAACTGTTAACACATTCTGTATCCTTGTCGGAGTCAAAATTTCAGCAGGAAGCGGCGGCTTCACTCTGTCTCTGGTATTGTTGACGTCCGTACGCGACGAAATTCACCATCAAGTGGTCCGTATGCTCTCTCGTCTGGCTACACAGACAAAAAACTTCACGTGCTGGGTACTTAAGCCGTTTAAAATTCTCGCCCCGTCCCCAGGTACGTTCCACGTGTCCGGCGCAGTGAACATGGCGCAAATAGAGATCCCTTTGATATTAGTTCCATTCGAAATGGTATTGGATACGTGACCGATAGTAACGATTCAAAATTCACCGATCTGAAAATGTATTTACTGACCGTTTATTGTTTGGTTTATTGTTAATTTTGATATCTGACACTTGTCGTGAATAGTCAAGCCAACTGTCAGACCTCAGGATACCTCAATTTAGTTCGTTTTCTGTGTAATGAAAAGTATCGTGAGTTATATTCAGGCGTACAACACATGTCTTGTATTCTATGATGGCTACCACCAACCTTCGTCACAGAAACACATAGAGAATCAAACTTTCCGTAGACTCAGGGATCCTGAACGACCTCGATATATTTTCACAATAAAATCTACCCCGATCTAGAAGTCCAGATATTTCTTTAGCCCGTTACGAATCACAGCCAACCCTTTTTAGATAAGGCCGTCTTGCTCCGCGCACCGTCCGATCAGAGCGATATAAACACTGCCGGCTTACTGTTAATGGGCCGTTATGCAAATCAGGCTTAATTCTCTTTTTGTATTTGTTCCTTTAAGATACAATAAAGAAACAGGTAACATTAAGATTAGGAAATTCTTAGTTTTGTTCCTATCCATTAAAATTATTTTTCCAAGAATTATTTTAATGTATTGATTGAGACCCTAATCTCATAATAGTCTCAAGTAAAGATCCAAAAAAGAGACTTTCCGAAGATTACTCAATTTTCGGGGCAATTGACTCTCGGAGAATCTTGGTAATATTTCATCAGAAATTTAACTAGTTTTAGAAAGCTTGTATTAGAACTTATTAAAGCAGCTTAAAAGCAAGTCCCATAAATCAGCTCGCTGAATTTCTCGCCGGATTGTCTCAGCGGGTCGCGATTCCGACCCGGTAATAGATTCATTCGCGAAGCAGCTGCTCTTGAGTTGTTAGGTCTTCTTCGGAGGCGCTTGGGTAGCTGTTAGCAAATCCCACCCCTTCTGGCTGAGCCTTTGCTCGCCCACCTGTCCTGGTGAAACTGGAAAGGACTCCGAGTCACCAGTAATCCTTCATTCATAAAAAAAAACCTTAATCTCATAATAGTCTCAAGTAAGCGCGTACAAAACTTTTCTAAAATTACCGTTTATCCAGGGAAACTGGCTCTAGGCGAATCTCAGTAATATTTCATCAGAAATTTAACTAGTTGTAGAAAGTTTGTATTAGAACTTATCAAAGCAGCTTAGAAGTTAGTCGTGGTATAAGCTGGAAGACTATTTTATCTATTTCTTGTCGCAGCTGGAAGTCGAACTTACGATCTTCTTGCTGGTAAATTCCTGGGATTCATGGACATCGCATAGCCAAAGCGATCACGAAGGGTTTTCAGTCATAAAAAAAATCGGGCTATTCCGTATATGATTAAATACGTATTCCGTATAAATTTCTCCTCAGGCATGACAGTAAAGTTGCGTAATTGCCTGCCACTTATCCATAGGCTTCCCTTCACATAGTCGCTTTTCATATTCACTAAGCACTGATTTATATCACACATTAACGTGTTATAATCTCATATACAGTGCATCCGATGCGTCTTAGTCGATGCACAGAGAATTTATTCTATAGAACGACCTAACTATTTTGATACTATATTTTTTTTATTAACTCACTTTTTTTGTATAGCTTGCCAAACGAACTCATAGTCCACCTGGTGTCAAGTAGTAATATAGCCCATATAAAAATAGTTTCTACTCGATCTGACATACAAGCTATTTCTCTTTGACTGCGGGTCTGTACTCACAAAAATAGGTGCTACTGTGACAGTTAATCATTGCATCAAGATCGCGGTGGGTCATATTTATGACAACGGGATTTAACTTTAATGTACTGCAAAAATAATTGATAAATCTGTTTTTTATGGCCTTTTTAGGCAGACGAGCACACGGTTCACCTGATGGTGAGTAGTTACCGTCACCCATGGACTTCAGCAATGCCAGGGGCAAAGCCAAGCCTCTGCCTAATATTAAGTACTCTCCACAATCCTCGTTTGAAGAAGTACACGTCATAGCGCTCAGGAATTTATATCTGTATATAATTTGATTGATATTTGTTTTGATTATTTCTAAATAATGTCTAAATAAGCTTTTAATTAGTTACATGCATTACAGAAGCTAATATCATGTTATAATGAAGAAATGCAATTTAATGAATTTCAAATAACCGATTCCTAAAGTTTTACAGAAATAATACGTTCAAGTATCAAGATTAACAAACTTGACGTGTTTTCGAATGCACATTCCGCTTGAGCGCGTGCCAGTCGTTCGCTCCTATCAGTTCTCTAGGTCATTTCTTAGCGTTCGCGCGTCTTTTTAATTAAACACGGTGTAAACGAACCTAAAATATCACACGAAGCAGGACTACCACTACTTTAAAGTAATTAAAAAAAAAAAAAACCTAAAGCGTGTGTGTAACGTAAAAATAATAAAGTGTCAAAATTGGTTGGTTAAAGTTTTCGGGTGGCGATTCTGAAGAACGTGCAAATTCGATGCGATTTTGATTTTCTCTCGTGTGAAAAGTGCATGTGTTGATTCACTTGAAAGCGAAGTGCCGATGCGATTGACAGCTAAAGGTAATAATGAGTTGTCATAAATAATTAATGAGGCGTCAAAGCGACGTGCTAACTGTCAATTGTGATGCATCGGTGAAATTTATCTTGTTTATATGTATTTATAAATAGCGGCCCGCTCCGGCTCCGCTTGGGTTCAACGGCAAACAAAATTTTCAACGATAGTTGACTTAGTTTTATTTAAAAAAATAAAAGAACACTTATTACGGCATAACTATAATAGTTAGACATGCTGTCGCGACACTTTTTGTACCGAATCCTGATCATGCAGGAGCCAGTCACCGCCGACGCCCTAGACACGTCCTTACGGATCCATCAGATCCAATAACCTTTGCACTAGACGCCTTCAGCTCTAGGAGCAGGCTTAGGGACCTCGGTAACCGTACTCGTCGAACTCGACAAAGAGTTCGCCGTGCAACCTAACCCATGAATCAGCTCGCTGAGTTTCTCGCCGGATCTTCTCAGCGGGTCGCGATTCCGATCCGGTAGTAGATTCATTCGCGAAGCAGCTACTCTTGAGTTGTTAGGTCTCCTTCGGAGGCGCTCGGGCAGCTGTTAGCAAATCCCACCCCTCTTGGCTGAGCCTTTGCTCGCCCACCTGTCCTGGTGAAACTGGAAAGGCCTCCGGGCCACCAGTAATCCTTCAATCATAAAAACTTTTTGTAAATAATAATGTGTTCTACAAAGTCGTAGTACATTGTATGCGATGTACGCGATGTAAAGAATATTTTAGGTCATTTTTTTACACCTTGGATTACATTTTTGGAGTTTTAGTAAGGATCTCTAATTTTTTCAAAATATATTATATCCTATGTCACTCGGGAATAGTGTAGCTTCCAAACAGTGAAATAATTTTTCAAATCTGTTCAGTAGATTCGGAGCCTATTCAATACAAACAAACAAACAAATATTTCCTCTTTATAATATTAAGTATAGATAATAAATAACTGTGATATTCATTCACTTGAACTAATGAATTCAATTTCGTTGTTAAATATCTTTAATAGGGTTAATAGGAGAACGAGCTTACGTTACGTTTGATGATAGGTGATGAGTGAAGCCCTTGGCCATCACCACACGAATACCGCCACATAATTACGAAATGAGGTCGCATATTATGGGCCCACACCGGTAGATACCACAATACATATTTCTGTAGCGAAGTAAGCGTGCATTATTAAAATTTAGATTGAATACAATTAATTGGCATTTCAACCCTGTGTGATAAGGTGTTCTGTTTTTCTAGTCTATAACTTTAAATGAGGTCGTGAACTAAAAATTTAAAACCCAATTATTACATAAGAATGTTGATGTTATTCAAAACAACATCCAAATATCGGCAAACAATACTTTAGTCAGCTCGTGACCACGAAAAGTGTAAAGTTGGAAATAATTTAATGACATTAATTAATTAATAACGTGACATTTAAACGGTAAAATTATTTTAAATTACGTCTACGACTATAGATATTTGATGAAAATATTTTTTATTTTTTTTATTTTTTGTTGCTTAGATGGGTGGACGAGCTCACAGCCCACCTGGTGTTAAGTGGTTACTGGAGCCCATAGACATCTACAACGTAAATGCGCCACCCACCTTGAGATATAAGTTCTAAGATCTCGGTATAGTTACAACGGCTGCCCCACCCTTCAAACCGAAACGCATTATTGCTTCACGGCAGAAATAGGCAGGGCCGTAGTACCTACCCGTGTGGACTCACAAGAGGTCCTACCACCAGTAATAGACATTATAATAGAATAGAATAAAATAATAGTTTTTAAACTACATATAAGGTTCAACTGGTGGTAGAGCCTCTTGCGAGTCCATACGGGTAGGTATCCCGCCTATTTCTGCCGTGAAGCAGTAATGCGTTTTGGTTTGAAAGGTGAGGCAGCCATTGTAACTATACTGAGACTTTAGAACTCACATCTCAAGATGGGTGGCGGCATTTGCGTTGTAAATGTCTATGGGCTCCAGTAACCACTTAACACCAGATGGGCCGTGAGCTCCTCCAGCCATCTATGCAATAAAAAAAAAACAAAATAGAGTATTTTCGACAAAACCATAATATATGCGTCTTCAGGTCAGTAGCTAACTCGGTCGGTCGGTCATTGATCTAAAATAAAATCAAGACGATCGACGATTGATCTTCACGTTAGCCGCCAACATTCATATCACAGGAAATTAACTTTAATGGATCGTAGTAAGTAACGGTGCGCTATCAGAGAACTGTTTCGAAAACCCACATACATACCACGTCTACAGTCTGTATGTATATGGAAGTTAAAAACGGTTTTACAACAGTTTTCCATGCTCATTACATGAAAAGTTTTAGAGTTTTTTTTAATGCTTAGATGGGTGGACAAGTTGACAGCCCACCTGGTGTTAAGTGGTTACTGGAGCCCATAGACATCTACAACGTAAATGCGCCACCCACCTTGAGATATAAGTTCTAAGATCTCAAGTATAGTTACAACGGCTGCCCTGCCCTTCAAACCGAAACGCATTACTGCTTCACGGTAGAAATAGTCAGGGTGGTGGTACCTACCCTCGCGGACTCACAAGAGGTCCTACCACCAGTAATTACGCAAATTATAATTTTGCGGGTTTGATTTTTATTACACGATGTTATTCCTTCACCGTGGAAGTCAATCGTGAACATTTGTTGAGTACGTATTTCATTAGAAAAGTTGGTACATGAGTGCACCGGACGTCTTATCTTTTGGGCTACGACGACTTCAAAACGATCCCTACACTCTCGCCCAAGCGTCTGTACTACCCAAGGTCAGAGCCCGAACGGCGTAAGGGGCTTACCGTACTCAACACTGCTACAAGACGCGCGGCTCACCCCAGGAGCACCCGATTGATGGAACCTTCGAGGTGATTTGAAGGTTCTGGAAGGCAAGTCAATCAATCAAACTCAATACGCAGTCCATAAGTCCGCCCAGGCAGTGCTACTGGTGTCCCGAGACAGTCCACTGGCTCATAACCAGCCTGCCAGATGATTTTACACCCTGACGGCGCGCTAGGGTGATAGTAGGGTACCACGCGCCTCGAACCCCTAAGGTTTGCCTCGTGACCTTCGCTGAAAAGAGGCCGTCGTGAAATATAATATGCCACTGGTGTTCAAGATAGATATCAAGAGCAACCCACTCCCTGTTTTTTTGTGAAAATTAAAGACTTCTACGATGAAGAATATATCAAAACTATTCGCCATAAAAAAAATTAAGGACAGCGTTAAAACCGAACACTTTAGTATTAAAAAATATATGCTTGAAAACTTAAATGACAATATTTACTTTTGCATCGCACGCAATGGAACCCAAATCAAAATCCACGTAAACATTACGGTTCGCGAATATAAACTTATCCGAATTAAATGTATTTATTTAATAAAAATTGTTTTCACTTTAGATTTTCATTTAACTACTGCTTCAACGGACATACTATCAACATAGAAGAAAATAAGGTTTTTTGTTAGTTTATTAATTGAAATTCGTACTAACTTACCCTCGAACTTACGACTTACGTAGAAGCTGAGCTTAAAATTACCCTCCTAGAAAACTTATATTAGCAAATTAATTACCAGGTTTGACTAATATCAAGGTCGCACAAAAACTAAACCTAGCTATGAAATAAAAATATCCCAACCGCTATTCAGACAAACAATCAACCGTCTCAACAAGTTCGGATATTAGTCTAATCTATATCTATACCATTGATGATCTATACTAATAAATCTACAGTGGTTTTTACGGATGTTCCGTTATAACTACTGAACCATGCATCCGATTGACTTGAAACTTGACACTGTGTTTCCAGAGATCGTTTTTTACCACATACTGTCATTATTTGGAATTAACTCTCCACTACATTATTTCTTGGGACTCCGACTCGACGAGTGAATTAACCCATATACACAGCCCACTGAGTTTCTCGCCGGATCTTCTCAGTGAGTCGCGTTTCCGATCCGATTGTAGATTCTGCGAAGCACTGCTCTTGCTAGGGCTAGTGTTAGCAACACACTCGGTTCCCCGTGAGTTCACCTACACGTCAAGGAGAAGCTGAAATAGCCTCTCAAGGATATCAGCATAGGTAGGAAAAAGAAAAAAATATATAGCAATATACAGTATGAGCACCTCTTGGGTCATGAATAGGCTTTCGAATTCTCAAAGACCCTGATCAATATTCGTAATGTAATGGAAGAAAATTCAATGATGAGATATCTGGATTGCTGAAGCTTCGACCTCAAAATGAGCTGCATTCTATAATTATATACCGCTATGAGCCTCAGTGGGAACAACCTGTCAAATGTCAACAGCCGGTAAAATTTGTAATTCAAATATCGAACGTTTCGCATTAAAATATCTTGTTTAATACTGTCGAGACCCGTTCGAGATGTTATATCGCACGCGGATGCACGAAAGGTCGCATGACGCGATAATCGACCCCGTTTGTATTCTAAATTTATAGCACTAATTTGTCTAATGTTTTGTATTGAAAAAAAAAAACTGAATACTCATTAAGAGTACCTTTTTTGTTTGACGTTGACGAATCCATTTTACCATTGGGCTCAGGCCAGTTTTATGGGACTCCAAGACGATTACCGTGCTATTATTACCAAGTACCGACGTGAACCACCATACCCCCTTAAATCATATTTCACCGACCCCTGATTTCAAAATCTATATATTAATACGTGAAGCAAAAACTTTGTATCCCTTTTTACGAAAATTGCGCGGACGGAGGAGTATGAAATTTTCCACACTTATAGAGAATATAGAGAAGAAGTGCACAATGCTAATTTTTTTTTTAAATAATGCATAAAAGATACACTAAATCAATAAAGAAAACATTACACACACTACATACCATGTATTTGACGCAACACGCATGCATACTATTTATTGTCAAACTTTTGTTCTTGACGTCTGTTGTCAAATTGAGAATAGATTAAATATTGTCTGTCTTTGTTAATATTTTTTATAGTGTAGTCTTGGCGAAATTTGTGATTATAGAAGTATAAAATACAATCATAATAGTCTACAAATTACAATTCTAATTAATTATAGTCGAATTTCGACTACTGAGGGAACTCTAGTTAAATTTAAAGTCCTTTGTCTGTCATGATGTATATCCGAATAGCATTAATCGAATTAATATAATTAAATGTTAACAATCTAGATTAATCGCCCTCATATAAACGGATCAAGTCAAACGAGGTCAAACCGAAGCCTTAGGATACGAATACTTTAGTATAATTATCAACAAGCCATCGTACGTTATGGCCTGTAGAATTATTGCTTTTATTACAAATATCTCCAAGCGTTTTATCCTCGTAGTCTGAGGATTTCAATTTGGAGGTTCAATTAAAAAAACCATTGCAATAGTAACTTAAAAAATATTAGTACGCCGAGTTTGAGCTATCGGTTCTTCTTAGGACTGTCGTTTTTTTCTTGTAAGCCCGGTGATATATACTTATATTAACATTGAACAAGTACTTAGGTTTTCTGTTAAGTTGAAATATATGATTTTAGTTTCTTTCAAGTTTTAAGTGAAATAGATCTATTATATATATAGACTATACTACTATTCCCGATTCCAGCCTCTTCTTGATAAATTGAATGAGATCCGTCGAAGACACAAGTTTGCGCGTTCACTGCTAAGAAGGACCCCTTTGTCACGGTGCCGCAATTCCAGGGAGTATCCCTGCAACATTCCGAGAGTATCGGGATACTTGGGGTCGACTTTTCGAGCGTTATCCAATTTCGGAGTAACTTGGAGGGCAAAGCCAAGTTGGCGTCCAAAATGCTGGGAGTCCTCAACAGAGCGAAGCGGTACTTCAATGTTCTGGGCCAGGCTCCCAAATACCAATACCAGCTATTCCATTTGACTCCATACAGAAGAGGTCCGTTCGGATTCTCGCTAATCTCATTCTCGCGGATCGTTTGGAACCTCTGGGTCTGCGGAGGGACTTCAGTTTACTCGGTATTTTGTACCGTATGTTCCATGGGGAGTGCTCTAAGGTATTGTTTGAAATGATCCCATCATCTCTTTTTTACTATCGTATCGCCCGCCACCGGAGTAGATTTCATCCATACTACCACTACAACTATAGCCACTGCGTTCATCCACACTGCGTTTCCAGATATATTTTTTGCCACGTACCATCCGGCTTTGGAATGAGCTCCCCTCCACGGTGCTTCCCGAGCGCTATGACATGTCTTTTTAGAAACGAGGCCTATGGAGAGTACTTCACGGTAGGCAGCGGCTTGGCTCTGCCCTTGGCATTGCTGACGTCCATGGGCGACGTTAACCACTCCCCATAAGTTGGTACATGTGCTCGTCTGCCTAAGCACGCACTGGTAGGTACTACGACCCGGTTTATCTCTGATGCGAAACGATGGTACATTCCAGTTTGAAAGATCAAGGCATTTATTGTATTTTCATAGAATTAAGACTTATATATCATGTGTCGAAGTGGGGGACAGCATTAACGATATGATGTCCATGGGCACAACAATCATACAATAAAAGTACAAAAACTTTTTCATCTTATACGTATTTCCGGAACTCGTAATACAGAAAGAAAATCATAGCAGCTTACATCGCATTACGATTTGTTGAGTATTAACCACAATTCCAACTCAGCGGCTGTGAGTTTGTATGTTCGACTGGCAATCATTATCAGGAATTCGAATATTGTTAATGACACTGTTACGAATACTGCAGAATACATTTTGAAATAAATTAATGCTGTTTCGTGTGATAAAAAGTGACATTGGATTCGATTACTGATTCTTGAACCTTGGTCTTCACTGAAGCGTCTCGGTAGATAGTGAGCGACTAAATATTGACTACACTTCAATGAATTGAAAATGTAAATTTAATAGTTTTTTTAACCTAATCTCTATATATAAAAATGAATTGCTGTTCGTTAGTCTCGCTAAAACTCGAGAACGGCTGGACCGATTTGGCTAATTTTGGTCTTGAATTATTCGTGGAAGTCCAGGGAAGGTTTAAAAGGTGAGAAAATATAAAAAAGCTCGGAATTATATAAATACAAACAATTTTGTTTTTCCTTTGATGTGTTCCCTTTGATGTGTCTTTTATTTATCGATTGAGGCACTACGAAGTCTGCCGGGTCAGCTAGTAACGAATATTTGTTGTTTTGTTGCAAGTGATCGCATGAGCCTACAGACCAGAATACTATTACCACCTTGACACAAGGGGTGAAAATCTTAATTATATTGCAGTATTTTCGCATCCTTCAACCCGGAACGCAAGACTGCTTGGTAATAGAAATACGTAGTATGTGGTGACTATTCATGCGTGCACTTAAAATCCATCAGCGTCTCTCTTGACTACAAGTGTTTCGCTAAATTCCCAAATCTATTACAATATTTCACTTCTCAAATGAGTCAATGGGACGAATAGAATAAAAAGGCATCTATGTTGATAAGTCTTCTATGAAGTTTCTGTCAGATGCTTCCTTTGTATACGAAAAAACGAATGATCAAATATAGTAGAGGTTTCCCGATCACACTTACAGGAAGAAAAAGGATTGAACAATTATTATTTTGACCAATAAATAAAACGTTAATTATTACGACTCATAATTACCACAGTGTATAATTAATAACAGTTTCACGGTATTGTAAATTGAAAACCTATTATTATTATTGTGAGCTTTCTAAGCATTTAAGTTATGACATTAATGCGATTTATTTTACACTATGATTTGTTGCTACATCGTTACGTTTCCCGGAGATTGTAGTTAGCACTTACGCCCTCACCAAACCTTAAGGCATAACTCGAAGCCCTAAAATACTTGCGCCCGCGGTTCAAAGTTGCGGATCAGTCCCACATACCCCACGCGCTCCCTAGACGCGGGGACCTCTTAGGAGGTTTGGTCCCTGGCCTGAAAAAAAAAGGAAAAAATACGTTAAAACCTTAATCTAACTATTCTTAAATGAAGCATGTCATTAAGAGGGTGCCTCCGTGCCACCGACGATAGTGCGACAACACTAATGACGTGACATAGAAAAGAATGCAGAGAGTACACAACTCTTTTAATAACGAAATAACAAAAAACAAGACGTCAGACCAAGCCATACATTTCAACGTACACAAAAACAATGAAACACGAACTCCATCGGCTGCAGCTGTCTTTATCGCACTCTACTCAAAAAGGTTTGAAGAAAGAGATAGCCATATAATTTATTAACAAATCCACCATTCCAATTTTCATCTAAATGTATGCAGAATAATTCGCTTGAGCTTATGATTTGGAACACAGTCCAAGTTGCGCGTAAAACTGTCAATGAAGTTATTCCATGCGGAAGGCGTTGCGATGCACAATTAAGCCGGTCAACAGTTTATTGTTATTTTCTTTCCTTTTCTTTTAAGTTACAATCACGCTATTATTTATACTAGAGGTCCCGTAGTAGTGGAAATTCGACTATAATTGATTGGAATTGTAAGTTTGTACACTATTATGATTGTATTTTATACTTCTTTAATCACAAATTTCGCCAAGACTACACCATAAAAAATATTAACAAAGACAAACAATATTTAATCTATTCTCAATTTGACAACAGACGTCAGGAACAAAAGTTTGACAATAAATAGTATGCATGCGTGTGTGCGTCAAATACATGGTATGTAGTGTGTGTAATGTTTTCTTTATTGATTTAATGTATCTTTTATGCATTATTTTAAAGAAATATTAGATTGTGCACTTCTTCTCTATATTCTCTATAAGTGTGGAAAATTTCATACTCCTCCGTCCACGCAATTTTCGTAAAAAGGGATACAAAGTTTTTGCTTCACGTATTAATAATATATAGATTATGTATTGCATTCAAAGCGAACGCGTTTAGGACAATGCGCCTGTCTGTCCAAATGTCCACCCACGACATTTAAGGAAGGAAGAAGGGTCGTCATACCCCCTCACGGGGGCATGGAACGGGCCTCGGGGCAAACCCCACTACCCGGGCTGAGACTCCCTACCACATAGGGCAGGGGTGACGTAGATGCAGGGAGGACTTTGGGGAAGGTACACTGTTCGCAGCGTGCACGGCTGCATAGCATCGACAAAATGATATATAAATAAACATAATACGATGGGCTGGTCTGATGACGGCTCGATGCCCGTGGCGAAGTCACCCCGGCGCCGGCCGCTGTCCTCTGCTTCCTAATGCATTGTTTTTTTTTTTTTTTTTTTTTTTTTTTTTTTTTTTTTTTTTTTTTTTTTNAAATCTATATATTAATACGTGAAGCAAAAACTTTGTATCCCTTTTTACGAAAATTGCGCGGACGGAGGAGTATGAAATTTTCCACACTTATAGAGAATATAGAGAAGAAGTGCACAATGCTAATATTTTTTTAAATAATGCATAAAAGATACATTAAATCAATAAAGAAAACATTACACACACTACATACCATGTATTTGACGCAACACGCATGCATACTATTTATTGTCAAACTTTTGTTCTTGACGTCTGTTGTCAAATTGAGAATAGATTAAATATTGTCTGTCTTTGTTAATATTTTTTATAGTGTAGTCTTGGCGAAATTTGTGATTATAGAAGTATAAAATACAATCATAATAGTCTACAAATTACAATTCTAATTAATTATAGTCGAATTTCGACTACTGAGGGACCTCTAGTTAAATTTAAAGTCCTTTGTCTGTCATGACGTATATCCGAATAGCATTAATCGAATTAATATAATTAAATGTTAACAATCTAGATTAATCGCCCTCATATAAACGGATCAAGTCAAACGAGGTCAAACCGAAGCCTTAGGATACAAATGCTTTAGTATAATTATTAACAAGACATCGTACGTTATGGCCTGTAGAATTATTGCTTTTACTACAAATATCTCCAAGCGCTTTATCCTCGTAGTCTGAGAATTTACAATTTGGAGGTTCAATTAAAAAACCATTGCAATGGTAACTTAAAAAATATTAATACGCCGAGTTTGAGCTACCGGTTCTTCTTAGGACTGTCGTTTTTTTCTTGTAAGCCCGGTGATATATACTTATATTAACATTGAACAAGTACTTAGGTTTTCTGTTAAGTTGAAATATATGATTTTAGTTTCTTTCAAGTTTTAAGTGAAATAGATCTATTATATATATAGACTATACTACTATTCCCGATTCCAGCCTCTTCTTGATAAATTGAATGAGATCCGTCGAAGACACAAGTTTGCGCGTTCACTGCTAAGAAGGACCCCTTTGTCACGGTGCCGCAATTCCAGGGAGTATCCCTGCAACATTCCGAGAGTATCGGGATACTTGGGGTCGACTTTTCGAGCGTTATCCAATTTAGGAGTAACTTGGAGGGCAAAGCCAAGTTGGCGTCCAAAATGCTGGGAGTCCTCAACAGAGCGAAGCTGTACTTCAATGCTCTGAGCCAGGCTCGCAAATACCAATTACAGCTATTCCATTTGACTCCATACATAAGAGGTCCGTTCGGATTGTCGCTAATCTCATTCTCGCGGATCGTTTGGAACATCTGTGTCTGCGGAGGGACTTCAGTTTACTCTGTATTTTGTACCGTATGTTCCATGGGGAGTGCTCTAAGGTATTGTTTGAAATGATCCTATGATCTCCTTTTTACTATCGTATCGCCCGCCACCGGAGTAGATTTCATCCATACTACCACTACAACTATAGCTACTGCGTTCATCCACACTGCGTTTCCAGATATATTTTTTGCCACGTACCATCCGGCTTTGGAATGAGTTCCCCTCCACGGTGTTTCCCCGAGCGCTGTGGCATGTCCTTCTTCAAACGAGGCTTGTGGAGAGTACTTAACGGTAGGCAGCGGCTTGGCTCTGCCCCTGGCATTGCTGACGTCCATGGGCGACGTTAACCACTCCCCATAAGTTGGGCCATGTGCTCGTCTGCCTAAGCACGCACTGGTAGGTACTACCACCCGGTTTATCTCTGATGCGAAACGATGGTGCATTCCAGTTTGGAAGGTCAAGGCATTTATTGTATTGGTTGAGGGATTGAGGTGGGGGACAGCATTAACGATATGATGTCCATGGGCACAGCAATCATACGATAAAAGTACAAAAACGTTTTCATCTTGTACGTATTTCCGGAACTCGTAATACAGACAATCATAGCAGCTTATATCGCAATACGACTTGTTGAGTATTAACCACAATTCCAACTCAGCGGCTGTGAGTTTGTATGTTCGACTGGCAACCATTATCAGGAATTCGAATATTGTTAATGACACTGTTACGAATACTGCAGAATACATTTTGAAATAAATTAATGCTGTTTCGTGTGATAAAAAGTGACATTGGATTCGATTACTGATTCTAGAACCTTGGTCTTCACTGAAGCGTCTCGGTAGATAGTGAGCGACTAAATATTGACTACACTTCAATGAATTGAAAATGTAAATTTAATAGTTTTTTTAACCTAATCTCTATATGAGTCGACTATTATCAAAGCCGGCAATCTGACTTTTGGACAATGATTGGTAAATCAGAAAAACGAATTATTGACTTTGTATTCCATTGGCGGTCACAAAACTCTTCGGAACGACATCTTAGATAAATAACAGGTTAATTAACCTTTATTTAATGCAGGTTTTGAACCGTATTCTTTGAAGGAGACGATTATATTCAAATCAATCTGTATTGACATATCAATAAATTTTTTTTGTCCAAATGCACAGATTGCCACCTTTGATAATAGACGACTCATGTGTCCCTTTGATGTGTCTTTTATTTATCGATTGAGGCACTACGAAGTCTGCCGGGTCAGCTAGTAACGAATATTTGTTGTTTTGTTGCAAGTTATCGTATACGCCCATAGACTCGAATACAATTACCACCTTGAGACAAGGGGTGAAAATCTTAATTATATTGCAGTATTTTCGCACCCTTCAACCCGGAACGCAAGACTGCTTGGTAATAGAAATACGTAGTATGTGGTGACTATTCATGCGTGCACTTAAAATCCATCAGCGTCTCTCTTGACTACAAGTGTTTCGCTAAATTCCCAAATCTATTACAATGTTTCACTTCTCAGATGAGTCATTGGAAAGAAGTTTTATTCCAGGCATCTATGTTGATAAGTCTTCTATGAGGTTTCTGTCAGATGCTTCGGTTCCTTTGTATACGAAAAAAACGAATGATCAAATATAGTTCAGGTTTCCCGATCACACTTACAGGAAGAAAAAGGATCGAACAATTATAATTTTGACCAATAAAACATTAATTATTACGACTCATAATTACCACAGTATATAATTAATAACAGTTTCACGGTATTGTAAATTGAAAACCTATTATTATTATTGTGAGCTTTCTAAGTATTTAAGTTATGACATTACTGCGATTTATTTTACACTATGATTTGTTGCTACATCGTTACGTTTCCTTGAGATCGTAGTTAGCACTTACGCCCTCACCAAACCTTGAGGCATAACTCGAATCCCTAAAATACTTGCGCCCGCGGTTCAAAGTTGCGGATCAGTCCCACATACCCCACGCGCCCCCTAGGCGCGGGGACCTCTTAGGAGGTTTGGTCCCTGACCCGAAAAAAAAGGAAAACAATACGTTGAAGCCTTAATCTAACTATTCTTAAATCAAACATGTCATTAAGAGGGTGCCACCGTGACACCGACGATAGTGCGACAACACTAATGACGTCACACGATTAGAAAAGAATTCAGAGAGTACACAATTCTCTTGAGAACGAAATAAGACGTCAGACCAAGCCATACGTTTCAACATACACAAAAAACAATTAAACACGAACTCCATCGGCTGCAGCTTTCTTTATCGCACTCTACTCAAAAAGGTTTGAAGAATGAGATAGTAAAATAACTTATTAACAAATAGACCATTCAAATTTTCATCTAAATGTATGCAGAATATTTATTCGCTTGAGCTTATGATTTGGAACACAGTCCAAGTTGCGCGTAAAACTGTCAATGAAGTTATTCCATGCGGAAGGCGTTGCGATGCACAATTAAACCGGTAAACAGCTTATTGTTTGTTTTCTTTCCTTTTCTTTTAAGTTACAATCACGCTATTATTTATACTAGAGATCCCGTAGTAGTCGAAATTCGACTATAATTGATTGGAATTGTAAGTTTGTACACTATTATGATTGTATTTTATACTTCTTTAATCACAAATTTCGCCAAAACTACACTATAAAAATATTAACAAAGACAAACAATATTTAATTTATTCTCAATTTGACAACAGACGTCAAGAACAAAAGTTTGACAATAAATAGTATGCATGCGTGTGTGCGTCAAATATATGGTAGGTATGTAGTGTGTGTAATGTTTTCTTTATTGATTTAATGTATCTTTAATGCATTATTTTAAAAAAATATTAGCATTGTGCACTTCTTCTCTATATTCTCTATAAGTGTGGAAAATTTCATACTCCTCCGTCCGCGCAATTTTCGTAAAAAGGGATACAAAGTTTTTGCTTCACGTATTAATATATAGATTATGTATTGCATTCAAAGCGAACGCGTTTAGGACAATGCGCCTGTCTGTCCAAATGTCCACCCACGACATTTAAGAGCCGTTCATTTCCAACTAAGTCTCAATAAGAGCCTGTTTTAGCACTGAAATACTAAGCTTATAGTACTAGATATAGATTAGATATAGTTGTCGTTGCATTGATAACCTGCCCGATGCACTCATATCGAGCAATTTCACTATACCAGTGCTCAAATCCTGATAAGCAATTTTTTTCAATTTTAGTTTTTTTAATGTAATTGGTATAATGACATATAATTCAGTAGAAATGTAATTCGGTTAATCTATTTAAGGAAAATATTTTTTTTTTTGCTTAAAAAGTTACAAATGCTTTATATAAAAGCTACATAAAAGGGTTTTTCTTTACAGAAATGTATTTTTTGTATCTAACTCCATGTTCCAAAGAGGTTAATACGTACCTAAATATCTTCATTTTCAAAATTACAACACGAGAGGAGTCACCTTCATTGGGTTAAGTACTTAAAAAATTTGGTAGTTAAAAAATTCCAAAAATAAAACAAGAAACGTAAAATAAAATTTTATTTATCGTTTTAATTTTTATATATCACGAACTCATCACTCTATTATCAAAACTAATTTTTTTTTTACAGATGCGTTATGCTGCAATAATTCAAACTATAACGCATTAAATATGTAAACGGGAAATAATCAAGAACTAAAACTCTACAAGTAACGTTCATGATAAGAAAAGAGTATTTATTACACGATAAGCAAATAAAATTAAATAAAAATCAATATAAAGAAGCTACGTACATTTAAATTTTATATTCTGTGGTACATTTGCTTTAAACTAAATATAGAAATATACAGATTCAAATCACAGAAAACATTTCCATCAATCTGAATAAACAAATCAACCAAGTGACAGATAAATTTCCTTAGTTCATTCACCTCTTAAAAAGTTTAGAAGAAGAACCAAGGTAATATATGTCAAACGAGTAAAAAAAATTGTACAATAATAACATTTACTAAAATTTACATTACACATACAAAAGTATAAAAGGTAAAGGTATTCTTCTTTTTCTCCACCTTATCCCACTAGGTGGGGTCGGCACAGCAAATTTTTCTCTTCCATTCTCTTCTATCAGCCGTCATCTCAACACTCACTCCTCTCTCTCTCATATCGTCATTCACACACTCCACCATGTCTTCTTCGGTCGACCTCTTCTAATTTTTTAATTTTTTTTATTTCAATTCCTTTACCATAAAAGGTAAAGGTATAGAAATAAAAAAATAATCTAGTAAAATGATATAATCAGTTAACCAATAAACATAAAAACAAACTAAATCCAGTACTAAAAACTAAAATATTCTAGGCATATGTTGAATATAGATTCTAATACAGCGTACAACAAAACCGTACAGATCATGATAACAATTTGCTACTGCCACATACATACACTTTATCTAGTCATTGTATAGAGTCGTATAATAAAATAGGTTACCTTCCTAATATAGACAATGAATCAATTGTACTTTGTAATAAATGATTATATCTCTATCGGTTTTCTCAATAAATTTACTCAGTACAAAATACGAGGAAAGGAGCTTTTTGTCATAACGGTGAGAAATATGCAGGAGCCTTAAAAGAACAAAAGTATCAAAGCTTTTAACTATGCCAATGTAAATCAGGTACGCAACGGGCTTACGAAGATAACAAAGTTTGATTCTGAAAAAGAGATAAAGAGAAATATTGTTACAATGACAACATCTCTGAGCCGGCAACCAGTGCAATTCAATGCAGAATTTATAGCATAATAATCACTTTAAAAAATAATTATACAATTTTAGCGCATTACACAATGACGCATTGAAAGATCCACTGACGCGCGGCTTCTTGTTTTTGCAACCGACAATATTTATCTTTAGTCAGCGAATCATATTTTCTGTTTACTTTGTAAATGGATACTAATTTTTGTTGACTCTCCAACCGGTCTGAGAAATATGCAATACGTGAATGCGTTCAAAAATCATTCATCCGAATACGATCTAACTCGGTGCAGTTGTGGTTAACTCTTTAGGGAAGGTATCTGTCCTAGTAATAAAGTGAATCAAGGTAATAATAAAAATTAAAATGCTTAATATTTAAGAGACAGTGACAACCCAGAGTGATAGTTAGTCGTCGGGTTACACAAATCAATTTACTGGTGGTAGGACCTCTTGTGAGTCAGCACGGTAGGTACCACCACCCTTGCTATTTCTGCCGTGAAGCAGTAATGCGTTTCGGTTTGAAGGGTGGGGCAGCCGTGGCAACTATACTTGAGACCTTAGAACTTATATCTCAAGGTGGGTGGCGCATTTACGTTGTAGACATATATGGACTCCAGTAACCACTTAACACCAGGCCACCAATCTAAGCGATAAAAAAAAATCATAACTCAAAAATTGAAACTTTGGCTATAAGCACGAACCAAACTGGTTGTGATCGTAGATCCTCTGGCCTGGGATACGGAACGCGCAAAAGAAACTAAATTAAATATCGTTTGATTACACGGAACATTAGCGGCCGCGGCCACACATGCGACCAGCCCATATGAGCAGTCTACCTTAACGAGAAAATGCTGCGGTGTGTTCATTTTTTCTAATATCATTTTCAAAATTTCTCATCGTCCGATGATAGAGACTATAACTTTTTTGTTCCCGAAGACAGCCAAGCTCACAGCTCGCCTGGGGGTGAGTAGTTATTTTATCTTAAGGGTGCTAGGGATGCTAAGGCGCTTATCTAAGCTTTAGGGCTATTTTGAAATACTTTCTGAAGATGGATGCGTCTTAGCGCCCGTAACGTACCGTAGAAAAACAGTTGCTTCCAGATCTGTGAGCTTAGTGCGAGTGTTTTAACATTGTCGATAGCGTAAAAGTTAACTCAAATTCGTAGGATTGCCGTTAAACCACTTTTACGCGATCGAGAAGTTAAAAAGCTGGCACTAAGCACACTGAACGCTAAGTGTCAAAAAGGAATTCTGGTAATGCATCCTTTCAATTATATACAAATAGTCAAAGACCAAACAGTTAAGTACTATCTTCTTCTTTATTTATCAACCGATTTTCTGACAAGCTAATCAATAAAAATATTTTTTACTCAACACGTCGATAAAAAACCAAAATCGAAAAGACATTAAATAGATCTAAATCTTCAGATAACATCATTAAAGTCGAATTTACATCATTGAATGAACACACTTCATAAATCCGTACAAGAAAACGTATAAGGTATTATTTGTGTATCGCAAAAGAAGGGACACACCAATTTGGGTTTTATTAAATGTTCGAATTGTCTTAGTATAGTTTTGGGGGAAAATTGGAAAAGATGCACTAGAAATTGGGAAATTTACGAATTCACTAAAACAAAAAACAATTTTTTTTTAAATAGGATGGAAAATGTCGTTCGTTTTAGCTGGTATTTTTTAAATGATCTGTAGCTTTATAATCTTGATAGCTTGATAATCGCATTAAAGTTTCTATTCTACATGTAGTTCATACAATGTCTGAATTCTACATGTTTGAAGAACACATGAAGTCTCACATCATCTGTCTATTCTAGTTACTAATAATTGTATATCTTTCGTTATATGTTTATCTTGTATATTTTATAACTAGCGGCCCGCCCCGGCTCCGCTCGGGTCTTTAACAAAAATATCATATCGATATTTGAAGTCGCTTTATTTTTTTAAATAAAAGAACACTTATTGCGGTATAAATATAATAGTCAGACATGTGCTATTGCGACACCTTTTGTAAATAATAATGTGTTCTAAAAAGTCGTAGTACATACATTATTTTATTTTATCATCAATAGTTTTCACAGGGCACGCGATGTAAAGAATATTTTAGGTAATATTTTACACCTTGGGTTACATTATTAGAGTTTAATAAGGATCCCTATTTATTTTCAAAAAAGATTATAGCCCATGTCACTCGGGAATAGTGTAGCTTCCAAATAGTGAAATAATTTATCAAATCGGTTCAGTAGTTTCGGAGCCTATTCAATACAAACAAACAAACAAATCTTTCCTCTTTATAATATTAGTATAGATAACAAAAAAAATCTTGCGTGAAAGAATAGCATTATGTAAAATCAAACTGCAAAGTTGTTGTTATTACTGGTGATAGGATATTGTGAATCCGCACGGGTAGGTACAACCACCCTATCTGTTAGCCGTTGTAACTATACTGAGACATTACAACACTTCGTCGCAAGGTGGGTGGCAACATTTACGTTGTCTATGGACTTCGGTAGTCACTTAACATCACGTAAGCCGTGAGCACCTCATTTTGATAATCCGGATGGATGGACCCCATCGCTTGAAGTATTACTGCCTTGCAGCATTTAATTGTTCTTACGTTTTGAGGGGTTTTTATAGCCGCGATACCAAACACCTCTCAACTAAAGGCTCCGGCAAAACTGAACATCAAATGAATCGTCATCTCGTCTGGATTGGTACACAAAACGAAAGTGTATACGTTTACCTAATGTCACAGCCAAGTGTGTTAAGTTCCAACCACTTAACAATTGAAATCAACAATGCACATTAGTGAACACGTGTTAACATGGTATACTGTTTCCTATTTTTAAAACAACAATAGTACTATGATGTGATGAATTCTCTCGGTTTTTTTTTAAATAATCCATTGCAAAAGATATTTGACTGACTTGGCGGTGCAGTTATCAGCGCCACAGACTATTGCATCGAGGGTCGTGGGTTCGAATCCCACATTGTGTGATGTAAAAGTGCCTTTGCTCTTTGTCTGGGTGTTTATTAGCTATATTTGCATATATTTAAACATAAATAAGTATGTTTATCAGTCTCTGATACCCATAACACAGGGTTATCTTAAATTCGGAATCCGGAAGACCGTAAATGATTTGCTCTCAGCTATTACTGTTCTTTGTCTACTATATTTAATTAAAATCTTATTAATCAAACAATATTTAGGTATTTTTATTTATCAAACATATTTTTTTTTAAAAACTACATAAAATATATTGCCACTGATGGCGATGTCTGCAAAACAAGCTACCAGTGGTTAAGACTCCAGAGTGAGAAACCTCACTGCCCGCGCCTTATCAAGGATAATTGCTTTCTGTACCAGGTCCATAACCCGTTATTATTATGAGACACATGTTCCATGTTTGTTATTTTATTTTTGTTAATCAAATACTACTGTTATGGTAACATAATGTATAACGTCAATCTGAAGAATCGACCAAAGCTCCTTTAAAATTTGTCGCTAGTTTACTGCATAGTGCTCGAAGGATCAAACAAACAGAACGACAAAGAAAACTCTTTTAAACGCTAAGACAGCTGAACTTAAGACTTTTTTATTAGTAAATATCCTGAAATTACTTCGGCTTAATGTTCACATCTAGTTTAAAACTTTTACAGATTAATTCAAAGAACCAAACTCAAAACTTTCAGCTTATCTTAGCAGCTATTAATGAATTATGAAATCAAAATGTATAACAAACAACGGAGTTCGTAATTCGAGCAATAAGCCTTATAAGAGAACCAAAGGATTTTAAACTCCTAAAGAAAACATCGTGTTATGTTTTAAGAGTTTTGTCTTTGAGAAAGTTTGGTCTAAATACCAAACGACGCTTAGCGGGTATAGATAGCTATTTGTTTGAGATTTTATTTAAATAACAATTACTTATGTATGAACCAAAGAATTAGAGTTTTGATGTAACTACATAATTATTTTATGTTGTATTCTCTCCAGTTACTTGTGTTACAGTTACATCCATAAGCATTACCGCTGACTTATAAATTCGCTGACATATTAAAGTAAACAACAGCATACTACGCAAGCGGTCAATATTATTTTCATTAATATATTTTTTTATTGCTTAGATGAGTGGCCGAGCTCACAGCCCACCTGGTGTTAAGTGGTTACTGGAGCCCATAGACATCTACAACGTAAATGCGCCACGCGCCTTGAGATATAAGTTCTAAGGTCTCAGTGTAGTTACAACGGCTGCCCCGCTCTTCAAACCGAAACGCATTACTGCTTCACGGCTGAAATAGGCAGGGTGGTGGTACCTACCCGTGCGGACTCACAAGAGGTCCTACCACCAGTATTCACAAGAGGTCCTACCACAGGATAATTCGAGAGGTGAAAGGCAAATTAGTTTAAGCGACATTTTCAAAACTTTACCATAGGAAAGCCATTTAACGTTTAAAATTTGGAAAAAAATAACAAAAAACTTCTTCAGATATTTAAATGGAGTAAACTTAATTGAAGTTCTATTAAAAACATCGAATTGTTGATACTAATCTTCTTTATATATAAAAATGAACTGCTGTTCGTTAGTCTCGCTAAAACTCGAGAACGGCTGGACCGATTTGACTAATTTTGGTCTTGAATGATTTGTGGAAGTCCAGAGAAGGTTTAAAAGGTAGATAAATATGAAAATGCTCGGAATTAAATGAAAATAAAAATTTTGTTTTTCTTTTGATGTGTCCCCCGTCGGACGGATCCGTTTTGTTTGTTTTAAGTTTATTTTATACAAAAGTTTAGGTCTTTTATTTATCGATTGAGGCACTACGAAGTCTGCCGGGTCAGCTAGTACCAAATAAAAAGGACCTTTTAATAAAGATAAATAAAAAGCGAAATGCCGCTTAAATCAAATAAACTTTCACCCCTCGATATAATTAATGTATTTATTTCAAAGAAAGAAGACAGAATAGCTTAGATTCACAAAATAGAATAACAAATCGGAAACACAAAGCTAATATAACAATAAAGTTCGTCACCAATAAAAAAAAATTTAATTATTAGAGAAACAAAAAGGCTGAAGCGTGATATTCTTATACCTTTAAACGAGCAATTCTTGTATTTATATATAATCTGAATCTCGGAAACGGCTCCAACGATTTTCATAAAATTTAGTATACAGGGGATTTCGGGGGCAATAAATCGATCTAGCTACGATTTATTTTCAGAAAATGTTGTTTCATTCGTGTTTTCAATAATCAACTCTTCCCGACATCTATTGGCGAATAATAATACTATTTTTCCTAATTGAGGGCAACTAGCCGCTTAAAAAAAACGAGCAAAGCTCGGTCATCATCTAGTAATGGATTTAAATGCGAAAGAAAAACTCATGTCTCAAGGTGGGTGGTGGCATTTTCGTTGTAGATGTCTATGGGCTCCGGAAACCACTTAAGACCAGGTGGGCTGTGAGCTCGTCCATCTATCTAAGCAATAAACAAAAATAAGAGAAAGTACCCGTTTAGTGCCCTTCTAAGACCTACCACCCCTCAAATGTGCCACACTTAAGTACTCTACTTAACTTATTTTCTCACAAAGGGAATAATGCAAACGGTTCCGAACTTAATACTCGTTAAAACACTTGCGGTCTCGCTTGTTTCTAAGCAGATTTGAATAACTTAAACATTCTCGGTTAAGTTCACGCGAGCTTCGAGCTAATTAGGTACTTAGGTTTTAAATTTAATTTTACTGAAGTGAAAGAGTCCATAGCACTCATATTACGTTGGGAAGACTTACTTTTTTATAGACATCAGCAAATGTCCCTCACCCGACGTGTGACGCAAGTTGAAAGTCTCGATCATATTATTTGGGGGGATAGAAGAATTTGAGACTTAAAAGATGATTGAGAATGAGGTTGTTGAGGAAGTTTTAACTATGAATGTGGAAGGCTTTAGAGGAAGAGGTAGACCTAATAAAAAATGGATGGATTGTTTGAAAGACGATATGTGTAAAAGGGAGTGAGCGAAGAAGTGGTATATGATAGAGGAGTATGGAAAGAGAAGACATATTGCGCCGACCCCATGTGACTGGGAGAAGGGCAGGAGAATGATGAGTGATGAAAATGATTGAGAAGAAATTGTTGCCACTATGGTTGGGTGATCGGAATTTTAGTTAAACAGAACGGGGTACTGATCTTAGTCGTTTCCCTACTCCCCGGAAGACTAACCAGATCTTTTTTTTTATATTGCTCAGATGGGTGGACGAGCTCACGGTACACTTGGTGTTAAGTGGTTACTAGAGACATCTACAACGTAAGTGCCGCATCCATCTTGAGACAAGAGTTCTAAGGTCTCAGTTTTTAAAGTACAACGTCTGCCCGACCCTTCAAACCGAAACGCATTACTGTTACACCGCAGAAATAGGCAGGGTGGTGGTACCTACCCGTGCGGACTCACAAGACTTTCTACCACCAATAGAATTATTAATATTACAATTCTATTCCATGCTGCACATTAACTTTGATTTTCCTCATTTTCAGTTGAAAATACATTTAGAAAATTAATCCAACTAAAAGGTTCTTTGGCTTTAACGTAAGCCAAAACATTTCAAGTTTCCATTAGCTTTAAAGTTCAAAGAAAGCTCAACGCTGCAGTTACAATACCGCAGTGCGGATGGAGGCTTAAAGCATTGAGCAATAGCTATATTGAAAGCTCTCGGAGCTTAGAGGGCTTTCGATGTGAACACAAGATTTTAAATGCGGCGTGTATCATTAATTACCGTTAATTGTTTTAAGAAGATCGCTACTGAAACTGTGAGCTGGCAGGACTATTTGCAGCGATGTTGATATTTTTTCAAGGAACATTGTCTGAAGTGGGAGTCCTTCGAGTCTTCTTGTCCACTTATGCAGATACGCTTTGGGCCTCTGAGCAATCCACTCTGCCCAGGATTTAGCTCCTTGCCTAATAGGGCAGGTGTGATGAGTTTTTTTTGTTGCTTGTATGAGTGGACGAGCTCACAGCTCACCTGGTGTTAAGGGGTTACTGGACTGGCCCATAGACATCTACAACGTAAATGCGCCACCCACTTTGAGATATAAGTTCTAAGGTCTCAAGCATAGTTACAACGGCTGCCCCACCCTTCAAACCGAAACGCATTACTGCTTCACGACAGAAATAGGCGAGGTAGTGGTACCTACCCATGCGGACTCACAAGAGGAACTACAAAGTGAGTGATGTGAATTTATACTTATATATAACAGTGATTATGATGATTAAGAATGATGAAATGGACGTTAGTAGTGCTTCCGATGTAGTGCAAGGAATGATCGGTTCCCCTCTGATGACTTCAGTGTCTTCTTTCTTCCGTATTCCATCGTTCGTATACATTTATAGCTGTAAATAAAAATAAATAACCAACTAATGAACAGAATACTAAACTAAGTAGCTCAATTATTAGGGAACAAAAATTAATTAAAATAAAACAGAAAATATTGTTACGCGCTGAGGTTCGAGATAAATAAAATTCTACCTAAGTACAACTAAAAACTTCATGTGATCCATTCGCTGTTTCGCTTCGAGTAGTTCCGATTACGAACTGACTGCGTGCCATTTCTGCAACGCTTTTATAGCCGATACCACATCCCTAGAATTATCGAGAATATTCCACACATTTCTAGTATTGTGTTTCCGCTATCTGACAATAGATAGCGTTGCACTTCTCGAGCGCTCTAGGCGCTACTAGATTCTTCGATATTCGTTCAACTATTTGGCGATAGATGGCGTTGCTCTTACCGGCGTAACAATACATTGTTTTATTGACTAGTAGCTAGACTATGGCACAACAGCTCCTTAGGTAAATCTGCAGGAAAAAACACTTGACTTCCTTGAATTGACAGACAAGATGTTTTGTCTCAAAAACAGGCGGTATCTACCATGTATCTATCCGAATAGACACAGTACACCCATCTCAAGTAAATAACTTAATATAAGTAGAAGCTGAGACAGCGACTGCAGAAAAGTTTAGGAAAGAATAGAAATAAATATTGGACGGACGTCGTTAAAAATTAAGAAAGCTTGATAAGCGATAATTATCATTGTAACTAAAATATCAAGAACTTTCGTTCAATACTCAACAGAAATATGTCGTAATTAGCGAAATAAGTCTGTTTCTTTTTTTAAATATCAGTATTCAATTTATCATTGACAAAACAAAAGATAAAACGTAAATATATAAACACAATTGAATCAAAATCTTGAGGTGTCAGTAATTAAGGTTGAATTTCGATCACTGAGCTAATACCAGTTAATTCCAAAACGCGCACTACAATAAATTAATGGTTCAATTTCAGATATAACGTTAAACGTCCAACAATACTCTGATGAAATGGATTCCTGCACATTGGACCGCCGTATTTGACTACTATTAATGTGACGTACTATTAATCTTATTACTGTATTTACTTGAAGTACCGACTCGATACCGGATCGAAGTCAGTAGCTTTGTTATGTAACATACGGTATGGTACGGTATATTTGTGGCGTGTGTAGGGACTTATGAGAGAATCCTGGCTTGCGACTGTTGAATCACATTGAAGATTCATTTAGCACCAACTTTTTATAAATTCATTTAACTTGAAGAGATTTGAAAACAATTTTACGGCTCAATCACGCTTTTACAATTTTCATTTTGTGATTTCGTACTTTTCGATAGCCGTGTTTGAATATAAATATGGCATACGTTTTCCAGACAGATTTCCACGATCAAGGAACGGCTTCGTGTAACAAAAATCAAACCCGCATAATTTGCGTTATCCATCAGTGATAGTAGAGCATCATATAAGCCCGCACGGGTAGGTACCACACCTTATCCACTACTGCCACGAAGCAGTAACGCATTCCAGTTCGCAGTGCTGAATAGCCTATATACAAAATGCATTGAATCCAAATTATGATGTCAATAGGCTCCGGTAACCATTTAACACCAGGCGAATTGTAAGTTCATTAATCTTATACTAAATATTAAAAAATTCTAGGAAAAAAAACCTTTGGCACTCGGGGACTGCCGCGATAAAGCTATTCCAAAGCATTTTTCATCAAAACGGTAGGCGGAGTGGGAGTGTTAGGTTTTATTTTCGTTACGGAATTTCTTGATTCGGCCGCCGCGCTTAAAGCCCGCGATAAAAACTATGCAATATCTTTAAAAAAAAGAACAATATTTTGTACGTCACCATTTCTATTTGCAAATATGTAGGTCAGTTTATATGGAAAACTTCAGAGCCAAACTTTATAATTCACGTTCAGGTAAACTTTACACTTTTCAAACAACAAAACATTTAAATTTACATAAACAATATGAATATTGATTGTGTTATAAATTGGTGATATACACAATGCGATAATCATCTAGACAGTGCATCCGAAGCCCGCCCAGATGGCACCGGTTAGAATGGTCTATCCTACGGAATACCCCGCTGGGTCAGAACCAGCGTGGGTCGAGGATAGCCGGCCCTCCATCACCCGGATGCTCTTGCATAAAACGCGTGCAGAGCAGCTTGCACGTCGTCTTCTTAGGCCCCCTTCGCCGGTCCCCAGGACACTGCAATAGCAATAAACAGAGAATGGTCCCGGAATGGTTTGGTGGACGATAACCCCATCCTCTTTGATTGTTATGTTAAGATTAATCGTTCCAATTGTGTCAAGTGCTGAATGAATTTGTTGTTGATCGAATGTATTTGGTGTAGCCCAATTACTGTTGATTGAATTGTTTCATTGGATACATGGTGCAAATATTAAATTCTAATTTACATTACGATATTCTGAACGATAGTTAAATTCAATTCTTATATCATCAATCGATGGTGGTAGGACGTATGCACTGGTAGGTAACACCACCCTGCCTATTTCTGCCGTGAAGCAGTAATGCGTTTCGGTTTGAAGGGTAGGGCAGCCGTTGTAACTATATCGAGACCTTAGAACTCATATCTCAAAGGTGGGTGGCGGAATTTACGTGGTAGATGTTTATGGGCTCCAGTAACCACTTAACACCAGGTGGGCTGTGAGCTCGTCCACCTATATATCCAATAAAAATAATATGTAAGAAGGCTTATATATTGTATCATTCCCGTATAATATTGTTTGTTTGAAGAAGTGATTACTAAAAGAATTTTGCACTTTCTAAAATTATGAATCTTGAATCTTTACTTCACTTTTGTATGTTTTAAACAAATAAGAATCACTATTTACAAATATCTCCGGTCCTTCAAATTGTTGGCAAAAAATAAACTAAATACTTTCGCCGTATCTTGGTGGAGGAAATACGGAATACGATATGTCCTTGTCGACTTTTTAAGGAGATGAATATCAAGCTTCGGTTCGGTTCGCCTTATGTGAACAGAAGGCAGTAAGCTTTTTAAGCACTCATTCTCAAAGTTTCTCCTCTCGTGCTTTTCCACTAATAGTAACTTATATGTATTTAGTCTTGAAGTAAACAGGGAAAGTGTTAACCGTTTTGCGACCTAAGTCTAGGAAAAGTTGTTAGAAAGTAGTCATATTATGTTCATGAAGATAATTTCATATGTCATTAATGTCATATGAATAGGGTATTTTGTTTTGCGACGGATAATCTCAGGTTTATTCTCTTAAAATAAACTGTTAACTTATAAAAATATGTATATGTATAATGATATCAAATACTCCAGACAATGAAACATTTAACTGCGTTTTCTGTATTATAAATATCAATTTACTGACAATATAAAACTATGTATAATAATTCAATCTAACGAAATATTCACTCACCTGTAATATAAATACGTTGTCTCAAAAAGAAAGTTCAGTGAGATGGATTGCAAAGTAAAAGAATGTAATTAGTTTATCAGACAGAAGAAATAAAAAAGGGGTATTTACTTCAATTTATGTTGTTTCAAACCTTATTTAAGTAACATTTTAAGTTTAAGTAACTTATGTAACAAAATTATATACATATTATACAAATTGACTTTCATGTCAGTGAAGATGGAGAGAGTTCACTACCCACCTGGTTCAATGTTCTCCTACACATTGGAGTGGAACGAATTGCTTTGCACCATAAATCCTGGTAGAGAGTTGTTGGTCAATAACACCACCCCACTCTTTCTATGGGTAAATAAATATGACTAAGAAATTCTCCTTTTTACTGAATCACGGATAGCCTCGAGATTCTACTCCAATTTCACCGGTTTGATAGGTGAATTCACGGGACTTAACCTGAGAGACTTTGCAAACATCTGCTCTAGTAAGAGTAGGGTTTCGCTGACTCTTCTTGAGACGTCCGGTGCATTCGTATATAGCGATGCACCGGTGTTCGAATCCCGCGGGCGGGTACCAATTTTTCTAATGAAATACGTACTTAACGAATGTTAACGATTGACTACCACGGTGAAGGAATAACATCGTGCAATAAAAATCAAACCCGCAAAATTATAATTTGCGTAATTACTGGTTGTAGGACCTCTTGTGAGTCCGCGCGGGTAGGTACCACCGCTCCGCCTATTTCTGCCGGGAAGCAGTAATGCGTTTCGGTTTGAGGGGTGGGGCAGCCGTTGTGACTATACTGAGACCTTAGAACTATATCTCAAGGTGTGTGGCGCATTTACGTGGTAGATGTCTTTGGGCTCCAGTAACCACTTAACACCAAGTGGGCTGTGAGATCGTCCACACATCTAAGCAATAAATCTAATCTAAGCAATAAAAGCCCACTGAAAAGATCAGGCAGCAAACTGTTGTTTCTATGAGAACGGGTACCGATGCTTAGAATGCCTAAAAGCAATGTACAAGATGCAGCAGTGTAACCGAAAATTTCAGCAGAGAATTCCCTTGGAGTTAATTGTTATTCATACGTAGTTTTGAGGTAGCATTCACATCTGAATACACTTTCAGATTGTTACGAGATCGCCCAATAAATGAACTTCCCAAGAAAATATAAGTCTATCATCCAACATGGAAGCCTACGCAACATATTTCAGCTTTAAATATAAATGTTTGTAATTCCAGCGAATGATTAATTATGATTAGGTAACAAGTATTTACGATTTGCGAAACATTTGACTGTCAATTATATGTTGAAGTGACATTTAAGACCATCTGCAATAAATAATAATCATTATATTATTACTTCTGACATCAATAATGTAATCATTCTGAATAATGTATAATATTTCTCATTGTCAGTTTTTATCCTATTGGCTTTCATAATAAAAACCGTTCGCTAGAGTGAGGTAAAGTCTCCCTGGAAATGATAGGCTTTTTTGGTACGGCAGGTACAACGCAGCCGACGGTCGTGCTTATGATCTTTTTTATTTTTATTGCTTAGTTGTGTGGACGAGCTCACGGCCCAATCGTGAACATTTGTTAAATACGTATTTCATTAGTAAAATTGGTACCTGCCAGCAGGATTCGAACACCGGTGCATCGCTAAATACGAATTCACCGCACGACGACTTCCATGGCAGTGATCCTGGCCAGTGACTAGTCTCTGAAGGCAATGCTTGACAGTGGAATGAGAGAGGGAGAGCTCAAGCCTATCCACACGGTCGAAGAAAGGTTTTCGCCTGACTCCATCCCCTATAAGGGGCGTTCTACCCCCTAGTGCAGGCTGAAAGCCGACTGTGGGGACAAGACCATCCTGCGCGCTACCATCACTATATCTATAGCGCGTATGGAAGCAAATCCACAGAAATCCGAAAAGCGACCGGTTGGCAACGTATCGCGATCCCATTCAGTGGGATGGTTCTGGTCCAGCGGGGTGTTCTAGACTCCAGCGGCACCGTCTGCGGCGCCCTGTCAAGCTACCGTACCATTATGGTTGTCATACGACGACTCCATCTCTGAACTCCATTGTAGTCTCGACCATGGAACCCTACCTTCCTTTCTCGGGTTCTGTCTCGGGCGGAACTTTGGGCGAGAACGAAACGGAATCGTTTAGTGGTTGGGCCTTTCACATCTTCGTCCACCGAGCCCTACTTCTATCGCTCGATTCCTCGGCGTGGGGACCTCATAGCAGGCTCGGTACTCGGTACGGAAGAAAAAGCGGGACGTTCGCTGAATTATCACATCATTCCTTAAAGCGGGACAGCGGGTAGGGTAACATAGATGGTGAGATAGATAGCTCAAAATCGTTATTAGCGAGAAAGTTAAGAGGAAACACGAGTTGCCTATAATTTGTTTTAATATAAATCCATAATTCAGTCTGTCTCATAAGAACACAAATAACGAAAAATATCAAATGTCGTGTATTGATTTCTTTCTTAATTTGAAAAACTAGGAAGCATCTAAATCGTACACATTTTTTGTCGTTTTGGGTCCTCCAGCAAACACATTTTATGACCAAAACAAAGCAAACAAGGATGACTAAAGTCTAAATGCTATGTTTAAAACCATATTAAATCGACCTAGTGACAACAAAGAATGAACAGTAACTAAGTAAGCAAAAACAAATGAAATTTAAATTAGAATACATAATTTATCTTCTTTCCAACTTTCAGGTCACACGTCCATCTCGTTTGGATAGCGGACAGACAATGACGAAATAATTCGTAATTCGAACACGACGGTATGGGCAACAGTCTCAGTAGCGCCAACAGCCGGAAATGGCAGAAACGGAAACGACAGCCTCCTTCTCAAACAGAATCATCCAGGGTGCTGTTTCTGCTGTACCTAATACACAGAACTTGGAATGTGCTGGTAGAGCATGTTGACTCTAAAAGTGCAAGGTATGGAACAAAATCAAAATGTCTTAATTTTGACTTGGTCAATTTTTGTACCATTAAACTGTTGGTAAAAAGTTACGAGTGTGCAACCCTAGCTTAATTAAGGCAAGATACTATTTCCTGGCCATGCATCATTAGTAATGCTACGCGCTGGGGCTTGGTATAAATAAAACTTTCACCGAAGTACAAATTAAAACTCTATTTAACACTTAGAGCACTTATGGAACACTTTACAATTCGTAACTCACTTCTTCCGCTTCGCTTCATGTGATCCGTTCGCTGTTTCGCTTCGTGTAGAACCGATTACTAACTACCTTCATGTCATCTCTGCAACAATTTTATAGTCGACATGACAGGTCTACAATTATCGAGAACATTCCCAGTAGGACCAGTCGTTTCGATATGTTTCCGCTATTTGATAACAGATGGCGTTACACTTCTTAAGCGTTCTCACCATTCTGGTATTCGTTTCTGCTATTTGATGACAGATGGCGTTACTCTTACCGGCGTAACAGTAATCAACACATACCCCTGTGCAGTAATAAAATCCTCATTTTTCGGAATCTAAATGAACACATATCCCTCCCTAATTTCCAGATGGCGTGGCTCCCACACAGTGCCAAGTGCTGGTGGCGATCTGGCCAGGGGGTTTGACTCCGTGAGTCTGGCTGACTCCGATCCTGGATCCTGTTACTCGGCTTGCTGCTGCAGCTACTGCCGGTTAAGGGAATGCGCTCAGGATAACACTAGGTACTATTGGAACATTGAAATAATACCAAACCACTAGCCGTAATCATCCATGAACACGTCCAGATTATGAGCTTTAGAATTGAACCTGGGAAAAGGTATTAGGTTCCCAACGATAAATCAAAGGTTCGCTTGGTCTGCATCACCACGGCAATGGCGTAAGAGTTAGTATTTAACTATGTGATTACTTGACCCAGATGATAGTCCCACAGTTTCGATTCCGTATCAAAGTCAATATAATTGTTCAAGATGTTTTTTATTTGTTCCGGATACTATTAATATAAGAAAAATCCTAGCCTAAGCCCTATTTAATGTTGCTCGATTTACTTTGTTTTCAATAAATCATATCTTCACAGGTAAGACTGATATGCAACCGATGGACCCAACTTTTAATTCGTGGTAAGCCATGCAAAAATTTACTCAAGAAGACTACGGTCTTTAGAACAGTAGTTTACGACTTTAGGACCCTCAATCATTAGGCCAAAATTACTTATTCTAGCAATAGTTAATGCTCCTCTCACTAAACCAGTCGTATAGAGACATTTTATATTATTACACTTTTCTCTCAGAGATACTGAACGGTCAATAAGCTGCTATTATCACAAGTATACGGCTAAACAAACACTAGAATCGACAGAATCAAGTCACGTAACATTACTCTGCCCTATTCAAGTTTTAGTTAAAATGTCCTTAATCTATTTGATATTTTCTATATCTATGTTATCTGAATATAACTGTGTTACTCCTATCATTGAACTAATAGAATAGTGTGTTGGATTTTCCCCATTAAATTATATCAGAAAATTTGAAAATTTTTATAATATTTTTACGACAACACGTAAACTTGAATCCATCAATCTTCCCTTATGGCGAACTTTTGATGGCATACAAAATGATGAATTTTTTTTATTAAGGAAATAATTTTAATTTTTTATCTCATTGGTTTGGTTAATGTTATTTCCTATGTTAAACATAAAGCCTTATACTTCCTTCTACTACCTTCAATGTCAAAAATAAATCTATTATTACCTTATATTCTAATACTGTAATTACGGACAAAAGTTTCCTCATTCAAAGTACCTAGTCGTCGCTGCGGTAAGTTCGCGAAAATAATATAAACTTCCCGTATAACGTATTAGGTACAATGATAAATTTTGCATTACAAACTTGAGAAGTTCAAAATGTATTCACATAATTAAATCCACCGCGCCGGTCGGAACTTTGACCATTGTTCCTTGACTGGGGCGTATCGAAGGTTTAAGCTGGGGGCCGTTTTATCTTAAATTTAAAGGCATTTGGAATTGTACGGAGACATCAAACAGCTAAATGTCTTTATATGAGCTTAAAAGATGAATCAACTTCTGCACGGACACGATATTTTTCCGATCTGATTAAAAAATCCGAACAAAATGGCGGAACATCACAGAATTAAAACAATTGTCTTATCATTTGATCAGGACTGACAGTAGTGAGTCAATAGAACAAAAAATTGGCAATTAACTAAAGGCTTTTTATTGTAACGCGACTGGTAGCACGTGCTCCTTCTGTATAAAATTTATCTAAAATAGTAACAATGACACATAGGAATGCAGTGTGTGTATGTGTGTGTTTTTTAATTTTATTTCCCTTATCTGTACACGAGGATTTATTTTACAATAAATTCAGAATTTCTTATGGCATATGACCCCCCAATACCCAATTCAGAGTACGGCCCTGTACTACACAATGATTGATATGAAAACTTTTAAGTGCCGATAGGATTTGCAGATTGCGAATTTAAATTAGTTTTCTGATTCATCTTCCCTTGCTCGGTAAAGTTTTAGAAAAGGGTGAATTGCATTTCTTTGTATGATCCTTTTCTCGATTATCAAATAAGTTTTTCATTTGTTTTGAAACTATGCTAATTTTGTGAGCTTAAATGCCCGCTGAGTTTCTCGCCGGATCTTCTCAGTGGGTCGTGATTTCGATCCGGTGTTAGATTCTGCGAGCACTGCTCTAGCTAAGGCTAGTTGTACGATAGCTCAGTTTTATGATATTTTAAAGATTTCACGACTCCTTTTTTCAAATGTTGCACAAACTGCGGCAACACGTAGCGCTAGTGTCGCGCTCAGTAGATTGCGCGAGTACCGGGCAAGTTGGCGGGAGATTTCAAAATGTAAACCCCAAAATCAAACACTAGTGTTAGGAAATTCGCCAAGCTTGTGAGTTCGTCTACACCGTAGTTGAAGCTTGTAAATATAATATAACCTCTCGAAACTACTAGCAGAGATAGACAATGATTTTTTTTATTGTGATTTAGCGCTACCTATCGACTCTAGTTATGAAATGAAGTTATTAGAGAAAACACGAGGATTTTCACGATTTCACTAAAATTTTTTATACGCTTTTATTAGCTTCATGCGTATGTTAGTATGCAACGGAATCTTTGAACATGATTTTTACCCCCTTTAAAACGTCGGATTAACTCGAAATTGGGTGTACTTATTAATAAGTATGTCAAATTTCAAAGTCCTTAAGAACCGATGACAATTCAATATTTTAAACAGTTTGATCCGATATCCTTACTAGGATAATCAGAATTAGCGATTTTTTGTTTTCCTGAGACCCGGAGTGTCTGCGTCAAGACCAAGAAGGGAAACTAGCAGACGCGCCGATCACCTATTTCTCGGATAACTTACCGATTGATTCAAATGAAATTTTTGAAAAATTTAAAAAAAAATCTAACTCCACAGACACGCGATACTTTTTTATATAGTCATTAGATAGAAAAACAATTGATATTTCGAATGTTAATATTTCGATTCTCGGAGTTTTATAATGGACAGTGCTTGTTTTGGACATAATAATTAGCTTAGAAGGGAAAATACTTTTGTATTTCTAATTAATTTAAACCGGGCTAATAATTATCTTATTTAAAGCTAACTAGGGGATGACCGATTTCATATATTGTGTTTTTTAGAAATTATATTTAAATACGAATTACATATTAATATTATATTATTTGTTATTTTCTTTTAATAAAAAAAAAAAGATTATGTTTAAGTTGATTATCGATAACTTTGATTATTGAAGACACGAATAAAACAACATTTTCTGAAAATAAATCGTAGCTAGATCGATTTGTCGCCCCCGAAATCCCCTGTATACTAAATTTTATGAAAATCTTTGGAGCCGTTTCCGAGATTCAGATTATATATACGAATTATATACAAGAATTGCTCGTTTAAATATAGAAGATATTTTTATGGGTTCAACGCACTTAAGTCGCTCGCATGGGTGCACACAACGAATTTATTGAGGCGATCGTAAATGGTAGGTTCCAACCACTTTTTTGCTGCAGATAACAAAGACCTTAACCTGATGTATACAGTGATTGTTTCGCGGCATAAAAACGGCATAGTGCTACCGGTCAGGGCAGGCTTGCTTACGTATAAACGCCATAAAATATCAGCTGACTATTACAATATCTTGATAACAATATTCAGAGAACGTTGCTGCCCTTATGATTATCCCTGACCTTATTTTACCCACAAGGAGAAAATGCGCCAGATATCTAAACTCAACATCGTAAATCAAACCCGCAAAATTATAATTTGCGTCATTACTGGTGGTAGGACCTCTTGTGAGCCCGTGCGGGTGGGTACCACTACCTTGCTTATTTCTGCCGTGAAGCAGTAATGCGTTTCGGTTTGAAGGGTGAAGCAGCCGTTGTACAGCTAAAAGTGAGACTTTACAACTCATGTCTCAAGGTGTGTGGCGGCATTTACGTTGTAGATGTCTATGGGCTTCGGTAATCACTTGACACCAGCTGTGAGCTCATCCAACCATCTATACGATAAAATAAAAAAATCCAATTACTTAGCCACATTTTACCAATGATAATAAAATGCCCCTGACAGCCAAACTCGACATCGTAAATACAACATTAGTATTATATACAATTGAACGTGTGCAGTAACTAGAAAGTGAATTTGTTGACGCGTTAAATTCATATAATTTAACTTGCAAACAAACGCTAAGCCGTATTCAACATTGAGGAAATGAAAGTGCGAATAAAAAATTAAAATTATAATTATAAACGTGCTTATATAGTTCATATGAAATTCAAAGATACGATAACGGGTGATCTTAGAAGCGAAGGGTAATCAGAGATAGCCGAGTGACGGATGCCTGGGTTACCAGTAGGGGGTCATCCACAAATTACGTCCCGTGAAGGATTGGTATCAAACACAGATATCAAAAGGTAGGATAGGTATCAAAGGGCAGGATAGGTATCAAAGAATAGGATAGGTATCAAAGAATAGGATAGGTATCAAAGAATAGTATAGGTATCAAAGTATAGGAAGGGAGGATATCATCGGAATGTGACATTGTGTGACAAGGAGCACTGGGATAAATGTTTTATGACGTCACCAATTAAGATTTAAAATACTGACTAAAATACTAATTAAATTATTCTTTCATTGTTTCCTGAGTAGTCCTTTGCTTTCTCTGTTATCTAAAATGCTTAATACTTTAAGGTTGATGCTAAAAATAAGAAATGAAAATAGCTTTTATTCTTTCAATTGTTACTTATAAATGTGACAAAGTGACAACCTGCCACAAGGACGGGAGGGGGCGTTAAAAAGGGCTTTTTTGCTTTTGTAGGCAATCGAGCATACCTGATATGGTCACCGACGCTCATAGATGTCAGCAATTCCAGGGACATAGCCAAGCCGCTGTCTACCATTCAGTACTCTCTGCAAGTCCCGTTTGAAGAAGGACATGTCATAGCGCTCAGGATACACCATGCAAGGGAACTCATCCCAAAGCCGGATGGTACGTGGAAATGCACTGTTTGCCGATTATTGCGATTCATGTATTAGTCTGATTTTTAAACACATCGAAGGCTTTAGCACCAGCGCAAAATACCGGCAATAAAACAACTTATTTACAATTTTTTTTAAAGTACTAGACTTTGTTCATTTCACCGATTTATCTCAGGGCTGTAACTTTCTTTGTAAATGTTTTTTTTTATTGCTTAGATGGGTGCACTAGCTCACAGCCCACCTGGTGTTAAGTGGTTACTGGAGCCTTTAGACATCTACAACGGCTGCCCCACCCTTCAAACCGAAACGCATTACTGCTTCACGGCAGAAATAGGCAAGGTGGTGGTACCTACCCGTGCGGAATCACAAGAGGTCCTACCACCAGTAAGCTAACGTATTGTTAGTTCAATAATTTTTATTTTTGAACAGTGACATAGTGAATTTAAAAAGCTCCTTACATAATATTAAAGTCGAAATAAACGATTTTAGTGTCATTAAGGGCAAAAGATATAAAATAATGACTACACACGGACATAAAAAATAACATTTTACGAATTTTACATACATTTGCATCTGTTATGGCTGCATCAAATATTGTTGACGCATCTTCTGTTATATAACTCCAGTGACAGTCACTTTTTGGTACTCCGCTAAGCATCAGATGGGCCGTGAGCTTACTTGACGACCTAATGAAACCAAAAAAAAACTTAAACTAAAACATGAGATTTATTTGTGGCAGAGATAGTATAGTTCACATCTAAGCACAGTAAGCTCAGATAAAAAAATGATATAAGTTTTTACTGCCAACCCTAACTACTGGGGACGCTTAATAAATATCTTTCGTACATAAATTCAAAATGCGTCAACAGAAAACATGATACCAATTTTCTTTGGGAGCTCGGAAGCAGGAAATAGCTCGTAGCTTTACAGAAACGGCAAGATTTATGCACAAAAGATGTATCTTTATTCATCACACAAATTTTATGGTTCCAAAGATAAATTATAATAAGATACAATTTTGACTGATCGCATCTCAGTTTAATCAAATAATGTTTGTTTATATACAGCGGAAAATTGTGCGTAATGTTTACATAATTGAGGCAATTCGCGCAAAAGTGGCCTAACCCAAAAAATATTTATTCAAGCGTATATGACGTATAGGTATTCGAATTTATTTAAAACTAGCTGACCCGGCAAACTTCGTAGTGCCTCAATCGACAAATAAAAAACCTAAACTTTTGTATAAAATAAACTTACAACAAACAAAAGGAATCCGTCCGACGGGGGACACATCGAAGGAAAAACAAAATTGTTATTTTTATTTAATTCCGAGCATTTTCATATTTATCTACCTTTTAAACCTTCTCTGGACTTCCACAAATAATTCAAGACCAAAATTAGCCAAATCGGTCCAGCCGTTCTCGAGTTTTAGCGAGACTAACGAACAGCAATTCATTTATATATATATATATATATATATATAGATAAATNCCGCCAGCGCCACCCCACCCCGAGAGACGGCCTCGTCCGAGAGGGACCGCACGCGAAGAATTGCATCCACGGTCGAACGGCCCTCCCGGAAGCCGTACTGCTCCGCCGACAGGTCAGGCCCCACCCCGACCAGGTGCCGAACGATGCGGGCAGCCAGAATACGTTCCAGCAATTTTCCCGCCTCGTCCAGCAGCACGATAGGACGATCGTAGTTGAAGCTAGTATATAATATAACCTCTCGAAGCTACTAGCGTAAATAGACAATGATTTTTTTTTATTGTGAATAGCTGACCAAGCAGACTTCGTAGTGCCTCAATCGATAAATAAAAGAACTAAACTTTTGTATAAAATAAACTTAAAACAAACAAAAGAAATCTGTCCGACGGGGGACACATGAAAGGAAAAACAAAATTGTAATTTTTTTTTTAATTCCGAGTATTTTCATATTTATCTACCTCTTAAACCTTCTCTGGACTTCCACAAGTAATTCAAGACCAAAATTAGCCAAATAGGTTCAGCTGTTCTCGAGTTTTAGCGAGACTAACCAACAGCATTTCATTTTTATATATAGAGATTAGCGCTACCTATCGACTCTAGATAAGAAATTAAGTTATTAGAGAAAACACGAGGATTTTCACGATTTCACTAAATTTTTTTATACGCTTTTATTAGCTTCATGCGTATGTTAGTATGTAACGGAATCTTTGAACATGATTTTGACCCCCTTTAAAACGTCGGATTAACTCGAACTTGGGTGTACTTATTAATAAGTATGTCAAATTTCAAAGTCCTTAAGAACCGATGACAATTCAATATTTTAAACAGTTTGATCCGATATCCTTACTAGGATAATCAGAATTAGCGATTTTTTGTTTTCCTGAGACCCGGAGTGTCTGCGTCAAGACCAAGAAGGGAAACTAGCAGGCGCGCCGATCACCTATTTCTCGGATAACTTACCGATTGATTCAAATGAAATTTTTGAAAAGTTGGAAAAATAAATCTAACTCAACAGACGCACCATACTTTTTTATATAGTCATTAGATAGAAAAACAATTGATATTTCGAATGTTAATATTTCGATTCTCGGAGTTTTATAATGGACAGTGCTTGTTTTGGACATAATAATTAGCTTAGAAGGGAAACTACTTTTGTATTTCTAATTAATTTATACTGGGCTAATAATTATCTTATTTAAAGCTAACTAGGGGATGACAGATTTGATATATTGTGTTTTTTAGAAATTATATTTAAATACGAATTACATATTAATATAATATTATATTATTTGTTATTTTCTTTTAATAAAAAAAAAAGTTTATGTTTAAGTTAATTATCGATAAATTTGATTATTGAAAACACGAATAAAACAACATTTTCTGAAAATAAATCGTAGCTAGATCGATTTATCGCCCCCGAAATCCCCTGTATACTAAATTTTAAGAAAATCGTTGGAGCCGTTTCCGAGATTCAGATTCTATATACGAATTATATACAAGAATTGCTCGTTTAAATATATAAGATATTTTTATGGGTTCAACGCATTTATGTCGCTCTCCATGGGTGCACACAATGAATTTAAAAGGTCGATCGTAAATGGTACGTTCGAACCACTTTTTTGCTGCAAATAACAAAGACCTTAACCTGGTGTATACACTGATTGCTTCGCGGCTTAAAAACGGCATAGTGCTACCAGTCAGGGCAGGCTCACTTACGTATAAACGCCATAAAATATCAGCTGACTATTGCAATACCTTGATAACAATACTCTGAGAACGTTGCTGCCCTTATGATTATCCCTGAGCTCATTTTACCCACAAGGAGAAAATGCGCCAGAGACAGCTAAACTCAACATCGTAAATCAAACCCGCAAAATTATAATTTGCGTCATTACTGGTGGTAGGACCTCTTGTGAGCCCATGCGGGTGGGTACCACTACCTTGCCTATTTCTGCCGTGAAGCAGTAATGCGTTTCGGTTTGAAGGATGGGGCAGCCGTTATAACTATACTTGAGACCTTAGAAATTATATCTCAAGGTGGGTGGCGCATTTACGTTGTGGATTTCTATGGGCTCCAGTAACCACTTAACACCAGGTGGGCTGTGAGCTCGTCCACCCATCTAAGCAATAAAAAATATACAACAACACGTCGTTTCCTACTGGTGGTAGGACCTCTTGTGAGTCCGCATGGGTAGGTACCACCGCCCTGCCTATTTCTGCCGTGAAGCAGTAATGCGTTTCGGTTTGAAGGGTGAAGCAGCCGTTGTACAGCTAAAACTGAGATTTTACAACTTATGTCTCAAGGTGTGTGGCGGCATTTACGTGGTAGATGTCTATGGGCTCCGGTACCCACTTGACACCAGCTGTGAGCTCATCCAACCATCTATACGATAAAATAAAAAAATCCAATTACTTAGCCACATTTTACCAATGATAATAAAATGCCCCTCACAGCCAAACTCGACATCGTAAATACAACATTAGTATTATATACAATTGAACGTGTGCAGTAACTAGAAAGTGAATTTGTTGACGCGTTAAATTCATATAATTTAACTTGCAAACAAACGCTAAGCCGTATTCAACATTGAGGAAATGAAAGTGCAAATAAACAATTAAAATTATAATTATAAACGTGCTTATATATAATAGTTCATAATATGAAATTCAAAGATACGATAACGCGTGATCTTGGAAGCGAAGGGTAATCAGAGATAGCCGAGTGACGAATGCCTGGGTTACCAATAGGGGGTCATCCATAAATGACGTCACATGAAGGGTTGGTATCAAACACAGGTATCAAAAGATAGGATAGGTATCAAAGGACAGGATAAGTATCAAAGGATAGGATAGGTATCAAAGGATAGGATAGGCAAGGTAACCGTACTCGTCGAACTCGACAAAGAGGTCGACGTGCAGCCTAACCCATGCATCAGCCCGCTGAGTTTCTCGCCGGATCTTATCAGTGGGTCGCGATTTCGATCCGGTAGTAGATTCATTCGCGAAGCAATTGCTCTTGAGTTGTTAGGTGTCTTTTGGAGGCGCTCGGGCAATTGTTAGCAAATCCCACCCCTCCTGGCTGAGCCTTTGCTCGCCCACCTGTCCTGGTGAACCTGGAAAGGCCTCCAGGCCAACAGTAATCTCTCAATCATAAAAAAAAGGATAGGATAGTTATCAAAGGATAGGAAGGGAGGCTATCATCGGAATGTGACATTGTGTGACAAGGAGCACGGGGATAAATGTTTTATGACGTTACCAATTAAGATTTAAAATACTGACTAAAATACTAATTAAATTATTGTTTCCTGAGTAGTCCTTTGCTTTCTCTGTTATCTAAAATGTTTAATGCTTTGTGCTTGATGCTAAAAATAAGAAATAAAAATAGCTTTTATTCTTTCGATTGTTACTCATAAATGTGACAACCGTCACAAGGACGGGAGGGGGAGTTAAAAAGGGTTTTTTTTGCTTTTGTAGGCAATCGAGCATACGGCCCACCTGATGGTAAGTGGTCACCGTCGCTCATAGACGTCAGCAATGCCAAGTACAGAGCCAAGCTGCTGGCTGCCATTCAGTACTCTCCGCAAGCCTCGTTTGAAGCAGGACATGTAATAGCGCTCGGGAAACACCGTGGAGGTGAGCTCATTCCAAAGCCGGATGGTACGTGGAAATGTACTGTTTGCCGATCATTACGATTCATGTACAGTCTGATTTTTAAACACATCGAAGGCTTTAGCACCAGCGCAAAATACCGGCAATAAAACAACTTATTTACAATTTTTAAACAAGTACTGCTCTTTGTTGATTTCACCGATTGATCTCAGCGCTGTAACTTTCTTTGTAAATGCTTTTTTTTTATTGCTTAGATGGGTGCACTAGCTCACAGCCCACCTGGTATTAAGTGGTTACTGGAGCCTATAGACATCTACAACGGCTGCCCCACCCTTCAAACCGAAACGCATTACTGCTTCACCGCAGAAATAGGCAAGGTGGTGGTACCTACCCGTGCGGAATCACAAGAGGTCCTACCACCAGTAAACTAACGATTTTTATTTTTGAAAAGTGACAGAGTGAAGTTGAAAAGCGTATATAATATTCAAGTCGAAATAAACGATATTAGTTCCATTAAGAGCAAAACATAGAAGATAGATTTTGAAGTCGTCGTGGCCTAAAGGATAAGACGTCCGGTGCATTCGTATCAAGCGATGCACTGGTGTTCGAATCCCGCAGGCGAGTACCAATTTTTCTAATGAAATACGTACTCAACAAATGTACACGATTGGCTTCCACGGTGAAGGAATAACATCGTGCAATAAAAATCAAACCCGCAAAATTATAATTTGCGTAATTACTGGTGGTAGGACCTCTTGTGAGTCCGCACGGGTAGGTACCACTGCCCCGCCTATTTCTGCCGTGAAGCAGTAATGCGTTGCGGTTTGAAGGGTGGGGCAGCCGTTGTGACTATACTGAGACCTTAGAACTATATCTCAAGGTGTGTGGCGCATTTACGTTGTAGATGTCTATGGGCTCCAGTAACCACTTAACACCAGGTGGGCTGTGAGCTCGTCCACACATCTAAGCAATAAAAAAGATAACGACTACACACGAACTTAAAAATTGACATTATACAATTTTACATACATTTGCATCTGTTATGGCTGCATCACATATTGTTGACACATCTCCTGTTATATAACTCCAGTGACAGTCACTGTTTAGGGGCACCGGTAACTAAGCATCAGATGGGCCGTGAACTTACCTGACGATTTAATGGAACCCAAAAAAAAAACTTATACTAAAACACGACATTTATTTGTGGCAGAGATAGTATAATTCACACCTAAGCTCAGTAAGCTCAGATAAAAAAAAAATATAAGTTTTTACTGCCAACCCTAACTACTAGGGACGCTTAATAAATATCTTTCGTACATAAATTCAAAGTACGTCAACAGAAAACATGATACCAATTTTCTTTGGGAGCTCGGAAGCAGGAAATAGCTCGTAGCTTTAGAGAAACGGCAAGATTTATGCACAAAAGATGTATCTTTATTCATCGCACAAATTTCATGGTTCCAAAGATAAATTATAATAAGATACAATTTTGATTGATCGCATCTCAGTTTAATCAAATAAAGTTTGTTTATATACACCGGAAAATTGTGCGTAATATTTACATAATTGAGGCCATCAGGGCAAAAGTGGCGTAACCCAATTTTTTTTTATATTCAAGCTTATATGACGTATATTCGAATTTATGTAAAACTAGCGGACCCGGCGAACTTTGTTCCGCCACACAGTTTGTTTTAAACACGTCAACTTCAAAATTCTACTATAATTAACCATAGAGTATATTAAGTTTAGCTGTCAGTTGCATTTTGTTATTCTATATCAGTTGCGTTTTGTTATACCACGTTTTATGTCACATCCCACGGGAACGTGATAAAAAGTACCCTATGTCCTTCTCCTGGTTCTAAGCTACCTCCTCACCAATTTTCAGCCAAATCAGTTCAGCCATTCTTGAGTTATAAATAGTGTAACTAACACGACTTTCTTTTATATATATAAATATAATTAATTTTGATGCAAATCCGGCCAATCCATAGTTTCACCAATAGATAATAGATAGGTTTGTAAACATTATTTTTGCGCGTATTGTTTTTTTGCTTACTCAAATTCAAATTCATGAAAATTTAAACCTAATTGCCTTCATACTAACTATGGTAAGCTTAGGCCACTTTTGCGCTGACAGCCTCATATGTACATTAATAGGTCTCATACTTATCTAATGTATGTACTACATACGAAAAAATTTTATTAAGAGATATCACTCCAAAAATAAATATTCGTGCACGCGTGTGAAATTTGAAGACCATCAAAATAATAAATGGGAATTCCCCGAGCGGTTTTTTAGAAAGAAAATTATCAGAAGTCGATTTTAATATTTTTAAATTTAATATTACATACTCTTTACATTACTTATAATTCCATGACTGCATAAAACAAGACGTAGCGCCACCTGTCGTCAGTTATCGGTACTATGACAAAAACAATCTCGGAAGCTTTTTCTTTCTTAACTCTATTGTTTCTATGATTAAGCATCAGAAACGTAAATTGAAATACATACAAAATCATCTGGAAAAATAGCAGCTACCGCGCCTATGACCGTCGATTTCTCTATGACCTTAATTCACTCAAATATTCAGTCAAATAAAAAAAAGATGTGTGGTGTCGTGGGACACCGGATAGGAACGAAGTTCCTTATTATAAAATTTTTAAATTCTATTCGAGGTATAAAGAAAATTCGGGTATACATTTGTTATTATGATTTTTTTATTGATAAAAATAAATAAAAACTACTTTACAAAGTTATCAACTTTATTTTATTCACAATGATTTATAAAAAATATATAATAAAAAATATGTTATTTTTTGTACGTCATTACAAAGTTAAGTAGTACACTGTGTGCATTAATAATAAAAATCTTACGTTACGGACGTTTTTTCCCGGTAAGGGTACTCCTCCGCATCGTCCCACAAGGAACTTCGTTCCAAAAACATATTTATGCTCACATCAAAATTCATTTACACGCTTCATTAAACTTGAATCCAAGTTGCGTCTATGGTTCGTACTCATTTAATTCCACATAAAAGCAAACTCACTCGAACCGTTCGCTTCGAAACAATACCGCTTCTGGACAACTTTAAAAATCGTTAAATCAACTTAATCTCTTTGAAGGAAGGGAATTTCTCAAAGAAACTCGAGCCCGCATTTTCTAATTCCAACAGAGCCGCAATGGAATCGCTGCAATAGGTTTGCCAGCGTTCGAAACGACAAAGTCCCGAAAACGTTTAAGAAAATCGGAAATCCTCACTTTCGGCTCAAAACCCAAATAACATAACGTCGCACCTCCTCACTTTCGGCCCATACATAACATTCATAACATAACGTGGCACACCTTTAGAATTAAAGTGGCTTTACTAAAAAAATTATGAAAATGAATGTTATACTTTAGACGGCTTATAAACATGTAACATCTATACGGTTTATGACATAAATCTTTTAACGCTTGTCCAGCAGTGGACGTCTGTGGGCTGATGATACATAGGTACATATTCGAGCGCTATAGTATGTTCTTCTTCAAGCGATGCTTATGGAGAGTACATAACGGTCAGCAGCGGCTAGGCTTTGCCCCTGGAATTGCTAAAATCCATGGGTGACCCTGACTCTAAAGGACTAGGGATCTAGCTTATATTATACTTTCACAATCTAAACAAAACTAAAATTTAAGTATATTATTTAATTAAGCTCCCAACACCTTCTAAAGTTCGATCTGGACATCAATTTAGAATTCCCTGTGCTATGGATATCAGAGACATGCTTATATTTTAAATATAACTATTATGAGTATTTATGTATAGATAAGAAACACCCAGATAAAGAGCAAAAAAACTTGTTCAGTACAAAATGTTTGCCCGATGTGGGACTCGAACCCACGACCCTCGACGCAATAGTCAGAGCTGCTAACTACTGCTCCACCGAGTCAGCTGTATAACGTTTATTATTAACTAGCGAGCCGCTCCGGCTCCGCTCGGGTCTTTAACAAAAATTTCAACGATATTTGACGGTGTTTTATTTTTTTAAATAAAAGAACACTTATTGCGGCATAGCTATAATAGTTAAACATATGCTGTTGCGACACTTTTTGTAAATAGTAATGTGTTCTACAAAGTCGTAGTATATTATTTTATTATATCATCAATAGTTTTCGCAGGGCACGCGATGTAAAGAATATTTTAGATAACTTTTTAACACCTTGAGTTACATTATTGGAGTTTTAGTAAGGATCCCTATTTTTTTTTTTTCAATATAAAATTAGAACCTATGTCACTCGGGAACAGTGTAGCTTCCAAACAGTGAAAGAAGTTTTCAAATCGATTCAGTAGTTTCGGAACCTATTCAATACAAATAAACAAACAAATCTTTCCTCTTTATACTATTAGTATAGATTAGTATAGAAGTATAGATAGGAAATGCGTCCGTGTTTCATGGTCGCAAAGAAATAAACGGAAACCAGGAAATTCGATTCGTATGGTAACACTGAACCAGTATTGGTCTGATAGTTTCTAGTTGAGGATTCCAAAGCTGCAGACTGTGTACCGAGTCTTCTGTTTGTATTTTTAGGTAATGAAGCCCGCATTTTGTGATAGTCTTCCTAGAAATCAGGATTCGGTATTCTGTCCATTTCGGCTGTGAACCAATAATGTGTTTCAAACACTACTTTAAATACATTCGCTGTGATCTGGTTGTGAATACAAAAAAGAATGAAGGTTAATTTTGGGGTTGACCGATAAGGAATTATAAGGGATAAGGCATTGGATGAAAAGGTAGACCTAAGAAGAAATGGATGGATTACGTGAAATATGTGTATGAGGGGAGTGAGCGAAGAAATGTTATAAGATAGAGAAGTATGGAAGGAGAAAACATGTTGCGCCGACCCAGGTGACTGGGAATGGCAGGAGAATGATGATTTAGGATTGACCGATAAATATTTCTTCAAGGAAAAATTAAAATATTTATCCGATCACGTTAACACACCTAAATACAGACCTGATGCTTTACAAAAGATCTTTTTCGGGAGATCAGTATCGCCAACTATGAAGAGGCGTATGCACGGTATTTATTTACGAGACCGTATCACAAATGAGGAAATCCGTAAAAAAAACTATGTTACTGACATAGCCCGTAGGACTAGCAAGCTGAAGTGACAATGGGCAGACCACATAGGGTGAAGATCGGACGGCTGTTCAGCAAGATTCTTGAGTGGAGACCACGTACTGGTAAGCGCAGTGTGAGAGAACCAGATGGACCGATGACCCAGTGAAAATCGCTGAGTCATGCATTTTTTTTTTTTTGCCCACGTAGGTAGACGAGCACACGGCCCACCTGATGGTGAGTGGTTACCGTAGCCCATGGACTTCAGCAATGCCAGAGGCAGAGCCAAGCAGCTGCCTACCGTAGCAAGCAAATGTTCAGTAGTGGACTGCTACAGGCTGAGATTATGATGATAACCATGATTACGTAAATACAATAGCCTAGCAATAACAAGAATCTTAAGCGATTCTTCCACAGACCGGGCTGCGTATAGGTTTTTATCCCCAGGCACTGGATGAAACTCATGCAAACGGTGATGACGATAAGACAAGGCGAATGACGGTGAAATACTTTGAGGGCTCCCCACGGAGAACGATTTTGCTAAAGTTATATTTGTTTATATAATTGTGAAAGCAAATCAAACAGAATTTTCGACCTCACTCTCAAAAACTAAAGTTATAAAGGCACTCAAAGAGATTCCTTGAACGAAATTTTCTTTGATATAATTCGTTTGAACGTTTAAGACGGCCATTTTGATGATTTAAATATTTAATGCTAGTTAAATTTGATTAATCAGAATGTTTGTCGAATTTTGTTCCTTACCTGATGTTGGCTAAGCCGTTACTCCAGATCGGCAGACAATCTTACAGCCTACCTGGTCTTAAGTGATTATAGAGATCATGATGATCACTCATATTTAGATACTTCGCTTCGGAAACATTAAAACACACATGAAACCAAAAAAATAAATAAAAAAGTAGCCTATGTTCATCAGGGACAATGTCGGCTTCTAATGGAAAAAGAATTTTTCAAATCGGTCCAGTAGTTTCGGAGCCTATTCGAAACAAACAAACAAACAAATCTTTCCTCTTTATAATTATTAGTATTAGTATTAGTATTATAATATTAGTATAGAAATATAGATATGTTATTATTAGTGCGAGTTTCTAAACGTTCTCGATGGCGTAAAAGTTAACCCAATTTTGTATGCAGTTGTAACAGCGCCCCTAGCGGCAAACGTACGCAAACGATCCCATTCCATACAAATATGAGCTAACTTTTACGCTATCGAGAACATTAAAAAACTCGCACTAAGCACACTGTTTTATTCTTCGACCGCATGACCGTTTTGCGAAAGAAAAATAGACAAAATGGCCATTATTTATCAAAAACAAATGAGCTCAGAAATTGTGTGTGTCGGCTCTCTGTAGGTACATATCCTATTTCTACGGCAATATGATCCTTGAACCTTTGACTGACTTTCCAATATTTTCCACATAACTAAATAGAAATATTTCTTGGTAAACCTCACCATCACAAACAGGATCAAAGACCTGAAGAAATAGGCTTTAAAGTATTAAAAAAAAAATTCACGTTTAATTTGAAATTTACCTACTGCCACCTAGTAGTACCATGCGTAATTAAATTTTCAGAAAAGACTTACCCACTGGACTGTTGCTATTCACTGAAATAAATTTTAACGTAGATTTTTTGATAGTATACTAAAAATCCAACAGGTGGCGCTGTTTTCAACTTTTATTTTACGAATAAAATGGTGGTACAGGACCGATCGTTGTGGCGAATCTTTGGGAAAGTCTATGTTCAGACGTGAACATATTTTATTAGTGTGCTAAAAGAAGCACAAATAAAAAAAAATGTTATTATGACATCATTTAATTTCAACAGACGGGCTCTAATTCAAAGAATACAATTTAGTAACTTGTATTTTTTTCAAATAAAACTCATTTAGTAACTTTTTTTTTTCCTACCTAAGCTGATAGATAGCCTTGAGAGGCTATATCAGCGTAACCTTAACTAGTAGGTGAGCTCACGGGACTCAAACCTGACGACGTTGCTAACACGAACCCTAGCAAGAGCCGCATCGGAAACGCGACCCACTGAGAAGATCCGGCGAGAAACTCAGTGGGCTGTGTCTGAGGGTTAATTTACTCGTCGAGCCCTTCGACGCAAGCGAAGGGTTCGACGAGAACGATGACCGGTGCTTGAAGTACCTAGAAGCACCGTTAGTGGATCGGGAGGATCCGATATGACGTGTTTAGTAACTAAATAAATGAAAAATGTTCATTATAATTATGAATTTTAAAATGTAGATAGGTATTTGAAGGTAATTGTCTGCGCTGACGGCTGGAAATTTCGAATTTAATTTCACATATTCTGCCTGTAAACGAGTTATAAATTAATTAAACAATATAATATCATGATCATTACGCGATTAAGAAAAGAAATAACGCTATCTATGGATGGAGTACTGTCGTAAAACCGCTTGCGTAACTTCAATTTTAACTACTTTCTTATTAAATGAAGATAAATATATATGATGATAATGATTGCGATTACTTTTACTGTTTATTCTCATTTATATCATTTTCGTAATTTTTTTCGGTATTTCAAATACTTTAAAGTCTTCGTGGTATAATGTTGACAAATAAATAAAGAACATTTAAATTATAAACACGATATTAAACTATAAGTGCACTTTTAATTATATCCAAAAACGCAAAAAAGCGCATGCTAAATAATATATTACATCGTGATATTTCTTTCGTAAGCGAACGCTCAAGTTCTCATATCCGCTCACCGTTCTCGTCGAACCCGTCGCTCGCAACGAAGGGTCCGGCGAGTAAATTAACCCACACCCACTGAGTTTCTCGCCGGGTCTTCTCAGTGAGCCGCCTTTCCGATCCGGTGATAGATTCTGCAAAGCACTGCTCTTGCTAGGGCTAGTGTTAGCAACGTCCTCTGGTTAGAGCCCCGTGAGTTCAACCACTCGCGCGGTTACACTGACATAGGTATCTAAGGCTTTTTTTTTGGTTAGGAGGAAATCGCCGGACTTCCGCCCTCCACTGGGGATGGAGGATGGAGCATGTTGGAGTCGAACTGACTAAAACCTCCTGTCGCTCAACAACCAACGTCCAAACCTCGCATGAGACAGAACTCATGAAAAGGCAAAGGGGGGAAAGTGAAGCGTTTAGTGAGTGCGGAGCACATCTCTCCCATCGCCCTGCCCGCTATCTAAGGCTTGGGTAGGAAAAAAAAATACTTGACTTGTAAATTATACTCATTTAATACACTTTTTTTATTGCTTAGATGGGTGGACGAGCTCGCAGCCCACCTGGTGCTAAGTGGTTACTGGAGCCCATAGACATCTATAACGTAAATGCGCCACCCACCTTGAGCTATAAGTTCTAAGGTCTCAAGTATAGTTACAACGTCTGCCCTACCCTTCAAACCAAAACGCATTACTGCTTCGTGGCAGAAATAGGCAGGGTGGTGGTACCTACCCGCGCGGACTCACAAGAGAGAGTTGGGAAATGGACACAGTAAACGCAAAGTGGAATTGAAAAGCTAAAAAACAATTTGCGAATGGTCTATCTATATCATAATCAACAGCGGTTTCTATCATCAATGGTTTTTCACATGGACGCACATTGTCGCATATTGGTCCGATTCACTCCGACAAGTTTTTCTATCGCCCTCTCGAATGCCACAAGTGACGTCATTGTATAAAATTTAGTGATAAGCGCGTTACGTCATTAGTATCATCAAAATCTTCCCAGTTGAGTACTTAATTACTTCATAGGCGTTTAAAAATAAAATGCACCGGGCTGACCCCGATCGATGTAATATAAATCGTTTTAATAAATCAACGGTAACGCCTGATTGAAACCGCGTTTACCACTTCTTACCGTACTCATTGTTCTCGATTGTAACTCGACACGAAATATTTTCGAGGTATAACTGTATGAGACATACTGCCAAAACTATGGTACCGCTTCTAACAAAGTAATCAATATCAACTTTATTTCACATCGATTATTTTTAATTGAATAATAGTAGTATTTCAGTTTCCTTTTTTCGAAGTTGTGTCCTGTTCTTCTGGCTACTCGAGTTCATGGAAATGACAGCGTTAGTGACAATGTTAATGTTAAATCGTGAGCTGCGTTTATAATTCTACCGATAAAACGAAACACATTAGTGCTTCGTGAAAGAAATAAGAAGAATTCTGTGAGTTTACTAAACGCAGGCTGTCCTTCGCCACACTAATAACGGCCATCAATGCTTAATGGCGTCTCATTATGTTACGTGCAGAAAGCAATTCTTACAGACTTCACCTAGTCAGTCTACCTTCTGTGAAATCTTACGCGTGGTGTAGGACCCTCTATTTTGGCGCTGGGTCTAACGTCTGTTACATATCCATAAGTTAGTCATAACATATGTATGTTGAGAAATTCTTTAGCGCCTTATGGTTGGTTTGTCTTTTTTGAGGAGAAAACGAAGCGACGATCCGGACAGTCAATGAGAAATTATATCTCTCATGGCAAGACGACACTAAAAATGGCATATACAATCCTTACGATTCAAATGCAAACAGACTTTTGTTGCACAAGTCTATCCGACAGTCTTCAAAAATTCTCCGACAAAATATGTATTTTTTTTCGGTTTTCGGGAAAAGACGACAACATACCTGGCTGATATTTTAAAACTATTATATATTTATACCTTTAGCTGCGCGTGTTATGAGGTACTTTCTTCCTGCCTATTCAGGACGCGATACAGCCATGCATTCCACATAACCACTTAAGAACAAATCAGCCTGAACTCCTTAAGAGAACTCGTTAAGAACTCGTTACTACGCAATAAATAATAAAAGGACGTCGAGAATAGTTTTGTATTCGACATTAAAGAAATGTCGCGTTATAATCGAGAATCAAACCTGTGGTAAAGTCAAGCGAACCTAAGTCAAGTTCAAACTATAGCATTCAAAACAGTTCGTTTTGAATTGTCGCTGCGAGTGGACGTTCGTAAGCTAAGTGCTGTGTCAATTTGTGTTCAGTGAATGAAAACGAATGAAAGTATTCATGTTTTGATTAATAACAGGTGAGTTTTGTTTATTATATTATATCAATTAATAAATTCAATAATTTTGGTTATTTTTTTATTAAAAACTTCTTAGTTTTAATTTGGTGCACGACAATTTAATGCATCTTCTATGCTCCCGGCAATATTTAGGACCATGGGGGGCGATGAATATGTACTTTGTATTTCATGAGCAGCATGTCTTTGTAATAAGTCATAAAAGATTGTTATTACTATATTTTAATTTAGGTATGTAACATCACTTTTTGTTTACTTACTTATAATATAATAATATATTTTGTAACTGTGCACTGATTTTGTTTACCACATAAAACACTCCACCGAAATTATTAATTTGGAAACGATTATTATTGAATTGTTATTTTCATGAATTTTGTATTCGTAGTTGCTTATTAAATTTAGGACTTAATGTAATCATCGCTCGTGTGTGCTTGTGGAGACAATAGATTTACACCAATTCTTATTTTTTATTAGTTAGATGGGTGGGTGAGCTCACAGCCCACCTGGTGTTAAGTGGTTACCGGAGCCCATAGACATCTACGACGTAAATGCGCCACCCACCTTGAGATATAAGTTCTAAGGTCACAAGTATAGCTACAACGGCTGCCCCGCCCTTCAAACCGAAACGCATTACTGCTTCACGGCAGAAATAGGTAGGGTGGTGGTACCTAGCCGCGCGAACTCACAAGAGGTCCTACCACCAGTAATTACGCAAATTATAATTTTGCGGGTTTGATTTTTTATTACACGATGTTATTCCTTCACCGTGGAAGTCAATCGTGAACACTTGTTGAGTACGTATCTCATTAGAAAAATTTGTACCCGCCTGGGATTCAAACACCGGTGCATAGCTCAACACGAATGCAACAGATGTATTTATCCTTTAGGCCACGACGACTAAAAAAGTCTGTTAGTTGATAACTCTTTATCCCGAGAAAATGCATCACAAACAGACAGGACACGTCTAATTTTAAAGTACCTACAGCAAAACGTTGTCGGTACGCACTAAACGATCACACGCTTACAAATAACCCAAGAAATCTTCCCACAAACATCACCTTGTGTCTGCTTCCTCAATTAAACCGAGTGATAACTCAATCGAAGATTAACTAATGCAGCCAAACGCATGAGCAGTTGTTACGAAATTCGTTCCAATTCTAACTAACGGTGATCGGAACCAGTGTAAAGATGTCTTCTAGTAGAACCCTTTTTAATAGCGTGGGAAATAAGATTTCAAATTTTTTTTATTTTTTTCTTATATCTTAGATATACGTGGGTGGACGAGCTCACAACCCACCTGGTGTTAAGTGGTTACCGGAGCCCATGGACATCTACAACGTAAATGCGCCACCCACCTTAAGATATAAGTTCTAAGGTCTCAGTATAGTTACAACGGCTGCCCTACCCTTCAAACTGAAACGCAATACTGCTTCACGGCAGAAATAGGCAGGGCGGTGGTACGTACCCGCTCGGACTCACACGAGGTCCCACCACTAGTCAAATCAAGTGATATCAATCAATCACTACTCAGGATAGCGTGGTCGTTATTCGGTAACGCCGAGACTTAGATCCTTTATCCTCTTCATCGTGTAATATATATCGAAGGATAAAAAGCTATTTAAATTTAATTTAAGCAATCCTTTGCAACTTTACAGGAGAGCGATTAACAGTTTATAACTTGAAATAGTATATTACGCACCGAGGGAGAATAGTAGGACATTCACGCCCGCGAATTGTATTCTACTTTTCTTCCTAGGTGCTTATACAATTTTTTTTTTCAACCGGGATGAAAAGTTCGCTTTTAGTCCCTGGCACGCGGGACAAACGTATCCTATTCTCTCCCTTATAACAAAAACTCTTTCAGCTATATGAATGGAAACTTGATTGAATTTCAATTAAAAAAATATCGCTATGTTGATGCTGATACGTAAAAAACGGACAGTTAAAATAAAGAAGATAAAAATGTCGTGTAATAAACGAAATGTCGACTTAAACAAATAGCTTTTCATCCTTCAATATGGTTCTGGAGTGGCATGGCGTAGTCTGAAGATGGACGCCAATAAAAATTAACTCGGACCATACATACATAATAGAACCAAGCTAGTCGTTGAGGTATTTAAAGAATTTGATTGGCTATCTGTTTAAAATAATTGCCTTAAAATTTTCCATAAGCAATATTGTGAGGCACTTGAGGCCGCGTGCCTCAATGACGAATCTCCCGCTTTCCTGTTTTTAGTAGACCTCGTCTTCACTACGCTACGTTTCAAACTATTACCTTACCCACAGTCGGGGTTTTGCTTGTGTTGTTTTTTATTGCTTATATGGTTGGACGAGCTCACAGCCCACCTGGTATTAAGTGGTTATTGGAGCCCATAGACATCTACAAGGTAAATGCGCCACCCACCTTGAGGTATAAGTTCTAAGGTATCAGTATAGTTACAACGGCTGCCCCACCCTTCAAACCGAAACGCATTACTGCTTCACGGCAGAAATAGGCCGGGTGGTAGTACCTACCCGCGCGGACTCACAAGAGGTCCTACTGCCAGTATATCTACCATCTGATCCACGGAATAGATAATTATTTATCTATTCCGTTATCTGATCAGTCCGGCGCATGGGGCTTCGTCCACAAGTTATTTTAGCATTGACCCTACCCTGAACAACAAGTTTCTCGATAGACCAATAAATTGAAATACCTTAGATTAAAAATAACCACAGCTTGCCAATTCGAGTAAAAAGGCAATAATCCATAAAACATCGGGTTCATTTAGAAAATATTAAACGACCCAACCGCCATACAGAAATTGCTGTGTGCCGTAAAATAATGTGAACAGGTGTGCGTAGGGTGGGTTAGCTCATAAAGTGCATCGTAAATTCGTACTCAATATGCGTGCTCGCGTGTTAGTGCCGTGATGGCACGCAGTCATAACTACAGCTAATCCAGTCATACAACGTGTGGTGAAAGGAATCGTTTTTGAATAGCATTGTGTCAACATAACCATCCAATGACTAATAATCAAAAGGGAAAGAGATGTGTTTGTCGTAAATGTCCGTCTGCAGGCTGCTTCTTAGTAATCTAGTCATAGGGATAGATCCTACTGTTCTTATGATCGCTGTGGTATCAATTAGCAGTGTTTATTTTTTGAAAAAGCAGTGGATATCTTTCTTTGTTAATCTGCACACCATTTCGCCATCATTGAGCAGAAGCTATCACTTTGAAAAGGCGGCACGATATAAGCCTTTCCAGCTGCCCTCTTGTCGTGGTCGCTGGAAATTACATACCCGATCCTGTAGACCGAATGATAAATAGTCGACGTCGCCCAAAACACGTCATTACGGATCCTCCCGATCTATTAACGGTGTTTTTAAGTACCCCAAGAACCGGTCTCCGTCCTCGTCGAACCCGTCGCTTGCGACGAAGGGCTCAACGAGCGAATTAACCCATAGACACAGCTCACTGAGTTTCTAGCCGGAGCTCAGTGTGTTGCGTTTCCGATCCGGTGGTAGATTCTGCGAAGCACTGCTCTTGCTAAGGCCAGTGTTAGCAACACTCCGGCTTGAGCCCCGTGAGCTCACCTTCATATTAGGGCGAAGCTGAAATAGCCTCTCAAGGCAATCAGCATAGGTAGAAAAAAAAAAGTTACAGCAAAAAATGATAACAGAAGGTGCAATCTCGTTACTAATCAAATCGTGATGAAGAGGAGGTGACGGTTGGAAAAAAACGGATAACATAGGAATAAGGCCGCGCGGCGCGCTACCAGCACTCTAGCGCGCTGCCGTGGAGTAAATAGAGCGACCGGTCGACGGTGTATCGCGTCCCGACCCGGCAGGCTGGTTCTGGTCCAGCGGGGTATTCCGGGACACCAGCGGCACCGTCTGGGCGGCCCGACGGGCTGCCGTACCGAGACGGCCGACGTTTCAGAGCCTTCGATTCGCCTCGAAGGCTCCGTCGGCTGGGCGTCCTTGGGGTGAGCCGCGCCGTCTGGTTGTAGTGTTGACCGCGGTAGCCCCCCTACCTCATCCGGGTTCTGACCTCGGAGGGGATCGGACGTCGGGTGTAAGAGTGCAGAGGAGTNATGACTATCAGTAGATAGAGTCTTCCTCACGATAAAGGTCCTGCAGCAATTAGAAGAATTAAATTTGACAACTACTTAATTTTTTTTATTTATTGCTTAGATGGGTAGATGAGCTTACAGCCTACCTGGAGTTAAGTGGTTACTGGACCCTATAGATATCTACAACGTAAATGCGCCACCCACCTTGAGATATAAGTTCTGAGGTCTCAAGTATAGTTACAACGGCTGCCCCACCCTTCAAACCGAAACGCATTACTGCTTCACGGCAGAAATAGGCGGGGTGGTGGTACCTACCCGTGCTGACTCACAAGAGGTCCTACCACCACCAGCATTACTAAGATAAATGTCGCCTATTAAGCAAAAAAAACACAATATATAAAACGAATCTAGTTTTCAGAACCAGCCCTATTAGCAAGTAAATAAACAACCGCCAGAGACACGTCTAGGTACCAATTAGATTCTAGACTTGACGCTAACGCTCTAGGTACGTCTAAACTAATCGTTAGCTAACTGCTGGAGGTGTAAGAACTGGAATAACTTATATGGGTTTTGCCTGAGTAACTTAATAGATAGCTGCTGTCAACGAGTTGCCATTTTTTTTCGAAAAAAAAAAAAAAACCCATTTAAATCGACTTTAGTATTCACGGGCAGATAAATCTAGCATATACGGATTATTCATAGAAAACATTGGTTACATCTGCGAGTACATATTAGTTTTAATACATAATACTTATCTTATAACATTAAAGGAGCAAAATGTTTTGAAGTCATCGTAGCCTAAATGTTAAGACGCCCGGTGCATTCATGGATCGAGCGATGTGATTGTGCCAGTGTTCGAATCCCGCAAACAGGTACCAAAATTTCCAATGAAATACGTACTTAAAATTGTTCAATAATGACTTCCACGGTGAAGGAATAACATCGGGTAATAAAAAACAAACCAGCAAAAATTATAATTTGTGTAATTACTTCTAGTAGAGTGTCTTGTAATGCCCTCACGGGGGATACTACCACCCCGCCTATTTTGGCCATTAGGCAGTAATGCGTTTCGATATTCGATATTCGATGAAGGATGGGACAGATGTGGCTGGTGGGTCATGAGCTCGTCCACTCATCATAGCGATAAAAGAAGAAATATAATATTTCTGCGCCAAAGTATTCGCTATGATTTCAAAGGTCCAATACTGCAAAGCGATTGAACTTCAATCTTAGTCACCACATCCTGGATCGCGGTCAATTCAGGTAAAAAAAAAACCGAGCATATATGATCAGTCGGTAATTTACGGTTCTCTAGTAATCAAAGTCAGAAATAAAGTTCACACTCCCTTCACAGTACCGAGTGTTAAGGCAGTCGTATAGTTACCTAAGTACTTCTGATTTATTTTATTGCTGCAATAAACAAATGCGCTTTTTACTAGAAGTTGTCTACCATTGTGCGCCTCAAGAAATGAAATAGTTAATGAGCTAATTACAAGTCGATACTTTCGGATTGTGATTGTATAAGTAATTGATTTCTTTGGAATATGGCTAAGTCTTTCTTATTCCTTATTAGCTTCTTTGGTAATAACTAAGTTAAGAGGTTAATAAATAATGTTTGTCTGATCCAAACCTTAAAGTTAACTATTTCGAATTACTAATACCAATTAGGATTCCTATTAAAAAGTCAGTATAAAATACCGGCAGCCATTTCATGCGTCTAATTTGAATAGAATAGAAAATGGCCGACAAGATGGCGGGCAATAAATACCGACCGTCGGTTACATACATCTGCTCTTGTTCGATGCAATTAAAATACTTTGTAAGAGTTATTATATGCTTTTTGCATTAAAAATAGATCTAAATGATAGTTTTGCTAGATACGGAATTTTATACTTCTCAACGTAGGTACCTATAGCTATTTTTAATGACATCCCGTGGATCTATTTGATCAAGTCTTGGATGTATTGAAATTACGACCTAGCTTATCATTGAAATCGGAACACGTACATGCTTCTCCGTGGAGACCCTACACGAACGTATATTTCTCCCGGCTAATTCTGTCGCAAAATGAATATTTGTTTAGAAATAAAAAGTATAATCTTTTTTGTATATTATAGCTGAAGCGTATATGATCTGTTAGAATTTTATTCTTATCGAGTGATGCTACTATTTTCTAAGCATACACGAAAAAAATATTTAATACGTTTTCAGAAAAAATCTAATACATAGGATCTAATACATGGACATATGATGAGACGAAATGAAAATGAGGTTCTGAAAGAGTGTTAACTATGAATGTGGAAGGATATAGAGAAAGAGGTAGACCTAAGAAGAAATGGATAGATTGTGTGAAAGAAGATATGTGTAAGAGGGGAGAGAGCGAAGAAATGGTATATGATAGAGGAATTTAAAAGGAGAAAACAACAAGGGCAGGAGAATGATGATGATGAAATGTAGTCGATAAAATTTACAAATTAGCTTAATTACTAACTAATCTCATTACGTATTAGCAATAGCACGCCAATTTCAGTGACGAATTCTTGAATAATCTTGAAGGGTGATGAAGCCATTATAATATGTATAAGCAATTGTAATTTCAACCTCATATCCCATGGTAGGTGTCCGTGGTCAGCACAGAACGGCCTCGCTCTCCTACCCGTCGACCGCAGAAGCCTTATTCCATTGCCCCAACGAATCATTAAAATAGTCCTTAATTATTACGAATGCTATAACAATGTCGCGCCATAATCGCGCCGCGGCCATAAAATAACAATTACAAATCGAATTTTCCGTTATATCGTACAAATCAATTGTATCGAAACACGATACCGAATTTCATTGCATGACTTTCAATATTTTAACTGCTTTCGGTCATGAAAGCGCCGTGGCCTAGAGAAGTGGTCAGCAACCTGCGGCATTTTGACTCCTCAACCACGGCTCTTAGGTGAAATGCTTAATTCAGGCACTGGAATCTAAATATTAATACGTGAAGCAAAAACTTTGTAACCCTCTTTACGGAAATTGCGCGGACGTAGGACTATAAAATTTCACACATTTATAGAAAAAATATAGAGAAGGAGTGCAGAATGTTAATATTTTTTTTTCAATGATGCATAAAAATTACATTAAATCAATAAAAAACATATTACACACACTACCGTGTATTTGACACACACATGTATGCTTACCATTTGTTTAGTGTCAAACTTTTCAAGTCTGTGGTCAAATTGAGAATAGATTAATTATTGTTTGTCTTTATTATTATTTGTCTAAAGTGTAGTCTTGGCGAAATCTGTGATTATAGAAATATACTAGTATTACTTATTATCTTTGCCTTGTAAGAGTAAACGTTTCCGAAATATAAAACTATAGAAGTATATGTAAAACTAGATCTCTGAACAAATTTGGTTTTCAAGTTTTGGTTGACAAGGTTGCCGACTGGCCTAGAGGGATCCCGACTTCGTCGTAAGCATTGAATCGCCCAGTTTAGATATAACGCGGGAAATGTGGTTCTTACTGGTGGAAAAAAGAAAGTAATAAGTTCTGATTTTTTTTCTCTGACGTCATCTAATTAGATGGTGACGTCATTTTTTTGAATGCAATAAAACAGCTCGCACTAAGCTTTAGTTCATTGTCCATTTGAACACACAGATCCATAACAGAGTCCACAGTCTTGAAAGTTGAATCATCTATATGGTAATTGTGGAATATTGTTGGCTTTGCTTATAGTACTTTTACTGGTGGTAAGACTTCTAGTGAGTCTGCACGGGTAGGTACCACCACCCTACCTGTTTCTGCCGTGAAGCAGTAATCCGTTTCGGTTTGAAGAGTGGGTCAGCCGTTGTAACTATACTTCGACCTTAGAACTTATATCTCAAGGTGGGTGGCGCATTTACGTTGTAGATGTCTATGGGCTCCAGTAACTACTTAACACCAGGTGGGCTGTGAGCTCGTCCACCCATCTAAGCAATAAAAACATATGTAGTTTGCAACGGTTGTTTAGTGTTTCTTTTGTGCAAAAAAAGTGGATTCCCAACGACAACAGAACAAGATTACCGATATCGGTATGGAATGTATTGCTGTGAGATTTCTACTCTATTGTATTGTAGGTTATGACTATGAAAACAGTTAATTATAATAGTCATTCTATATTCAGAACAACATTTGATTTCTTCGCATATTACACCACACATAATGGAGTCGCATTCCGCTATAAATGATTTGCGCGGCAACTTGTATAAAATGTATCCTAACCTAACTTCTTCGGCTATTTGAATGAAGTAAACTTAATAAAAGTTCAATTAAAAACATCGAACTGTTGATGCTAATACCATATGTATAAAAATGAATTGCTGTTCGTTAGTCTCGCTAAAACTCGAGAACAGCTGGACCGATTTGGCTAATTTTGGATGCCATTACTTATCTATAATGTTCTGACATAATACGAAATGCAACGGGTGACGCGCGAATCGCTGTTACAAATAAGCGTATCTCATATATTATGTATTTATCTTTGGTCACAATAAAAAATCTAACTATTGTTGCATAAAGTCTAAACGTAACATAATTTGCATATTAATATACCATTATATCGAATACATAACAACGGTCAAACAACCAGAAACATATAATTAAATGCGATTTGTTATTCTAGAGACCGTAATATAATTATGTTTATTACGTTATATTTTTATAACGACTACGATTTAAAAGTTGATTTTTCATAGCATGCTTAAATTTATTTTTGGGTAGGTATTTGATTGAACAGAATGGCCGCATGCACTGGTGATGATGCTAAGCTATTACTAAACCTCATATGCACCAAACTTTATTTCTGCCGCATAGTCAAATTCAATAAATTTTTTTCCTACCTAAGCTGATAGCCTTGAGAGGCTACTTCAGCGTAACCTTAACTAGTAGGTGAGCCCGCGGGGCTCAAACCTGACGACGCTGCTAACACGAACCCTAGCAAGAGCCGTGCTTCGCAGAATCTACCACTGAATCGAAAACGCAACCCACTGAGGAGATCCGTCGAGAAATTCAGTGGGCTGTGTCTGTGGGTTAATTTACTCGTCGAGCCCTTTATCGCAAGCGACGGGTTCGACCAAAACGATGACCGGATTGACCGGTTCAAGCCAGAGCGCGAAGGTTTGAGCATTCTGGCCTCATGTCTCAAGATCGGTGACAGCATTCCCGCTATCAAGCGGTGATCCGTACTCTGGTAATCACTAACTCTTTCATTCATTTAACTCTTTGACTACGCGGCGCACTGAAGTATTTATATCGATTTCAGTTACTAAGGCGTCTGGATTGCCTAAATTTATCTTCTTTTTTTTCTTAATGTATATTTTAGTCTTCTAAGTGTCTTATAGATATATTCTGATTATCTTCGGATTCTACTTTCCCAGAGTCTAGATCTAGATCTTTCGGCGCCTTTCCACCACGTAGGACACCGGTGACCTACATGGGGTTAAAGAATAAAACGCTTTTAGGCAACTGACAGTCAAACTTTAAATATAAATCTACTATATGAGTACATATATACTTAATTCAAGACAATCCGCTACCGACTTTTCTCATAAACTTTTGTTGTTATATATATTTATATCATCCGTGAATAAACAAATAAAATGTATTCAAGCATAAACAAATAGTCATAAATTACAATAACAGCCGACAAATGTGAGCTAACAGGCGAATCTTATTCGACTTTCACTACTACATATTTGCACTCTCTCTCATCACTTTGTCAAGATTCTTAATACAGTTTTTTTTTTCTTTGACGCGTTTAAGAAATTTCGTTTTATATATTCAAGGATTATAAGAATATTGATGAGACTAATCATGCATACTATTATGCTGGCGCTATGTTTATTGCTCTTGGAAAGATTGAACTGAAAACCTTCACATATAAGCATGCAGTAATGGGAATCATCTCGTTGTTACCATCGCACCGCCTGCCACCGGAGTAGAGTTCATCACAGTGCGTTTCCAGAGATCATTTTTGCCACGTACCATCCGGCTTTGAAATGAGCTCCCCTCCACGGTGTTTCCCGAGCGCTATGACATGTCCTTCTTCAAACGAGGCTTGTGGAGAGTATTAAGCGGTAGGCAGCGGCTTGGCTCTGCCCCTAGCATTGCTGCATGAGCGACGGTAACCACTTACTATCAGGTGGGCCATATGCTCGTCTGCCTGCTCGGGCAATAAAAAAAAAAGTACGCTCTCTGGTCGTGACTCGCGTACCCGGACAGGCTTCCGAGTATTTCCAGCTGGTGTTTTTCCTGATTTGCGAATCTATTCCTGACAGTCGCATTATAAACACGATTAAAATACAACAGTTGCAGTACGCAAAAGGATACCCCAGAAAGTAAATTGTCATTTAGACTTTTGGCGGGAATGCGAGGAGTGAAGTTGTGTGATTTGTTTTATTTTGTCTATTTAGTGTTTCTTCGGGTTTAAATGTGTAATAACGGTGGTTTATTAACTGTTTAATATCTGTGAAAGTGCACAAATGTGGGAAAATTAAACAAAGCCGCTGGACGTAACTTCTCGGGATCCTCCAAAAAGTCAACTGAAAAAATCTTAGTAAATGACCACCATTTTACTGAAATTATATATCATCCCATATCATCTCATTTCATTTCATTTCACTCCATAATATCATTTTTCATAAAAATATGAATATAAATTAAAATAAGACATGACTTAAAGGCCTTAGTTACCAGGTCATAAAATTCCTTATAAAAAAATTGTCATTTAAAAACAAAACAAAAACACACTGTGACAGCAAACCGAAGTAAAGAAAAGAATAATAAATATATTTTGTTATCCTGACGAGTACATTAACAGGTCAAAGCCATAAAACTTATTGCCATCGGCCTTTTGAAGCGTGCGTAAATTTTCAAGTGAATCGGACGTATTGAAGTTTGCTTAAAGACTCCGTTATATCATCGATCAATATACAGGTCAAGCTAACCCAACAAAAACGTGTTAATAAAAACTATATAGTCAAAACCGGAACCACTAGTAGTGGTAGTCAAAATTCGACTATAATTAATTTAAATAATAAGTTTGTACACTATTATGATTCTATTGTCAAAGACTATTATACTTCTACGAATATCATCACGGATTTTGCCAAGACTACACAAGACCAAATACGGACTACTCTCGACACTACAGTCCTCAATGCTCTTCACTCGACGGCAGATAAGTATAAATGGCGTAGAGTAATCCATATTGAGAAGGCGGCACGACATGAGAACCCTCTTGTCGTGGCCGCTGGAAACTGCATACCCGATCCTGTAGACCGAATGGTAAACCATCGACGTCGCCCAAAGCACGTCATTACGGATCCTCCTGATTCATTAACGGTGCTTTTAGGTACCACAAGCACCGGTCTCCGTCCCACCGTCCTCGTCGAACCCGTCGCTTGCGACGAAGGGCTCGACGAGCGAATTAACCCACAGCCCACTGAGTTTCTTGCCAGATCTTCTCAGTAGGTCGCGTTTCCGATCCGGTGGTAGATTCTGCGAAGCACTACTCTTGCTAGGGTCAGTGTTAGCAACACTCCGGTTTGAGCTCCGTGAGCTCACCTACACACGTTAGGGTGAAGCTGAAATAGCCTCTCAAGGCTATCAACATAAGTAGGGAAAAATAATAATAATAACATTAAACTCTTATTGCGATGAGGTAGTTACGACTCTCAGCATTAAGGAAGAGGAGATAAGTAGTCGTACGAGCTCACCGCTCTGGTGTTAAATGGTTACCGGACAACATCAACCACAACGCAATTGTCGCAATCCACTTTTTTTATATTTTTTTCAGTCATATCGTTTCGAAAAATATAACCGTCAAATGTAACCTCAAAGAACAATGACACATTGATTTGCGATGACGTATCGATTGACATATTGCAGCCATTGTACTGTCTGTCATCGATGCCATAGACTCATTGTCTATTTGACATTTAAAGTCAAAGTATTAGGTACGTTGTGTGATATCTTTCGCGGTATACTTGAACTTGTTTACAATACCCGGCGATAAATATTACCACATCGACATTAGGAAAGAGACGATCGGCTAATTTCGGCTTCATAGAGCGCTATCTCTGTCGCTTCTGTCTGAATCCCCTTAAGCGTCTTTCACGATACACACGGTGAGAAATGGGTTGATCCTATTTTTATCTACATAACTACACCTATTATTAAGCATTTCCCACGTCATTATGGATCCTCCCGATCCATTAACGGTGCTTTTAGGTACAACAAGCACCGGTCACCGTCCTTGTCGAACCTGTCGCTTGCGACGAAGGGCTCGACAAGCGAATAAACCCACAGACACAGCCCACTGAGTTTCTCGCCGGATCTTCTCAGTGGGTCGCGTTTCCGATCCGGTGGTAGATTCTGCTCTTGCCAGGGTCAGTGCTAGCATCACTTCGATTTGAGCCCCGTGAGCTCACTTACTAGCTAAGGTTACGCTGAAAAAGCCTCTCAAGGCTATCAACTTAGGTAGGAAAAAAAACCATTTTAAAATAAAATCAATTTGATACCTCTGGTTAGTTTTAAAAGTAGTATCTAACACATCTTCACGAATGACTTCACGGTGAAGAAATAACGTCACCAGCATCATTTCCTTTCCTTCCTGCCCTTTTCCCGGTCACCTGGGGTCGGCGCAACATGCTTTCTCCTTCCATACTCCTCTATTGTATACCATTCGTTCGCTCACTTCCTTCTTACACATATCGTCTTTCGCGCAGAAAGTAAGTAACTTAAGTTTTCTAATAATATTATTATAACTAGAGGTTCCGCAGTAGTCGAAATTCGACTATAATTAATTAGAATAGTTTGTACACTATTATTATTGTATTTTATACTTCTATAATCACAAATTTCACCAAGACTACACTATAAAAAATATTAACAAAGACAAACAATATTTAATCTATTCTCAATTTGACAACAGCCGTCAAGAACAAAAGTTTGACAATGAATAGTACGCATGCGTGTGTACGTCAAATACATGGTATGTAGTGTGTGTAATGTTTTCTTTATTGATTTAATGTATCTTTAATGCATTATTTTTAAAAAATATTAGCATTGTGCACTTCTTCTCTATATTCTCTGTAAGTGTGGAAAATTTCATACTCCTCCGTCCGCGCAATGTTCGTAAAAAGGGATACAAAGTTTTTGCTTCACGTATTAATTATTATAAAATAAATGTGAAAGTTTTTTATGTTTGTTTATCTGTTATTCTCTCACACAAAAATTTCAGAATCGATTTGTTATAATTCTGTAGAAAATGAATATGACATCTGTGTTCGCTAGTTCGTTATTCTACTTAACAATGGATCCTTCCATACTCCTCTGTCATACACCATTTCTTCGCTCACTCCCCTCTTACACATATCGTCTTGCACGATTAAAAAAAATTCGTAGGTTAATTTGTGGAGTTACCACTTGCTGTTGCTATTGCTTATTCCTGCCGCAAAGCCACTGAAATCTCTACCAAAAGTCCTACTATCTAGTAGGACTACGACCAAGACTAGGACCTAGATTTACTAGGAATAGATTTCAGTAGCTTTGAACACGAGTTCTGATTACCATAAAACCCGTATCTTGAACTCAACTGCCTCCCAGTACGGTAGGTAATAAAAAAACAACTTAAAAGATACATTATAGTTGAACTATTATTAAATGATGTATTACATATTTCCAAATTAATTGCTCAGTAATTACGCATTCGATTTGACGAGCGAATACCAAATATGGTGTCTCGTTTTAATCTTGTTCAAGGCGAAGTTTGATTTGAAAAAACAAGATTGGTAAAAACAAGAGCATTACCGCCTACACACATTAGTTTTTTTTTAATTGCTCTAGATTCGTGTTCATCTGATCATCTCTAAATATAGGCAATTTAGCCCACCGAGTTTCTCGCCGGATCTTCTCAATGGGTCGCGTTTCCGATCCGGTGGTAGATTCTGTGAAGCACTGCTTTTGCTAGGGCCAGTGTTAGCAACACTCCGATTAGAGCCCCGTGAGCTCACCTACACGTCAAGGCGAAGCTGAAATAGCCTCTCAAGGTTATCAGGATAGGTAGGGGGAAAAAATGTCGCTTAAACCGAATAGGCTTTCACCCCTCGATTAAATATTGGCATAATGTGTTTTCCACCATTTAAAACGGTTTGCGTTATAAATAATAACAATGCTTAAGTCAATCCATATTGAGTCACAATACGCCGTGCCATCAATCTGAAATCTGAGCCTATCTTAATAGGCAAATATGAACCCAATGTAAGGTGTCGGAAAGACTATTTTAACACAATAGATACTTAAACATCTCTTTCATCTTATTATATTCAATGTTCTTTTTACAGGTACGTTTGTAAAAAAGTTCAATGACATCCAGTTTTTCTTGAGGAAAACTTGAGGTGAGTCCAAATAAAACAACTTTTCATGCGCTGCTTAACAAATAATAACTCTAGTTTATTTATTTTAGTTTAGCCTTTGTAGACAGACGAGCGTACGGTCCAACTGATAGTAAGTAGTCATCGTCGCTCGTGGAGATCAGCAAGGCTAGAGTTTGTCTCTATGTTAATGCGCCATGTTCCATTTAGCGTTTTAACACATATTTTTTTCCCTACCTATGCTGATAGCCTTGAGAGGCTATTTCAGCTTCGCCCTAACGTTTGTAGGTGAGCGCACGGGGCTCAAACCGGAGAGTTGCTAACACTGACCCTAGCAAGAGTAGGTGGTAGATTCAGCGAAGCACTCTTCGCAGAATCTACCACCGGATCGGAAACGCGACCCAGATCCGGCGAGAAACTCAGTGGGCTGTGTCTATGGGTTCGACGAGGACGGTGACCGGTTTTAACATAGATGCCGTGGGTTAAGTATGATAACTAGTATCTTAGTCCAAACATATAATGACAACATTAGATATGATTTATGTATGTAATTGTGTATTTAACATTTTTCTAAACAGGAGGGGTTCGTAAAAGCTGTTCTTTTTTTTCATTTTGTTAGTTTTTCATAAACACTATTGATAGAACGCATAATGAAAATACGTTGCGATTTGTATTTTAAAACTAAATAGTATTAGGTATTTGAATCCAGCGGGGTATTCCGTAGAATAACCCATTCTAACCGGCGCCATCTAGGCGGGCTCCGGATAGCCTGCCGACCGAGAGGGCTGGTGGTCATGGCGCCAACGACCGCCGGTCCGACGTCCCGAGGGGGAGGGTGATGGGAGAGATGTGCTCTGCACTAAACGCTTCACTTTCCCCCCTTTGCCTTTTCATGGGTTCTGTCTCAGGCGAGGTTCGGACGCGGGTTGTTGAGCGACAGGAGGATTTAGTCAGTTCGACTCCGACATGCCCCGCCCTTCATCCCCAGTGGAGGGCGGAAGTCCGGCGATTTCCTCCTGACCAAAAAAAAAAGTATTTGAATGATCTTTATTATAATTTTGTTTAGTCACCGATATTTCCGCGGTGTTGCAAGCGCTAAAACAGTATTTGTAACGTCGATGAGCTTGGAATTGGATTGGATTGGATCTTGGAAAGCGATCTTCGAAAGAAAAGACATGAAAGAAAAACCTTTGATCTTACAAACATACCTAGCTAGCTACGTTTTACTTCCACATTGCTTTAGAAGAAAACGCGCCCATGAAGGTTCTAATGGGAAATTCCATTAACATTAGCAATAGCTTTAACACATTACCTCATTACTGTCTCCAAAAAATGTGTAAAGTAACATTAAAAACTAACTATTATATGTATGTATGTATGTATGTATTTGTGTATATATGTATGTATGCATGTGTATATGTGACTGTGATTGTGTATATATGTATATATATACTGTTTTGTGTATGTATTCGTAACTTAATATAAATTTCATTGCACCTACCACTATTTACTCTGCACTACCTTTGGTTGACTGGTAGAGAATGCCTTAGGCATTGAGTCCGCCAATGTAAATTTTACATGAAGTGTAATAAATAAATAAATAAATAAAAAGGATTAATTTAAAATTTCTTCATTATATTGGTACGATCAACAATAGATTATAATACACAAATATTAATTGGTATCAACTAATATTCGTGTATAATCTATGGCTTTCTTTATGTCCAATATATTATATTATTTTTATTTGTATTATATATTTAGCCGATTTAATTTTTACTGAGCAATGCCAATCCTTCATTGTGAATAGCCTTCATGAACAAATTCTAGGTAACCCGATCCTGATAAGTTTTTATTTTTATTCTTACGTGTATTTCACGTCATCACATCATTTTTAATCTGAATTTATACGACAAATAAACAGGAACAACACAGAAAAATAATAATATTAGGTCGAAAAACAAGCAACGCTAATTAACATTATTCTTTGAAATCTATTTTAACTCCATCAGTGAACATATAGATAAAAATATTTTTGAAGCCCTACCTGCGAACGCTTTTATTTTTTCAACCAAATCACGTGGCCCTAATATTTATAATTAATTCACTTTTACATCGGTTGCAAACAGTAAACCGTAAAAAAAACCACAAGCCAAACGGAATTATCAAATAAAAAAAATACAATAAAAACAAAAAAGTACCAGGACAACAGAACACGAAAGAGCTCGCACAACAAACAGCGATTTCTATGTTCAATTTCGTTCACCGCTTTATAATCAAAACGAGATACCAATCATTTCGGGCACTTTTTACGTTCGAGTCCACGGAAGCTAGGTCCCGAAAATCTTAACATTTGAACCTTATCATAACTGAATAAAAACGAAATTCTTTCAACGTGACTCTCATCGATCGACTCATCAACATTTCTTTTCGCTCTTACGCGAATGGCTTTAAGGCTCGCATTTGCACATCGGAAAATTTGTTTGTTAACGGTCGTGTACCTCTTGAAGATCATGGACGCCTGGTAACCGCTTTTGTTATTTGCTCAATAAAAAAGTTAGTGATCGGCTACAGCGTCATGAGTACGAAGTACTGTTATGGTCAGTATTTCAAGGTTAATTCGGCCGATTTATCTTCACGCTTCACTCATTATTGTAGTACTATGAGGCTGTAGTTATGATTTTAAATTGTAAATAGGTGTGAATATAAATGGTGCCTATAGGTCACTGCCCTCGTCGATTACGACGAAGAGTTCCACGTGCGAACTACCCCATAGATAAAACCCACTGAGTTTCTCTCAGTTTCGTCTCAGTGGATTGCGATCTGTGGTAGATTCTGCAAAGCACTGCTCTTTCTAGGGCCAGTGTTATTACTGGTAATAGGACCTCTTGTGAGTCTACACGGGTAGGCACCACCGCCCTGCCTATTTCTGCCGTGAAGCCGTAATGCATTTCGGTTTGAAGAGTGGAGCAGCTGTTGTAACTGTTCTGAGACCTTAGAAGTCATATCTCAAGATGGGTGGCGGCATTTACGTTGTAGATCTCTATGGGCTCCGGTAACCACTTAACACCAGGTGAGCTATGAGCTCGTCCACCCATCGAAGCAATAAAAAAATTATCTCAGGTTGAGCCCGTGAGCTCACCTACCGGCTCGCGCGTAGTTGGAATAACTCCTTAGGCGACCAACAATTAGGCAGTGAAAAAAGAAAGTAATAAGTTCGGATTTTTTGCCTCTGACGTCATCTAATTAGATGGTGACGTCATTTTTTTGAATGCAATAAAACAGCTCGCACTAAGCTTTAGTTTATTGTCCATTTGAATACACAGATCCATAACAGAGTCCACAGCCTTGAAACTGAATCATCTATATGGTAATTGTGGAGGAGTGCTGGCTTTGCTTATAGTAAAACATTTAATTATATTATTTTTCAATATTGTTTTTTCGACTCGATTCAACCACTCTATCCAGATCTCGCTGAAGGCGTTTACAGACATATACGGCATTTACTGTTAGGAGCAATTTGATAATAATAATTCTACTTTCGTTATAATTTTTTTGCGATATATACATAATTTTAATGAGGCGGAAACAAAACAGCTCTACTCTACTTGCGAATAAAAACAAATAAATAGGTTCCGAAATGTATCAGTTCGAATCTTCACTTCCGTTTCCTTATTCGAATACAGCCAGCCAGTGTTATTACATCAAACTAATAATTATGAGCCGTAGCTCTAGATATTGTGCGCTTTCTAATTTTTGTATTCTGGTAACCGTAATGAGAGAGCCATTACGGTAATTCGAATGGTTACCGTTTTAAACATAAACTCAGAGTGAGTGACAGCGGCTGGCGCCAGTTGCTTCTTGGCTTTTTACCACGTGATTTACGTCGTCCAGTAACTTAAGTAGTACGAAATCGTAGGAAAATTTCTGTCGGCAATATTTTGTTATAGTAAATTTAACTTAGGTCCGATAAAATTTTGCGCTGAATGTGGTGTAAAGACGTCCAATGTATTTGTGTTTTAAAAGTAAACCAAAATAAGGATCCAAAGTCCATCCTCGAAATTAGAACACTTCTTCTTTGTATCCACCCTATCAACTAGGTGGGGTCGACACAGCGAATTTTTCTATTCCATTCTCTTCTATCAGCCGTCATCTTAACACTCACTCTTCTCGCTCTCTCATATCGTCATTCGCACACTCCATCTATGTCTTCTTCGGTCAACCTCTTCGCCCGCTACCTTGCATTACCATTTTCATTCATCTCCTAGTCAATTAGAGCACATGGCACCAAACCTAAACATCAGCCCGTTGAGTTTCTCGCCGGATCTTCTCAGCGGGTTGTGATTCCGATCTGGTAGTAGATTCATTAGCGAAGCAGTTACTCCTGAGTTGTTAGATTTCCTTTGAAGGCGCTCGGGTCCCCTTGCGTCGTATTCCTCACGGCTGAGGGTCGTGGCCACCCTTTTGTATCACCTTCGCACGTACGATCTTTCTCCATCTAAGTATCTGTTAGCTCGGGTAGCAAATTCCGCTCCTTCTGGCTGAGCCCTTGCTCGCCCACCTGTCCTTGTGAAACTGGAAAGGCTTTCAAGCCACCAGTAAACGCTCAATCATAAAAAAGAGCACATGTCACAAAAAAGTTTGCACAAAAAGACAATAACTGCACCCCCTATACAGCCCATTTCGAACTCAGGAACGCAGTCAGTAATAACCTGACCACAAAACCGACCGCAGATTCAATCGTAAGATAGTTTTAAAACAATGCGTTCTAAAACTATGCCTCGAATCTAATCCGTTCCGTGTATCTAAGTACAGACGATTACAAAATTGCTTTATATTAATATCTCACAAGTTACGACAGTGTAAACAATGTTTTTTTTTAAATACATAGTTTTAATTTAATAATGCGGATACGCAAATGGTTAACTGATCGAATCGTATCCATCATCATCATCTTCAGCCATCATAGTATAGTAGTACACTGTTTTTTTTATTGCCTAAATTGGTGAACGAGCTCACAGACCACCTATTATTGAGTGGTTACCGGAGCCCATAGACATCTATAACGTAAATGCCACTACTCACCTTGAAATATCAGTTCTAAGGTCTCAGTATAGTTACAACAGCTGCCCCATGCAAATAGCCAGGGTGGTGGTAGCCTACCCGTGCGGAATGACAAGAGGTCTTACCACCAGTGAAAGAGGTCCTAACAACAGTAGACAGAGTGCCGGATAGAGGCCTCTCCAATTGCACGTTACTGAGCACGACCCTCGTCTTTTCTCATCCAGCTCCTGCCAGCCACCCTGCATAGATCGTCGCTCTACCAAGCCTGAGAGCGTCCAGCACTTCGTTTGCCAATTCACGGTCTCCACTCAAGAACACGTTTACTCCAACGGTTATCGGCTCTGCGGCTAATATGGCCATCGTATCATCATATCATCATCACCCATCCCGAAACTCGAACTGGATTAGGACTTTGCGCCATTTGCAGATCAGTGCTACCAATCCGCGCGGATATAAACGCCAGTACCAAAGCACCTTATCTGCCGTTGTCAAAAAAGTAGGTAGTTTTTTTTTTTTTTTTTAGTATTTAGTGGATGAGCCGTATGTCTTTTCAGATAATACATTTACCGCTATAGTAAATAACGTAGGTATAAAACTAATTTATAAAATTGCATTCCCTGAATGAACATCCGATTTATAGATTTGAAATTTTGAGTTTTTCATTATTCCCACGTGAAAGTCGAGAATCGATTCATAAAAGCCAAGAAGAATATTCGGAAACTAGGTTAAATATAAATTTACAACGATATATACTAATTTAACCAATTCTATTTCTATAGTAATGTGTATTGGCTTTCACAAATCATAAAGAGTATCGTTGAAATTTAATTGTTTATTTTAGTATCGTTATATTTTTATGGCCTTTGTGAAATTTCAATTGTAATCTCGAAGTTATGTGTAATTGTATTAAGAGCCCGTTGGGCGTTTGAAATTGAAAGATTTTAACGCAATATCCGATTTACCGGAATTTATTCTGCTTTTTTATTGAATGCAAACGCGTGTATACACTATATTTCTAGTCGTTTTGTGGTAGTAACAAAAGGTAATCATTGCTTAAACGGGTCATTAAGATCATGTTCCATCTGATTACAAGCCTATACCTATAGACATCACTAACTAAATTGCGCCACTGATCTTGAGACACAAGATCTGAATCTCAGTTATATAACTATCGCAGTAGTCGGGGAGCCAGGGTAAATTACACCAAATGGGGTAAAATGAAATTTTGGGGGGTAAAAATGAAACTTTTGTGAGTAAAAAGTATATATTGAAATGAAACTTCTTTAGAATCGTTAAATTTTTAGTTAATGTTTTCTTTTCAAAATTATCATGGGGGCTATAATAATATGAAAGATACTAAAAAGAAGCGATTTCGTTTTTTTTTGTTGGCCATGGGGTAATATCAACTTACACAAAAATATTTTGGGGTAATAATTAAAAAAGTTCCCCGACCGCTGAACTATCGTGACGGCTCTCACACTCTGCAAATCGAAAAAAATTACTTCTTCGCGACAGAAAAAGGCGGGGATAGTACCTACCCGTGCGGGATCACAAGACGTCCTACCAGTAAAAATGTTGTGTGGATTTCTTGGGATTTGGCACTTTTCCTCTCGACATTACAAGAACGCAGGAAACGTCCCGTCAAGTGTGGGAACATTTGACAAAGGACCATTGTTTGTACTGTCGAGGTCGACTGGCGCGGTGCTGTATTTCTGGTCGACAATGCGGAGAAGAAATCAAGGATTTTGTTTGACTATGCCCAGGTGCTCTGCCTATTTTCACTGCGATGCCATTACGACGTCCGGTATATATGGCAATAGAGCTGTTATTTATGAGTTCTCGTCAAGCTCGTCGAATGCTTGGAGCTTTGAAGTAGTCGTGGCCTAAAGGATAAGACGTCCGGTGCATTCGAATTTAGCGATGCAGCAGTGTTCGAATCCCGCAGGCGAGTACCAATTTTTCTAAAGAAATACGTACTTGACAAATGTTCACGATTGACTTCCACGGTGAAGGAATAACATCGTGTAATAAAATCAAACCCGCTAAATAAAAAATTGGCGTAATTACTGGTGGTTGGACCTCTTGTGAGTCGGCACGGGTAGGTGCCACCACCCCGCCTGTTTCTGCCGTGAAGCAGTAATGCGTTTCGGTTTGAAAGGTGGAGCAGCCGTTGTATAGTTAATATTGCGACCTTAGAACTTATATCTCAAGGTGGGTGGCACATTTACGTTGTAGATGTCTATGGGCTCCAGTAAACACTTAACACCAGATGGGCTGTGAGCTCGTCCACCCATCTAAGCAATAAAAAAAATAAAAAATGCGTGTGTAAAAAAAAAAAAATATAAAAAAAAAAAAAATCGCCTACCAGTCTAGAGCAGTGAAAGTATTTTGACTTCATACCTAAAGATTCAGGTCGATCGGTTCCAATAATCATTAGATATCGCGTGGATCTTCTGCCTTTTTAAGATAGCAAAAAGGGGGATATGGAAGGGATGGGTTATGCGAATCCAACGAAGAGGTACGATAATTTGAGCTACCATAAGAACTGGCTAAAATTTTACATTTTGTCAATCTATTATTTAAAAAAAGGTTATCCGTCATTATTTTCCTTTTTAAATTTGTGTTTTTCGAGTTACAGACAACAATTTTCACACTAAAATCGATCTTATCATAAAAAATGTTAGAAATACAATTTCAGTATTTCTAAGATCGGATTCAAATTCGAAATGTCCCATTTGGATTATTGGAAACATATGTATTCGATCTTATGTTTATAATGTGAAAGTATAATTAACAATAATCACACAAATCACGTTTACGACTCGCTTTTATAAGTAAATAAACGAACAACTTTTTACATCGCTCCTTACATTGTAGTTACCGAGTCATTCACGATAGCTCGAATGCGAAAATCATTTCAATATGTAATATAAATAAAGATCATTTTCCTGTGAACGTACTCGTTTATCGGCTCCACTTAAAACTAGATTTTGTATAACAACAATGACTCGTACCATTTTCTCGACGCGAAGAGATCCACCAAAAGCTTGCGTCGTTCGAATTTAGGCCTTTAGAACGCAGCGTCAAGGTCGATTTTATTTTAAGTACCATTAATAAAAAAAAACGGTACCATAAATTCAGTTAGTTCAGCGCTAATGTGAGAAACTCCGGTCATTGATCTTCCACTTAAGCGACTTTAATAAATCACGCCACCTGAAGCTACTGCTACTAATTAAAGCGTGCGCAGCCTAATTGGGTAGGACGCCTATGTGCTAAAGTCTTGCACGACTTTGGCAGTAAGGATGAAAGGATAACAAAGGTAATAAAAATGAAATCGGTGTAGGTACTACGTTATTTTTCCTACTTATTCTGGTAACCTCGAGGGGTTATACTAGATTCACCGAACTAGTAGGTGAGCTCAGGGGGCTCAAGCCTGATGACGTTACTAACACTAACACTAGCAAGAGCAGTGCTTCGCAGAATCTATCACCGGATCGAAAACGCGGTCCACTGAGAAGATCCGGCGAGAAACTCAGTGGGCTGTGTCTGTGGGTGAATTTACTCGCCGAGCCCTTCGTCGCAAGTGACGGGTTCGACAAGAACCATGAACCATACCTCAAGCATCAGCTTGAGGTACCTAAAAGCACCATTAGTGAATCGGGAGGATCCGAAATGAAATATTGCGTGCTTTTACCTTGCCTGGTAGGTATCACCATCCTGCCTATTTCCAACGCGTAAATTTTACGCGTCTCGTTTTTTTAAAGCGCAGTTATATTTGCAACAAAACTTCTTCATCCTCATAATTGGTGACGGCGTTTATTCATGATGTAAGGTCACTTCTCTGTGAGCTGTGAGATCCGACGCCGACCAGACGAGGTAGACACCTATCTAGAGCAATAAACGTCGCTGCGTCAAAAAGTAATAATAACAATAATAATAATTGAGGGCTAAAAGTTGACCAGAGGCTATTCACGATATGCCTATACTTAGTCTGGCCATAAATACCGTTACAGTTAAAAATAAACAAAATATTACATTTGAATTTGGAATCTGTCATTTTTATATGATTGCTCATTGAGTTTTCTCATTTTGACGCCAATACATTGTACAATATTTTGCGATATTAAAATGGAGTGGGGTGATAAAGAGAACCGAATTGCTGTGATTGCATTACACAAAGTAGGTATGGAGCCAAACGCAATGTTTAGAAATTTTCCATACGCTTGGTATTAGTAAAATGTTTCTGTACCGGGCTATTAATAGGTGCAATGAGACCACCTCTGTGTGTGACAGAAATAGATCTAGCCGTCGACGTAGTGTTCGTACGAAAAAGGTGGTCAAAAGCAATACGGGAAAGAATTCGAAAAAATCTTGTCCGCAAAACAAAAGATTTTATCTCGGGAGATGATAGCACCTAGAACCATTTCGCGTATTTTAAAATATGACTTAGGACTTGCAGCCTATAAGAACTAATGAAGCGGTACGCAAAGGGAGGTCATAGAAAAATTTAGTTTACGGATGAGAATTTTTTTACAATTGAGCAACATTTTAACAAACAAAATGACCGTATTTATGCTCAAAGCTCTAAGGAAGCTTCCCAATTAGTCGACAGAGTGCAACGTGGGCACTATCCGACTTCAGTGATGGTTTGGTGGGGTATTAGCTATGAAGGAGTAACTGGGCCATACTTTTGTGAAAAAGGTATCAAAACATCGGCACAAGTGTATCAAGATACCATTCTTGAGAAGACAGTGAAGCCCCTTAACAACACCATGTTCAATAATTAAGAATGGTCCTTCCAGCAAGACTCGGCGCCAGGTCATAAAGCTCAATTTTTTTGTTTTCCTTTGTAACAGTATTTATGGCCAGACTTAGTATAGAGTGCTCCAATATTTTGGTCATATAGCAAGAAAACCACCTGACCCTCGGCGCAAACAGGCCGCTAACTACCGCACCACTGAGCCAATCTTTCTATTTTAAATTCTAGTTTATTTTATTATAATTATGTAAGTAAAGAAAAGAATAATTCAGTGCCATTTTCTCTGTCTGTATGCCAACCGAATTTGATGTTGGAAACTGATTTCTTTTTAATACGCTTTTATTAGCTTCAGACTTATGTATGTTTGTAACGGAATATGAATAGAAAGGTTATTTTGATAATATACTGAAAAGCACCCCACGCTTTTTTACAATAAATCATTTTTTGCTTGCACTATTATTAATTCAAATTTATTAAATAAAATTTATTGTATATTTTTTAGTTGGATTTTCTATAAAAGCGTATTTTGTTAGTTTTTTTAAGCAATTTTTTTTTCAAATAATTTCAACTTTCAACACAACGAATTTTGAATCTTGAGGCATCGGTTACTGTGGTCTGATTTCACTTGTTCCCTGAGCGCTGTCATGTCTTAATAAGTCTTTTCATTTGCGTCGTATGAGATTCCGGTTCGGAGGAGTTACGGTGACCATTTCCTTGTGTTCCAACGCAGATCTCATGTCTCGGGATGGGAAGCGGCCTTTCTGTTTACAGTTAACAATTAGCGTGATTACTGTTAGGTCGTTTGACCACGTTCATAGATCAACTGAACAACGAAGGTACCGATTTATTCATAATGATAACATAGAACAGAATACACAATCAAAATAAAATTAAGGCTACGCAATTATTGACGGTTTCTTACAAGGGCACGACCGAGAAAGACAGTTTTAAAATGGAACACTAAATTTTATTTTATTGCCCTTGTAGGCAGACGAGCATACGGGCCACCTGATGATGAGTGGTTACCGTCGCCCATGGACTTCAGCAATGCCAGGGGTAGAGCCAAGCCGCTGCCTACCGCTTAATACTCTCCACAGGCCTCGTTTGAAGAAGGACATGTCATAGCGCTCGGGAAACACTATGGAAGGGAGCTCATTCCATAGCCGGATGGTACGTGGCAAAAAATACCTCTGGAAACGCACTGTGGATGACCGCAGTGGCTCCAGGTAGTATGGAGTATACCTACACAGCAAAGCAAAGCAGTTGCCTACTGCTCAGGGAATATTAAGCCGCGTTCGAAAAAGGATATGTTATAATCCCCAAGAAGCACTATGAAGGTGTGAGTTCATTCTAGACAGTACGTGACATAGTACATTCTCGGAAAGGCACTCTAAATGGAAACAATATTCAGTAGTAAGGCTGGTTTCTGAAAAGGCCAATGGTGCGATGGTAAATGATGTTTTCTTCCTTTGGGGAGACCGTTTTATGTATACCCAGGGCTGGAAGTGGACCGACCGGGTTACGTTGGACTCTGGCTCCTTCGCAAATACTACACTACAAGAAAGAAACGCGAGGCAATGTCAACTGTACTGCTGAAAAAAACTGAATAAAACGCAACAAACCACCCCACATTATCAGTTTTACCGCAAGAATGCAATTCACGCTTCGCTAGGACCGGTTCAAAAGGTCGAACTAGATCGGACGCTAGATCCCCTTGTGTCCCTTCAATCACCCCCCTGGCCTCCCTTTAATCACTCCCCTTGGCCTACTCTGGAGTACTCTGGCCTCCTTAAGGCGTCTCACCACCAAAAAGAGAAGTCAGGCTCCGGGCCCTCCGTAATTTGATCTTGCTAAGCAGAAACTTTACGCGCGCGCCATCCATCTCGCCTTCTTCGCTGCAGTGCTGACGTCACTGGACCCAACCCTCTTTCTCATTCTTTAACCTCCAGAGGGGAGTACGAGCACCTTGCTTGCTCCTGCCGCAAAGCCATCATCCGTTTGGTCATCAAAGGTTCAAGGCAGCCGCTATACTGTATAATGAATCGACAATATCATTATGTCACTAGGTGGATTGGCGTGATTAATATTGTGGGTTCATTTCCACATATTCTTCCACTCCAGAAATAAATAAAATATTGATTTTTTTTCAGTTTGCTCGAGTAATTAAAAATACTTTTACGATTTGTTGTCGTTTTTACTAGGTATTTTCATTTCATTATTTTCGAAACTATATTTTTACCCTACCAATTTACCTTATTTCGACCCTACCAATTTACCCTTATACAGTTCAATAAATGTTCATTTTAAACGTCCTCCGTTTCCAGTTAACAATTCAATATGCAAACAATTGAATGCATCATTAAGGTCAATAACAATGGGCAATGATGCGATTCCCAGTAACGTGACAATGGTGGGCAAATGGTATGTATAGGTACGAGTGTGTATAGGTCGTGAAGTTGACACTTCAGAATTATATTTCTAGGGAAGCGACAACAGACACATTACCGATGTATTTTATGGATATGTATTTATTATCAAAGCATCAAATCGTGCGATAGTCCTAATATACCGTCTATCTAACAAGATATGTCACAGTCCTCAGTGGAAAATCTTCTGGTTATAATTAAACCGTTAAAATTATATCAGGCTTAGGAAACGACGATAATGATGCAGCGGGAGAGTCACGACCCTCAGTAATGAGGAAAACGACGCGAGGAGGAGGAGGAGGAAACGACTATAAAAAGGATAATTTTCCACCGAGCCGAATCATAGTTTGAGTTGGAAGAAATTCCCTTGGTCTAGAGAGCTTGGCGCTTAAAAAAAACGGATGAGCAAGCGTGAGGTTTCAGCCGTGAGGGGAAAGGCTTGTCAACAGCCGCCCGAGCAGCGGTTGTTTATTCGTCGTGGTCTAAAGGATAAAGACGTCCGGTGCATTCGTCTTGAGCGAAGTACCGGTGTTCGAATCCCAGGTGGGTACCAATTTTTCTAATGAAATACGTACTTAACAAATGTTCACAATTGACTTCCACGGTGAAGGAATAATATCGTGTAATAAAAATCAAACCCGCAAAATTATAATTTGCGTATTACTGGTGGTAGGACCTCTTGTGAGTCCGCGCGAGTAGGTACCACCACCCTGCCTCGTGAAGCAGTAATGCGTTTCGATTTGAAGGGTGGGTAGCCGTTGTAACTATACTGAGACCTTAGAACTAATATCTCAAGGTGGGTGGCGCATTTACGTCGTAGATGTCTATGGGCTCCAATAACCACTTAACACCAGGTGGACTGTGAGCTCGTCCACGCATCACCAAAATAAAGCTAACAACTCAAAGCCAACTGTCTCGTCAGCGCATCGAGAACCGGATAGGAAACACGATCCTAATGCTGTCGTTAATTATCTTCAAATGTATAATTAGATACAGCTACATTTACCAGTACCAGTACCACTTTATAAACATCTTTACCTTAATCGGGACTCACCGTATAGTCGTGCCGAGTGATATGATTATGCCCGGTTTTAAATGGTCCCACATCTTTACGAAATACAATCATTACCTACACATATTTTTTATTAATTTATTGCATAGATGGGTGGACGAGCTCACGGCCCAGCTGGTGTTAACTGGTTAGCGGTACCCATAGACATCTATAACGTAAATGCCGCCAACTACCTTGCGATATGAGTTCTAAGGTTTCCGTATAGTTACAACGGCTGCCCCGCCCTTCAAACCGAAACGCATTACTGCTTCACGGCAGAGATAGACAGGGTGGTGGTATCTACCCGTGCGGACTCACAAGAGGTCCTACAGGTGAGTGGCGCATTTATGTTGTAAATGTCTATGGGCTCCAGTAACCACTTAACACCAGGTGGGCTGTGACCTCACCCACCCATCTAAGCAATAAAAAATAAATAAATAAAAAGGTCTGAGAATCGGTCAACATTTATATTTCACACCCCTAAATGTTAATGGTAGTCCACCCAAAAAAAAATATTTTCTAGGAATAATGTACATAGCAAGGCAACGTTTGCCGGGTCAGCTATTAATTTAATAAAATTCTCGTTGACTCGCTTATGTTAGCGTCCTACATAAACGTTATCACGCTGCCCGTTGAGAATGTGCTATCATAAGGTTCGAAACCTCCACAAAGCATGCATTGCCCTTTGTCTTGATGTTATCTTCAACGTGTGCAAGAACCATGAAACATGGGAAAATCTGTCTACTAACATTCCTATCCAAAACAGACTTTAATTCTTCAACTTTAAGTGGTAAATTCGCTTGATGCTGTTTGACGTTTACAATGTTTATATTCTGTAGGGCTACTTGAGTGATGCGTTGAAGAAATAAAGTATCGATATATTTGAGTATTCAAGTATCGATAATATGCCTTGTATTCGTGCTTTGTAAACATGATGTATTTATTTGTTTGTATGTTTAATGTATTTGCTTTCCGTAGCCCTTGAGACATGAGGTCGACTCCTCAAGTTAATTATATAGCAGCTATGCATGACAGCTTCCTGGTCTTAGAAATTTGACGGCGAACTGGCTTACAGTGATAGTCCCTGTCACCACAACTGTACCTACTCCCTATTTAAAAAACATAAAAACACGTGTGGCACTCGGGGACTGCGGGGACCGCGGTAAAGCTATTACGTAACATTTTTTATCAACTTATGCAATTATAATTAGACAATAATAATTTAAGGTTAAAACAATAATAAAATAAGACCACGCCATATTTACAAACATTAACAAAAGCAAAACATTAACTGTCCCCCTCACACTCATAAGCTAGACCGCACGAGAAAGAGGTGGGCAGACTTTTCATGATGCGCATGCAGTACGACGCGACGTCACGCCGCGCACTTATTCACAAACACTACACAAGCGCAATGTGTGAATGTGTTGAACGCGAGCTACATGGTAGGCAGGGGGGAGGGGTGTTAGGTTTTATTTTCGTTACGGAATTTCTTGATTCGGTCGCCGCGCTCAAATCCCGCGATAAAAGCTATGCAATAGCTTAGAAACGTGTCCAATTCAATTGAACTTAAATTCGTCGCATCAGATTAAAACATTGCGAAATCTGTAACGAATTTCACGGCTCGAAATTCGTAAATTTCGTTAATAATCTTGTGAAATCCAAACAAGAACGAAATCGCGATCAGACCTTCGGCAACTTGTAAATCATAATTACATAGACGTTAGTCATTTATAGCCATCGAACGACATCGAACTAGAACTATAGACGGTTAGTGTTTCACTCAACCGGGAAAAGTTGATGACACTTTCTCCGCGAGTCCGCCCGTGTTTGACGAAGCGATTAGACGTCCGCTGACATGACAATTACATTGCCACTCCGAGTTTATTAATTTCTTATGTCGATCATGTTTTTTGTCTCTTTCGAACGTTTTTAAAACTGAAAGAGACAAAGCGATGTGACGATTCCCAGATTACTTACATGTCTGTTTGTGGGTAGTTAGAAAATTTACAGAAACACAACGTTGAGACTTTTTTGGACGCGAGGAGTGAAGTTGTGTGATTTGTTTTATTTTATCTATTTAGTGTTTCTTCGGGTTTAAATGTGTAATAAGGTTGGTTTATTAACTGTTTAATATCTGTGAAAGTGCATAAATGTGGGAAAATGAAACAAAGCCGCTGGACGTAACTTCTCGGGATCCTCCAAAAAGTCTACTGAAAAAAATCTTAGTAAATGACCTCTCATTTCATTTCATTTAATTTCATCCCAGCTGATTAATGTCTCAAATTAATCATCTTCATTTCATTTCACTCCATATTATCATTTTTCATAAAAATAAGAATATAAATTAAAATAAGACATGACTTAAAGGTCTTAGTTACCAGGTCATAAAATCCCTTAAAAACACAACGTTGATAAAGACATGTTTGTTTTATTCAGAATGTTTACTTAACTGTTTATCGATATTAGCTATTTATCTGGACACAACACTATTCCATTTTTAGTATTCCGTTAAGTGCACACGCATAATAATACAATATTCTCGTTATTAATTTAATATGAATGATATAATTGTAATTCACGGCAGAAAAAATTGTATAGCTCAAGAAAATAGTGTTACAATTATAAGAATGTTATATGTATTATTGTGTGTAATGATCAGAACAGTTCTTTTAAAATTCGATCAATGAATAGACACTGAAAAGATGATTCATTCTTGTCACTATGATGTAATTGTACAGACAGAGAGAACTTCCAGCTGGAAATCCACAACTGGCGCACATCTACCGCGAATTTTACTACTGGAGCCCATAGACATCTACAACGTAAATGCGCCACCCACCTTCAGATATAAGTTCTAAGGTCTCAAGTATAGTTACAACGGCTGCCCCACCCTTCAAACCGAAACGCATTACTGCTTCACGGCAGAAATAGGTAGGGTGGTGGTACCTAGCAGCGCGGACTCACAAGAGGTCCTACCACCAGTAATTACGCAAATTATAATTTTGCGGGTTTGATTTTTATTACACGATGTTATTCCTTCACCGTGGAAGTCAATCGTGGACATTCGTTGAGTACGTATTTCATTAGAAAAATTGGTACCCGCCTGAGATTCGAACACCGGTGCATCGCTCAACATGAATGCATCGGACATTATCAACGGAGCGAAGACTAAATCATGCGAGCGACCTCACGACCGTCCTGGTCAGTGGCTACCGAGGCCCATTGGCATCACCACGCGATTTGCGCGAATTTAGACTTGGACCTCATTCAACGACCTCACGTCTCAAGGACAGCTTTGAGACATGAAGTCAAAGCCTTATTAATATTGTACAACAGCTGTTCTACCCTTAGAACAAGAACCCAATAATGCTACGTATCAGAAATAGCCAATAAAATTAATAGTTTATCAGACCAGCGGCTCTCAACCTTTTTTATACTGAGACTTATTAAAAAACACACTTCACAAATTCGCGACATGCTTACGTCCTGTAAAATATTTTATAGTTGAAGCATAAGTATAGGTACATATATTCATTAATTTATACATCACTAGAGGTCCCGCAGTAGTCGAAATTCGACTATGATTAATTGGAATTGTAAGTTTGTACACTATTATGATTGTATTTTATACTTCTATAATTACAAATTTCGCCACTATAAAAAATGTTAACAAAGACAAACAATATTTAATCTATTCTCAATTTGACCACAGACGTCAAGAACAAAAGTTTGACAATAAATAGTATGCATGCGTGTGTGCGTCAAATACATGGTATGTAGTGTGTGTAATGTTTTCTTTATTAATTTAATGTATCTTTTATGCATTATTAAAAAAAAATATTAGCATTGTGCACTTCTTCTCTATATTCTCTATAAGTGTGGAAAATTTCATACTCCTCCGTCCGCGCAATTTTCGTAAAAAGGGATACAAAGTTTTTGCTTCACGTATTAATATATAGATTAATGCATTAAACGTATTTGTAAAGCTTCCCATCTACGAGTACTAAACAGTTGTGTATTTACTAAATACGCAACCCAGAAATGCAATTATTCGGATTGTCTTAAGATAAAAATATCGTATTTGTGAATATCGTAACACAGTTGAGACGGCCATCGGCTATCGAAGTTCCAAACATCTTTCCTGAAGTGCCAATATAAACTGTACATTTTTTTTTCTAAATATTCTTTATTCTTTACTGTACACACAGTTAATATTACAGTAATTGCCATAAGATATAAAAATGGCGAGCTTAAATCAACAATTGAGTTTTCTACCAGCTAACCGTTCTTAACGAAGGAAAACTTTACATGAGTGGGTAGAAGAATACAATCGTATCAATTTTAATATATTTCAATATCAATATTTTTACTATATTAATTATTATCGTACTGTATTTTGTTAAAAAATTTCTTCAAAATCGAGTGAACGGTTTAAGAACGCATAGCATACAAACGTGCCTCAAAGCATTTATTATTTTATTTGTATGTACGGAAGAGATATATATATTGATTATTAAATAAAAATAATTTAAAGCAACAAAAAAGGCCTATTAAAAATAACCGACTAACCGAGTGCTTTCATATAAAATAAAAGTAATCGATTTTCTGCAGGTTGATTAGAGCAATGGGCATGTCAGTGACCACGACTTTTTTTTTACCTACCTAAGCTGATGGTCTAGAGACACCGAGTCAGAGTCACCGGGCTAGTAGGTGAGCTCACGGGGCTCAAACCTGACGATGTTGCTAACACTGACCCTACCTAGCATGAACCGTGCGACCCACTGAGAAGATCCGGCGAGAAACTCAGTGAGCTGTGTCTGTGGGTTAATTTACGGGGGACGGGTTCGACGAGAACGATGACAATCTAATCTCGTTAAAACTAATTTGTAGGAATACATATTCTTGATTAAAATAGCCCCTTTAGGGTATCGGTAGCATTCCCGTGCGGACATCGGACGAGAAATTTGCATTTTTATAGAAAAACTGTATTCGATTAATTAATATGCAAATTGAGTTTACATTATTTATGTTTTAATTGAAGGCACTAAACGGTTTTGATATTTGCTTTTGATTTTATTTATATTTATTATTCAAGTATTATTTACATTAGCGGACTTAATGCCTAAAGCATTCCTCTTATCAGTTAATTATAGGTAGTGCAAAGTAAATAGTGGTAGGTGCATTGAAATATAAATTAAAAACAAAAATACATACATACTATATACATAAGTGTGAATACTTATATAAATATTTTTTTTTTATTGCTAAGATGGTGGTTACTGGAGCCCATATACATCTATAACGTAAATGCGCCACCCACCTTGAGATAAGTTCTAACGTCTCAGTATAGTTACAACGGCTGCCCCACCCTTCAAACCGAAACACATTACTGCTTCACGGCAGAAATAGGTGGGGTGGTGGTACCTACCCGCGCGGACTCACAAGGGGTCCTACCACCAGTAAATCATCAAATTTGTATTACCACATAATATTTTCAAAGTTGAATGCCTTTAAATTAAATAGTTACTGGATTCCAAAGTGTAAATCTCAATTGTGAGTACAACCCCACCTTTGAAACTAGAAAAGATTGCTATTTCGCGGCAAAAATAGGCAACGTGGTACATAGTACTTAGACATTTGTGCTGACAAGACACCTGCCAAATACGCGAATTATAATTTAAATAGTACAAAAGACCAACCTGGCTATTTCTGTCGTGAAGCAGTAATGCGTTTCGGTTTGAAGGGCGGGGCAGCCGTTGTAATGTTAAAAGTGAGACCTTATAACTCATGTCTCAAGGTGGGTGGCGGCATTTACATTGTAGACGTCTATGGGCTCCGGTAACCACTTTACATCAGGTGGGCCGTGAGCTCATCTCCCCATCTAAGATATAAAAAACTATGTTTATTTACGTTGCATTACATTTATTAAATAACTATAATGTTTATCTTATTTAAATTCTCCAATTATCTTTGCAATATCTTCGAGGTTCCTCTCCGACGACTACTTTTTAATTTTATGACAAGCTTATTATAACGAGACCTTTAAACCAACTCTTATTTGTTCCTTTTTCTATTCTGTTATATGAATGAAGTTGATTAATTTGAGACTTAAATCAATGAGTGTGAAACAAAAGGTATCGGGATATGATGGATGAAAAAAATCTCAATCAAATGATGGTCGTTTAGTTAGATAATTTTAGTGGAACAAAGAAGAATCCGAGAAGCTAAATCCAGCAGCTTTGTTTCCCTTTCCCATATTACGTACTTTTATAGATGCTAAACAGTTAATAAGCCAACGTTATTACACATTTCAACGCGAAGAAACACAAAATTTACAAAATAAAACAATTGACACAATTTCACTAATCATGTTTCCTTCGATAAATTGTCAATTTCTGATATGGGGATCGGTCCGTGTGTCCCCAAATCTCCTGAGTTAATTCCCTCCATCTGCAACTCATGGTTGCAACCATTATCAGATTGGTCTAAACACTAGAGACCCATCTCTTACTGGTGGTAGGACGTCTTGTGAGTCCGCACGGGTAGGTACCATCACCCTGCTTATTTCTGCCGTGAAGCAATAATGCGTTTCGGTTTGAAGGGCGGGGCAGCCATTGCACTTGTTACAAGTGAGACCTCAGAACTCATGTCTCAAGGTGGGTGACGGCATTTACGGTGTAGATGTCTATGGGCTCCGGTAACCGTTCAACATCAGGTGGGCCGTGAGCTCGACTACCCATTTAAGCAATAAAATTTTTTTTAAAAAAATTGCATTATAAAATGCTAAACACAATCGTCATTAAATATACATCAATCAATCACAAGCTTTGATAGACAAACATATAAAAAAGTATGATAAAATTAAATCTCAACTCTAATAAACATTTGACATGCAACTATTAACTAATCTCATCCGACGTTTTAAGCGCGGACTTAAATGATTATGTTTTTTTTAAACAAAAATGTAAATGTAATTCGTTTTTTTTATATCTTAATTTTTTTATTTAAAAATCCGAGCCTCGTATGGCTTAAAAGATATACATAGAACATCTTTCAGAGTGAATGATACTAAAAATTGGCCTTTTAATTCGATACACTCCATAATATTATATTTAAATTTTTTTGGAACTATGTAGTTTTTTTTTAATTTGTCTCCTCATATCACTTTTTTTTATCTGTCTCCTCATTTCACTTTTTTTTTTAATCTGTCTCCTCATTTCACTTTTTTTTTATCTGTCTCCTCATTTCACTTTTTTTTTATCTGTCTCCTCATTTCACTTTTTTTTTAATCTGTCTCCTCATACAACTTTTCGGTGTTAGCGTCCGTTATGTGCACGTATTTATGCAGATGTCTATATTTAAGTATATATCGAGCGGTGAAAGGTTGTTCGGTTCAAGCGGCATTTTTGCAACCTTACAGAAGAGGCCTTTAAAGTTTAAAATTAGGAAAAAATATCATAACAAAAAAACTTCTTCAGCTACATGTATGTATAGACTAAACTTAATTGAAGTTCAATTAAAATCATCGAACTGTTGATGCTAATAACAAATAAAACGGACCCGTAATTACGAAGACAAATGTCGCCTATTAAACGAAATGTCGCTTAAACTAAATAGCTTTTCACCCCTCGATATGTGTAGAATTGGGATCGTGACACATAGCATAAAATTATTCCACGATTGCACTTTTACTTTTTTCTTCCAAAATATGATTTATTTAAGAATAAAAATTAATTAACACCTTTTTTACGCCTCACCCTAAACATCTTCGCCATCTTACTATTCTCTGTCTTTCATTCTCTTTCCCTTTCTTACCGTTTTCTCTCACTCACATCTTAACGCTCCGTTCCACAATCTATTCATACGTTCCGTTCTTACCAATCCTAGATAATAATATATATATATATATATATCAAATATACGGATATGTCTCACAAAGATACAAACAAAATTCCTTTCTCTCAATTTCTGAAACATAGACCTTGTAATACTGACGTAATATTTTTAATAGAAATTTTAACAAAGAAATCACACGGAATGAACGTTCTTTATATTTCCGACGCAAATCACTTTTACCGCATACTGTCTCCCAACCTTCAATGCCCACAAAGAGGCCGCTAAAACCGCTTCATCATCAACTAATACTAGATCCGAAAGCCGAATACATATCTTATATTGAATGGGAAGCACAAGTCATTGCTTTCTAAAAAAAACTTCATTATAATTACTCGCACATTACCTTACACTTTCGTTGGATACGTGTGCCTTTTAAATGTCATTTTGACGTCTGTAAAATTCGTGTGTTTGACAGGCAGCTATGCTTCATATACGTTTGCCTAAAATATAAATTATTAATGCAATTTTTTTAATTCATAATTTAAACAGTAAATAAATAAAGTGCAAACATCTTAATTGTTCAAATTTATTCTATATTATTTGATTTTTTTTGTAAAGGTCTTACTTACTAAAAGTCTTGTAGACATGAGTTTTAAGTCTAGTTTCTATAGTGTATCAGCAGATAATGTATTTGCAGATATTGTATTGGGGCAGCAGCCCCACCCTTCAAACCGAAACGCATCATTGCTTAACGGCAGAAATAGGCAGGGTGGTGGTACCTATCCGCAGACTCACAAGATGTCCTACCACCAGACATGTATGGTGTAATTTGGACGCCATGTTTTGTGTTGGAGATAAGACATGATGTGAGCCCGCACTGGTAGGTACCACTAACCTGCCTATTTCTGCCGTTAAGCAGTGATGCGTTTCGGTTTGAAGGGTAGGAAAACAGTTTTAAAACTGAGACCATAGAACTTATATCTCACGGTAGGTGGCGGCATTTACGTTGTAGATGTCTATGGGCTCTGGTAACCACTAACATTAAATGGGCCGTGAGCTCGTCCAACGACCTAAGCAATAAATAAATAAAAACACAATACCTTTTAAGTTGTGATAAGCCATACTGTATCCAATACTAGGTCCATACTACCTATTATTAACGATAAGATGTCGTATACTCAAGCTTAAATGGTGGATGCCGTTAGATCAATGCCACTGAAGTTCGGGTTACGTGACTCAGAGTAGGCGTCACAGTTTGATGTCTATGGACCGTCACTTAACTAATCATTACACTTAAATAAATGGACTATTGCAGATTAATTAAGCTCAAACACAACTGACACTGTGTAACCGGTCTCATAGATGTAATTAATGTGTCGTCTAAATACATTTTTTTATCGTCGACAGATGTATCAGACGTAATGCAAGCCGCGAATTCCTTCACACGAGCCTTCGCAATCGTCCTCTTATCGGCACTTTATCGATATGTTGTATGCAGCTGGCGTCCAAAGCCATTTTAAATCTCTATATATAAAAATTTTGCGGTAGGCAGCGGCTTGGCTCTGCCCCTGGCATTGCTGAAGTCCATGGGCGACGGTGATCACTCACCATCAGGTGGGCCGTATGCCCGTCTGCCTACAAAGGCAATAAAAAAAAAAAAAATTTATTGCTGTTCGTTAGTCTCGCTAAAACTCGAGAACGGCTGGACCGATTTGGCTAATTTTGGTCTTGAATTATTCGTGGAAGTCCAGGGAAGGTTCAAAAGGTGAGAAAATATAAAAAAGCTCGGAATTATATAAAAACAAACAATTTTGTTTTTCCTTTGATGTGTCCCCTTCATGTGTCTTTTATTTATCGATTGAGGCACTACGAAGTCTGCCGGGTCAGCTAGTGTATAATAAATACAAAAGATATTTTAAGTGGTTGCAATAATCCCGTCATTTCTTAAATACAATCGCACCAACGGTCACCTCATCAAAGTTCACTCCCGCAGTTTGAAACTGCCAAGAAAAGACTATAGTTAAATTAGCAGGTTAATCACAAGTACTATGCCCTTGGACTTGGGCAGAGATCGGACGTCGGGTGAGAGAGTGCAAGAGGAATCGTTTGGTGGGTAAGGCCCTAAAAGCAACCTTGGGCCCGTGGTCTCCTTCTAACACCTGACTATCAGATCTCACATACCTACCCCGCATGCTTGCGTGGCGCGGACATCTTGTATGAGGTTCGGCCCCCCCATAGAAGAAAAATGCATATAAATGATATGGAGTACTACAGAATGAATAAACAATAAAAGTCATAATTGTGTTTTCTGTGACAAATATAAACAAATAACACTTAAAGTCTTTAATCTCTTTTAAAATTAATATTAAAAATTAAACAGTATTAAGAAACTATACAAAACTCAATTCTCATTTTACTGAATGACACTGAAGAAAGCTCCTTATTAAAAACCAAAGAGTTTTAAATAATAAAGGTTTTTCTTTACATGCATATTAACCATATCAATTTTTCAACTACCCGCTTTGAATACGAATTATTTTAGCAGAGCCTAATTGAACTTACTCTAACTTGTTTCCACCAGCAAAGACAAAATATGTATTTAAATTGCCTCTCTGCTAGATAAGGCTAGTTCCTAAGCTAGTTTAGACGATAAAGATAATAGAAATACTGGAATACAAAAACGACCAAGTCCTTAAAATCCTGTTTCCAGCTTCTTGTCGGAACTAGTTGGTATCAGATCATTTCTATGGTTATTTCAACTTTAAAATTTTGATGGGATCTTATCATTCACGGTAACGAGCTTAACGTGAAATTTTAGGAGGGGATAACAGATTTTAAAGTTATAATTCGTAAATTTGTGAGTATCTTAAAGTAATGAGCTCACCATGACCGAAGGGTCTCTATAGTAAGTACATAAAATAATACAATATCGATAAGTTATACTTCAAGATATCCAAAACATGGTCTAATTTATTATCCAATGCTTTTCATATAACTTTTAACTTAATTAAATATTATATTATGTTGAATGACATAACCAACGACGTTAGAGTCTTAAAAATAAATAATAGTTTAAAAAAACTAACAAAAGACGCCTTTATAGAAAATTTATTTTTTAGTTGGATTTTCTATAAAAGCGTATTTTGTTAGTTTTTTTAAACTATTTTTTATTTTTTATTTTTTAGTTCAATTTCAATTGTTTCGATTTTTTTTTTCATTTTTTTTAATATTGAATTGTCATCGTTTCTTAATAAGTTCATCAAATTTCGAGTTAATTCGACGTTTTGAAGGGGGTCAAGACCATGTTCAAATATTCCGTTACAAACATACATAGGTGGGTACGTCTGAAGCTAATAAAAGCGTATTAATATATTTTGGCCCGCAGTCTGCTTCCAACATCTCCAAATTGTCAAGTCTCAGATACCCCGCTTGCTTCTTAGGAACAGACACCTCATAATATGAGATTCAGCATCCTACCCGAAGAAAAACCCAGAAAAAATGCAGCCACTGAACCACACTTACGTCTTAACATTACAAAAGGCACGGTCTCATCTCGTAGCATGAATAGGCAGGAATGTGGAATCAACATTAATGGGACAAAAGGTTACAAGGTTATTACCGTAAACTCAAACATAAAATACAAATTTCATTTTCTTAACTGAACTCAGATTCAACAGTTGCTGCCCGTAGGTAATTTAGATTAAATCTTAGTGGCCGTCAACTAGCCACTGCTATTGTTCCTGTGTGTGTGGTCATCAACAAAAGTAATCTAACTGCGAATTCTGTATTTTGTTTGTCGATATACTTTCATGCCAGCCTTTTTTTTCCTTTCTATTCGCTGGTAACCTAAGGGGCTCTTTAACGTCATCTACGTCCAGATGGGTAGGTAAGCTCACGGGCTCAACCTGAGAGAATTTGCTAACATTAGCTCCAGCAAGAGCCGGATCGGAATTGCGACCCACCGAGAAGATCCGGCGAGAAACTAAATGGGTTAATTAAGTAACCACTGGGCGTATTTGTAAGCAGCAGCCGATTGTACGATACAATAGTCGGATTCTTGGCCAAATATTTTTGCTTGCACTGGGAAACGAACTTAGTAGTCACCCGCCCATTTGTAATGTTTGTTATTCACTCGTGAATACTTTTCGCAGCCTATAAACGACTATCAGGAACATGACTATTTCTCTATTATCTATAAATCTAGACTAACCAAAGGCTATGGTCCATTCACAAGTTACAAAGTCACCATTATTCTGTCTGTTCCACACAAGCTACACGTTATGTATGAGAATGTACATATTTATATATTACATATATGTGGTATCTACTAGTATAATTATTCCACTTGATAGATATACGACATTCACGATCCACTGGTGTTAAGTTGCTGAGAAGGAGGTTGAAGTTTTCATTTCTATCGTACGATGACCCCATAGATGAAACCAATGGGCCGGATTTTCTCAGTGACAATGCTAATCCGGTGGTAGATTCTGCGGAGCACTGCTCTTGCTAGGGCCAGTGCTTGCAAACTCTCTCAAGTTGAACCCCCTTAAGCTCACCCATTAACCATACCAAAGCTGGAATAGCCCCTTAGACTGCCAGCGAAATCATGGTTTATGTTGTCACATTGTGACTAGTTATTCGGTAGTTGGTTTTACAGTTGTGCTAGTAACATAATTTCCTTTCCCATAGTTTATATGGCCAGTATAAGGAAATACTGAAAAGTAAGTACCAAAATTTCAGAACACAAAAAAGTCCGCTGAGCTGATTGGCTTTTTTTTCAACAACGCTGCACTGCTTAAAACCAAACCGCGGAGCGTTTAATAATAAGCATTCAATTCGTATATTTGATGATTTTTAAGCTTTATATAATTGTGAATTAAAAATAAGAGTCTCCCGTGTAACCGTAGTCCAAGAGACCGGTCCATGGAATACCAGACAAGACGTACAGTTTCCGTCTTAAAGACGCTGTCCTATTAAATACTAGTGACATTCTTTAGTTAACTATCTGCCTTTAGATTTAGATCTTTTCTTACCGCACGCCATTAGTGTTGAATTTGTAGACAATTTATAAAGGAAGTTGTGTCTCCCAGAGTCACTAGTAGAATCCGTATATACAATTTGTTAGTGTTCTTGTATTCTTGCATATTCGCCTTCCTGGCCAAGTGAGCTCACGGTTTGATGCATGTTCGCTGCGCTTTATTATATGACGGTGCTTTTGACCAGTACATCATACGGTTATATATGACTAGCTGTACCCGTCCGCTGGGCTATTAAAATTAACATTATTATTTCTCACCCCCACAAAGATTCTCATCATTAACGCCCCCGCAACTGGTGTAGGGAGTTCAACACTCATATAAATATTAGCCTATCCATTAAGTACATGTATTTTCTACATGGATACCAAGTTTCAAGTCAATCGGATGCATGGTACAGTAGTTATAACGGAACATCCATAAAAACCACTGTAGATTTATATATTAGTATAGATTAGTATAGAAGAAACAAACTTAATAGTCCGCTATTTCAATAATTATGTCAAATTCGCCGCTACGTGCTCTTTGTTAAGTAACAGATCCCTTTGACTATAAATATATTTATGTAGTTTATAAAATGGGAAAACAATTTACACCTAATAAACCAAATCAACTATAATTTTTTTTATTGTTTCAATGGGTGGACGAGCTCACAGCCCACCTGTGTTGAGTGATCACTGGAGCCCATAGACACCTACAACGTAAATGCGCCACCCACCGTGAGATATAAGTTCTAAGGTCTCAGTATAATTACAGCCGCTGCCCCACCCTTCAAACCGAAACGCGTTACTGCTTCACGGCAGAAATAGGCAGGGTGGTGGTACCTACCCGAGCGGACTCACAAGAGGTCCTACCACCAGTAGTAATTTACTTTTCCCAATATGTTTGACGTCTACATCTGCATTAAAGTTTGGCATTAGACATACCTTAGATAACATATTAGGTGTGTATGCTTAAAGTAGAAGTCTGGCTCACAATAGATTGCTCTTCTGAAAATTGGCTTTAGGTAGAAATAGATAAAATTATCATACCACCGGAATCACAGCACGCTCTACGGTCAGTAGTAAAAAAAAATTTGGATGTAGAAAGAATTTGAAGAATTTGTTTAGGAATATCTTTTTTTTCTATTTGAAGTCGGTTTTTGTTAAAGCATGTCTATTTACGATTATTTAAAATTGAATACGCCTATCCACACAGTATTCATGACCGTATAACATAACCAGGTGGTAGTGATACCGTCGCATTTTGCCGTCTGCAGCGGATGTAAACGTAATCCGATGTCATTACCACCGCGCTGCACTATATAGTGAGACCGGTTCTGTCGATGGTAGTCAAAGTTTGAGATTAAATTGTTACTGCATACGTCTTTGGTGCGATCCAAATCGAATTTGAGTATGAATTTTAGGGGCAACGTAAGAAAACAGCTTTTTAATTCCCAAGAACTATTAAAAATCTGTCTTTACATGTTTGGCAGGAGCAAAGATTAGGTCTTAGGCAACTAAGCTTCTGCTATTTGTCAATAGATGGCTGTAGTTGTGCTGGTCTATTTTGACAGATTAGAAAACGAAGTTTGTAAACCATTTTGACAATTTTGTTGTCACGTGTTATGTAACAGCAAAATGTGTTATATTTAAATAGTGGTAGGTGATACTTTCTCTTGTAGAAGGCAGAGGTAAAGAGTACCGTCTTGTATAGAGGACAAGTTGAAAAAATGTCTGGAAATTGGGAGTGAAAAAGTAATGAACAAAGCAGTTTTAAACAGAGTGAAATGTTCTGGATTGGAGGAAAGTGTGGTAGTTTATAATGCTATTTTTAAAGCTTTCCACTTACTATTATAGCACTATCTTAATTTGCTCCCTTCCAGCGTACACTTTTAAATACACTGAGAAGAATATTGATAATTATTGCTTGTATTATTGCAAGTAAGCTTGAACTCTTTGTTTTAGTGATTTTAAAGATTTTTTATTGTATTCGTGACCTAAATGCCCCCTTCCATCTTGAGACGACAGGTTACGCGATATAAAAGTGTAATATGTTCATTTATCATCGCCGCATGATGTCCTATGTCAACAAGGTTTCGGGGATTTATTAAACGGTCCCATTTTATTCCTGTTATTACCGATATCGGGGTCACCAAACAGTATAATGTACCATTTAATAGATTTATTTCTAAAGCAAATAAAATTTATAGGGCATTTATTATAAATGAAACATAGCTCGGAAATTTGAGAACCACTTGCAAAGATTAATTTATGATAACTCCATATAATATTTAAGTATTTAAGGCCGCACTATGCTATTACTGATAGAGTATTTAAGTCAATTGAATTATTAAATTTACATACTTCTCTACCGGCTCATAAGCAGAAGCAACTCATAAGCAATCATCATCATTATTTTTTGGTATTAAAATACCGTTTTTTTCCCCTAAACAAATAGGTTCTAAAAACGGAAAATGACCAAGTTTTTCTATTTTTAATTTAATTTTGTTTTAAACTTATATAATTATATTATGTATAAAAAATTGGAGAATATTTGTGTTCTTAAGAGCCTGATCTTTGTTATCTTCGTCGTCTATCGTTACACATGACTGTAGGTATTCTGTGTGTGTATTTACAAAAATAAAGATATCAGTCTCTAAAAATATATAAAATAAAAAAGGATCATATAAATAAATAAGTAAAATATAAACAAGGATTCCACATGACCACGACTGCTCTGCCAAGATTTACCGACTTTGATGATGATGATCAATCTCTGGTTCCCATTGTACAAAGAATCCTGGTTTGGGGTCAGATGAGCGTGCGTGACTTGTCGCTGATAATTTATTATTATCTTCGACGTGATGTGGATTCCGATCACGATTCTTTAAATAGTTGGCTGAAAGGACTCATCTACTGAAGCCTGGAAGGACCTGCTTCGAGACAAGAGCTATAAATCTCGATTTTGCTATGTAATGATTGTCCCAATCTTAAAACCGGATCGTTAAGAATAATTTGTTGGACCCAACATTACGTCAATGCTTTATTAGTTTATAGATTCAAGTGGAACCGAAAAATATTTTTTGAATTGATTTATTAGCTACCTGTGAAACTGGATCGCGCTCCGCCTCTCTTCAATTTGACGATCGGCAATTCGATCGATCGATTTCTTGTAATAGTGAGCTTTATTCACGAATGTCAATATCATTCGCGAGGCAGCTTCTCTTGAGTTGTTAAGTCTCCTTCGGAGGCGCTCGGGCAGCTGTTAGCAAATCCCACCCCTCCTGGCTGAGCCTTTGCTCGCCCACCTGTCCTGGTGAAACTGAAAAGGCCTCCGGGTCACCAGTAATACTTCAATCATAAAAAAAAAACTAATGTCAATAACAAAAGCAAATCAGAACATTTAGAACGTAATGTAAATCTAAAACTTGTAGCATCACTGAACATAGTCGAATTTCAATCACTGAACGAAGACTACTGTCGCGTGAGTTACCTGGCCAATTCAACGAGTACTAAAGTCCACAGAAGCACTATAATATGGATAAGATCGAAGTATCAATGGCATTAGTATAACACTGTTAATGTAACCTAAGTCAAAATGGACCTTTTCTTCGCGGCCGAAATAGGAATAAAGAAATAGGGCTTGGGTAAAAGATCAAATCAAAGATCAGATTTCAATTTGATACAACATTTGCTGCTTCTCTTTTTTTTTATTGCTTAGATGGGTTGACGAGCTCACAGCCCACCTGGTGTTAAGTGGTTACTGGAGCCTATAGACATCTACAACGTAAAATGCGCCACCCACCTTGAGATATAGGTTCTAAGGTCTCAAGTATAGTTATAAAAGAAACTATCAAGATTATCATCGACTTGAGGCATTAAATAGTCGACAAAAATTATCATAATAAAACAGTTAAAAATATTGTAATATGTTTATTTTTCCTAAACTAAACTAGTCTTCAAATTGTTTTCCTTCGGCACGAATACAGATTCAGCATCGCCTCACAAAAGACCTTCTAACCAATCGTGTGGAACTCCTTGAATTTATTTCTTCTGCTGTTTTAGCAATTAGTTAGGTATAACTAGTGGTGCCTCAGTATTCGAAATCCGACTATAATTAATTGAAATTATAAGTTTGAACATTATCAGGCTCTATGGTCAAAGACTATTATACTTATAATGACAGATTTCGCCAAGACTACACTATAGACAAATAATATTAAAGACAAACAATATTAATCTATTCTCAAATTGACCACAGACTAAGCAATAAGAGAAGCTTTTTTTATTTTTATTTTTTATTGCTTAGTTGGGTGGACGAGCTCGAAGCCCATCTGGTATTAAGTGGTTACTGAAGCCCGTAGACATCTACAACGTAAATGTGCCACCCACCTTGAGATATAAGTGTGCTTGTGTCAAATACATGGTAGTGTGTGTAATGTATTTGTTTTTGTTTTAATGTATGTATTTTTTATGCATAATTTTAAAAAGATATTAGCATTCTGCACTCCTTCTCTATATTCTCTATAAGTGTGGGAAATTTCATACTCGTCCATCTGCGCAGTTTTCATAACAAAGGGGAACAAAGTTTTTGCTTCACGTATTATCCTATTACTATATAGATATATAATTTTAAATGTGGCCCGTCGTCTCGCCTGAGAGACCACGGCGAAGTATCACGGGATAGCTGACCGGTGCTAGATTAGAAGATAAGATTAGAGGTTTTCTAACACAACTTTGGGATTACCGTAAGCTTATATTACTTCTGAGAAGTTACTTACTCTATTGTTCGAAGTTTTGTGTCCTGAATAGTCATGTCGATGATTCACTACATCATAAAGTTTTACGATTTGCTTTTAAATGCTGGTTCTGTATTCAAAGACCCGATGTTTATTATTTTCTTATTGTTCAGACACATGAACAGTATACCTGATATTAAGTGCTTATCGGAGTCCATAGAAGTCTCTATGTGACCTCTACCTAGGGACATAAGGTCTAAATCGGTATTAACTGTTCCACAATTCATACCGGAAGAAACAACCTGCCAAAAATGAGCAGGGTAGGGATACCTATCAGCATATTCTTCTGTGTTACAGTTAGGGGAAACATGCATATATTTTTTTTGTACAAGTACACTCAGACCTCCAAAACTGGACATGTTCAAGAAAAGTATCGACTCGTAATGGGATCGAACCAGAAACCAATATAACGGTAGCCACAGCCACTAAACAACGAGGTTTTATAGGCATATCTGAGCTGACTTCGCGATCCATTTGCTATTAAGTCGGTAATGAAGCTTATAAAGGCTATACCACTTTTTTGTTAATTTTTCTACCTATGCTGATAGGTGAACTCACGGGGCCCAAATCGGGAGTGTTGCTTACACTGACCCTAGCAAGAGCCGTGCTTCGCAAAATCTTTCACCGCATCGGAAACGCGACCCACTAAGATGATCCGGCGAGAAACTCAGTGGGCTCTGTCTAAGGGAGCATACCACTAATGCCACTCGCAAAAATATAAATTGCGCAATTACTACTGGGAGGACGTCTTGTGAGTACGCACGGGTAGGTGCCACCTGCCTGCTGATTTCTGCCGTGAAGGGTAACGGGTTTTGGCTTGAAGGGTAAAAACTGAGACTTTAGAACTCATGTCTCGAAGTTGATGTCGGTATTTACGTTGTAGATGTCTATGGGCTCCGATAACCACTTTACACAAGGTGGGCTGTGAGCTCGCGCACCCATCTAGATAATAAAAAACCTTGATTCAAATTCAAAATCATTTATTTCAACTTAGATGTCGGTATGACACACTTGTTGAATGTCAATGTATAAATAACAATGTTAACTCTCCCACCGGTTCCAAAAAAAGCCACAATCCTGAGAAGAACCGGCGAAACAAACTCAGCGGGCTTTTTTTTTGTTTTTTTCTCAAATATTTACTTTCTTTTTTAAATAAATAAAAATATTTACAATAAAGGAAAAAACAAGTCAAAAATACAATAAAAAAAAATTAAAAGGCCAGGAGCGAGCGCCTCATTCCCACGTAGTGCCATCTAGTAAATAATCCTTAACTTTATAATATGCCTTGTTGCACAAACGTTCCTTGACAGTTTTCTTAAATCTATGAACAGGTAGTAATTGAACGTTTAGTGGGATCTTGTTGAAAAGTTGATACAACGCGACACCTGTTAAATACAACTGAAACAGACCAAACATTGGTATCAAACCGTACGGAATTCCAACACGAACAACCCGTTAATGAATTAATCTAAAATCGACGCTATCGCTTTAAACTTGAAAACGCCGGCTATTCGACTTCATGAAACTCCAATTAAATACAATGTACTCGATTATCGAGTTATTATCGAGTTGTTTTCATTCGATTCCATAATTACCAGCCATATCTTGAATACACTTCGTTCGTTCGGATTAAACTTAACTATTACTATGCACCGGTTTATTGAATGTTTTTCTTTAAACTCCTATAGTCTAAAAAGTTGGATATAATCTGTATATATAAAAATGAATTGCTGTTCGTTAGTCTCGCTAAAACTCGATAACGGCTGGACCGATTTGGCTAATTTTGGTCTTGAATTATTTGTAGAAATCCAGAGAAGGCTTAAAAGATAAATATGAAAATGCTCGGAATTCAATAAAAATAACGATTTTGTTTTTCCTTTGATGTGTCCCCCATCGGACGTATTCCTTTTGTTTGTTTTAAGTTTGTTTTATACAAAAGTTTAGGTTTTTTATTTATCGATTGAGACACTACGAAGTCTGCCGGGTCAGCTAGTTGTATAATATAGTGTTTAAGGGCAATAAATGTAAACGAGCTGAAATGAATGACACGAACGCGCCTTCTTTGGACATGGTTCTCATATGAGATCCGCACTTGATCTGTAGACATCACGTCACAATTTTTTTTCAACATTAATTTCCCGCTTTTTTTTTATTATTTGAATGTTGCTCTTAGTTTTTATTTGCAGTTTTTTTCTTCTTAATTTTTATATATTATATATTGTTATTTTATTATTTAACAAATAAAAATTGGCCTCTGGCTATTTCACAACCTACCTTACGCGAGTCGTTTTCACACCCAAAAGGATGAATTCAATAGTGCATTCATTTTAATTTAATTAAGTTAAATGTTAATGTTTCAATCTTATCCACTTTATGTAAACCTAAAAAAAAAAAAATGTCCGAAAATAGCCCTTCTAACAAGGCCCATTTGCGATTATTCCCCAAAATGGAAACGAAATCCTCCTAATAACACGAAATTAGTCTTTATTAATATTAATAAAATTAACCTCGAGACTGTCACTGCCGTAGGCATCCTCCGATTTCGTTATCAACTTTATTTATACAGCTTAAAGCTGTTCTTTCTATAAAATATCATGCTGTCTTTTTTTGGGAGTCGTCGGAGTCGTTTATACTGAGACCTTAAAACTCATATTTCAAAGAGGGTGGCGCATTTACGTTGTAGATGTCTATGAGCTCCAGTAACCACTTAACACCAATTGGGCTGTGAGCTCGTCCACCCATCTAAGCAATAAAAAAAAACAATGTAGCCATAATTAAAACGATTTATACAGATTAATCTCGCGTTTTGTTATAAACAAATAAGCAGTCAGTTTTCCGTAGAGACCACGAATTTCTAAATCATAATAATATATTATTTCCCTCGCGTAGTATCTGTATCGTTTGCATTCTTGAACGAGAGATGGCGTGAGATCCACCACATAGCAGAGATAAGAAGAAAGATTACTAGTTTAAAATTCTATTTAAATAGGTACAGAAATAATAATATATTATAGTATTTGCTGTATGTTAGAAGTTGGATCCCGTTAACGTAAACATGACCCACCGCGTTCACGACTCTACGATTTACTGTCGCCGTTGCACATCTTTTTGTGAGCACAGGTCCGCAGTTAAGCAGATATAACTTTTATGTCAGATCGGGTAAAAACTATTTTCATTTAAATATTTCGGTACGCTTCGGAATCGTCGTGGCCTATAGAATAAAACGCTTGCTGTTCAAATACCGCGGACAGGCGCCAATTTATTCGAAAGAAATTCATTTTTCAGTGCACGATCGATTTTCATTTATTTATCATAATAATCAACCGCAAAATTAACGCGGCGACGTAATTATGTCAATTTCTCTCTTCGATCTTCTTACTCAGGCGCCGAAAATTCTAGAAGACTCTTGGAAAGCTGAATCTGAAAATAATGAGTATTTCTAAAAGACTAAAACACACATACAAATTGACATAATTACTTCGGAACCCCACGTAACGCCCTAATTCACTAATTTACGTAATAAGTAAACAAGTAGTCTATGAAAAGAATTGAAACCACAAGTCATTATATTTTAAAAGAATTTGCACTAAAGTCAACATTTTCCGTTGATGCTCAGTAGTACTATATAAACACAAAAGAATAAATGTGCATATCTCACTCTAACACTACTGATTACCGTCATATGTTATTGCATTATATTGAAATTTGCCTCAAATTCGTCCCTGAACTTTGAAGGCACGTTCAGAGATCGTGAAAGAGTTTTTATTTTATTAAAAGATCTATAAAATTTCTCCTGGACATTCTTTCGCGATGGAATGTCGCTGTAAAGTTTAACCAAGAAACAAAAGCACATTATGCTGAAAGGGCTCCTTTTTTAATTTATTTATTTGAACCCAACACGATACAGTACCAACTAAAAAAGGAATCGACTACAATCAGTGAAGAAATTAAATTTACACGAAATATTATTTTACTACTGTTAGCGAGTGTACCGCGTTGCACAAGTTCATCGAACCCGCGCGTCTGCTGATTGTTTAGGCAAACAAATTAATTAAGAGGGCATAATTAATTAAAAGCATACATTACACGATATTTGAAGTATCGTTTACGAAACCAGCTATCTTTATTTCCTAAGCTACTTCAAGCTCGGTAATGAACACTCCTTGACCGTGCACATTCCGGGTATCGTAGTCAGAACCAGGTCAAAAACGGTGACGTGTCGCAGATCGCAAACATTACTGTTATTTATAAATTGAGTTACGAAGCCACAGTGGCATGAAATAAGCCGTACGTTTTTGTCGATGGCTGAGCATTCACAAGAGATTCTAGATGATTCGAATCGAACACAACTGATAGATCGTTTTCAGATGTAGACCCACGAGCTATGTGCGAAATTATAGTGTGGAATTATGCATAGACTTATTTTACATTACTGAAGATAGAAAAAAGGATAATACAGGCTTAGTGTTAAATTACTACAGAAGTCTATAGACATCATAAGCGTACTACGACCAGACGATCAGAAATGAATTAAGGCAACTTTCACGGCTTAAACTCGAGTTTTTATGGTCGTTATACTGTCAAAGTTTTGAATATACAGCTCTCACGGATCAGTAAGTCATTATTAAGTTTTTTTTATTGCTTAGATGGTGGACGAGCTCACAGCCCACCTGGTGTTAAGTAGCTACCGGAGTCCATAGATAGCTACAATGTAAATACGCCACCCACCTTGAGATATAAGTTTTAAGGTCTCAATATAGTTACAACGACTGCCCCACTCTTCAAACCGAAACGCATTACTGCTTCGCGGCAGAAATAGGCAAGGTGGTGGTACCTACCCGTGCGGACTCACAAAAGGTCCTACCACCAATAAAGTATAAACAACTAGTGACGAAAATAATACAATTACAATAATCAACGCGAGTTTTAACCGTTTAAGGAGTTTTAATTGTGTACACACCTCGCGAAAACCCAAGAAGAAATTACGCGTGACATGAAAATTTAAGTTTTCATTTTTAAGCTTGTATCTTACATAACGCATCTCTAAATTTTCGTAGGTACGTATAAGTAAAATTTTTCATCTTGAAAATAGTTATTGTAAAACAAAACCTCAAGTCGACTTCACATAGTCGTTCAGACCAAAAACAATAGCTTTCAAACCGAGCACGCTTCGAAACCGCAAAGCAATAATCGAAACGGAACCTAACCTTGATTTGAAACAACTATATTTATTACGCTGTACGGTACAGTCGGCTGCAAAAACGCATGGGTGGTGTAGAAAAAATATCATAATATAAGAACCTATAATTAACGCCATCTATGTAACAAGGTCAGGATATGATATCACTATTTAGTGTGAATTGTTTTAGTAAAAAACACAATTAGTTTTGTGTTTTGTGTGTTTTAAGCCGTCGTGGCCTAAAGGATAAGACGTCCGGTGCATTCGTGTTGGGCGATGCATCGGTGTTCGAGTCCCAGGCGGGTACCAATTTTTCTAATGAAATACGTACTAAACAAATGTTCACGTTAGTTTTTTCGTCATTAGTTGTTTATACTTTACTGGTGGTAGGACCTCTTGTGAGTCCGCACGGGTAGGTACCACCACCCTGCCTATTTCTGTCGTGAAGCAGTAATGCGTTTCGGTTTGAAGGGTGGAGCAGCCGTTGTAATTATACTGAGATCTTAGAACTTATATCTCAAGCTGGGTGGCGCATTTACGTTGTAAATGGATATGGGCTCCGTCCACCCAACTAATCAAAATCTTAACTTTCTTCACGAGACAAAAACAACAATATATTTTACGATTCAATTTCGCATTTTTAATTGTCATTATTATTTCAAACACTACAAATGCAAAGCCGCCGGTCACCCGATACATGTCTTGTCGGATCCCGCGGACTCACTCTCGCTGCTTTTAGATACCTCAAGCACCGGTCACTTCTTCAAACGAGGCTTGTGAAGAGTATTAAACGGTAGGCAGCGGCTTAGCTCTACTCCTGGCATTGCTGACGTCCATTAGCGATGGTAACCACTCACCATCAGGTGGGCCGTATGCTCGTCTGCCTCCTCCTCCATACGTCGTTCTCCGTGACCCTTTTGCTCTACGCATTTACCCAAGAAAACTCTCGTCTGCCTATACGGCAATAAAAAAAGGAAAAAGTTTCTTAAATACCCGCTAAACTACGAACAATATAACAAACCTCTTCTTCTTTTATCCCACAGTCGTCCACTGCTGGTCATAGCCCCCACCCTCCCCCCCCCAATCTTCGCCACAACGATGCAGTCAGCGTAAGATCGGTCGCTGTGACGAACAGACCTCTTAACACCGTAAAATATGCCTAAGGCCGTTTCAAAGCTAACGTATCAATACACAACATACAAATATCTCGGCCAGTACAGTGCAATATGTAATTTAGATCTTAGCCAGTACCGCTGGGGCCGCGGGCGTGGGTGATCAAACTACGCTCAACGCTTGCCATTTTATTAATACGCTTTTATTAGCTTCAGACGTATGTATGTAACGGAATCTTTGAACATGATATTGACCCCCTTCAAAACATCGGATTAACTCGAAATTTGGTTATACTTATTAAGGACCGATGACAATTCAATAATAAAATTAAAATATTGAAATTCAACTAAAAAAAACTAACAAAATACGCTTTTATAAAAAATGCAACTAAAAAATAGATTTTTTTTATAAATTTGAATTAAAAATAGTGTAAGACATAATGCTTTTATTGTAAAAAAGCGTGGGGAGTTTTTCAGGATATTATCAAAATAACCCTTCTACTCATATCTGTTCATAAAATATTTATAACTACTGAAACCATACACCCCACGCTTTTTTTTTATAATAAATTCACTTTTTCTTACACTATTTTTAATTCAATTCAATTATTAAAATTTATTGCTGTGTATTTTAGAACATATAAAAAGACATATGTTGTATGTAATGAAGTTCCTTTATTAGTGAAAACGACAGATGATTCAATAGACCACGATTTTGTTTAATACTTTAGATGGGTGAACGAGCTCACGACCCATCTGGTGTTAAGTGGTTACCGGAGCCCATAGACATTTACAACGTAAATTCCGCTACCCACCTCGACACATGAGTTCTAAGGTCTCAAGTATAGTTACAACGGCTGCCCCGCCCTTCAAACCCAAAGACATTATTGCTTCACGCCAGAATTAGACAGGGCGGCGGTACCTACCTACCTATGCGGACTCACATGACGTCGTACCACCAATAGGACACCAATGGTATTTAGGCTAATAATTTATCAACTATCCAACGTAAATATAACATTACATTAATTAATTGCACACGAAAACGAAAGCAAAATAAATTTCTACATAGTACAACCTAAAATGCTTACGAATTCACATAATCGTTGAGTTATGTACAGACGGAAGTCTATACGGAACTTAATTCTAGATATTTCAAATATTGTTTTATGTAATTGTTATAGTAAGTTAGTAATTACTTGATAATTGACATTCTTAAACCGATTCTTTCATTCAATAAACTTGTCCTGCGGCTTCGGAGGATTTTTTTTATTGCTTAGATGGGTGAACGAGCTCACGGGCCACCTGGTGTTCAGTGGTTACTGGAGCCCATAAACATCTACAACTTACATGCGCCACCCACCTTGAGATATAAGTTCTAAAGTCTCAGTATAGTTACAACAGCTGCCCCACCCTTAAAACTGAAACGCATTATTGCTTCACGGCAGAATTATGCAAGGCGGTGGTACCTACCCGCGCGGACTCACAAGAGGTCCTACCACCAGTAATTACGCAAATTATAATTTTGCGGGTTGATTTTTACTACACGATGTTATTCCTTCACCGTGGAAGTCAATCGTGAACATTTGTTGAGTACGTATTTCATTAGAAAAATTGGTACCCGCCCGCGGGATTCGAACACCGGTGCATCGCTAGATACGAATGCACCGGACGTCTTATCCTTTAGGCCACGACGACTTCACTATCATCATAACGCAATAGTCAGTAGTCATTTACTGCAAATTACTTGTAATGCGAGCCCGCACGGGTCGGTTTTGCAATCTAGTTCATATTTGTCGCGAAGCAATCATACATTCCACAACGCGCACACTACATTATGCCGCATGTCTTTACCGTCATATTTTTACTGTCTCGACTACTTAAAAATGTAAGCGGGCCGAAATGTCGTCTGCCCATCTAGAGACGATTTACTTCTGGCACTTTTCAGAAGTATTTATGATATGTTGTTACGCCGGCAAGAGTAACGCCATCTATTGCCGAATAGCCGAAACGAATATCAGAGGATCTAGTAACATCTAGAACGCTTGAGAAATACAACGCCATCTATTGTCTGATAGCGGAAACGCGCATCAAAAATACTTGACTTGTGAGGAATGTTCTCGATAATTCTAGGGATGTTGTATCGACTATAAAAGCGTTGCAGAGATGGGACGCAGGCAGTTAGTAATCGGAACTCCTCGAAGCGAAACAGTGAACGGATCTCCCGAAGCGAAGCGGAAGAAATGAATTAAGAATTTTCAAGTGTTTGTGAAGTGCTTTAAGTGTTCTAAGTGCTAATTCAGTTTTAATTTATACTTCGGTAGAATTTTATTTATCCCGAACCCCAACGCGTAGCAATATTTTTCGGCAGTATATTAGACTGACTAGCGACCCGCCCTCGCTTCGCTTCGGAAACATTAAAACACAAATGACACCAAAAAAAAAAATAAAAAAAAAAGTAGCCTATGTTCATCAGGGACAATGTCGGCTTCTAATGGAAAAAGAATTTTTCAAATCGGTCCAGTAGTTTCGGAGCCTATTCGAAACAAACAAACAAACAAATCTTTCCTCTTTATAATATTAGTATAGATTAGTTTTAAGACTTGAACATTTTAGTTACAAATGCTTTGTTATTTTTATTTTACACCGATTTCGTTTTAGCTTAAATTTATTTTAAGCGCGCGTGCGAGATATGTTCACGGTCCTCCTATTGGTAGCGTAGTTAGAGCATAGATATAAGGACCGGCTGACTTTTCAAAAGCTGATGTATTATTTCTTATTTGATAGATATAGCCATACATAATGCCCTATAATGAACTATCCATTAGGCCTTACAAGATGTTTTGCCAACATAATTCAAGTTAAAACTTGGTATAACAGTGTCAGTTAGAGACAATGGTGATGGTACTACTGCTACATAGATAATGAGTATAGTAGAATTTGGAAGAACCCGACAATTTAAAAGTAACTCGTAAATAAGATTATTTCAAAGGCCAAATTTAGTGCAATTATGGCTTCACACCGCATTTACCTCTTGCGTTTGTATGCAATAATCCTTCGACTCCCATGGAACTAGGGAATGCAATTGTTGACAATGATGGGAGGTGCATAGTATCCACTTGTCCATTGCTCTTTGGACCAACCCTTTGACTGAGGATATTGATTTAATAATAAAGCTTCAGGTTGACGTATGAGACCCAATAAGGTCAATACGAGAATAAAACGGAGAGAGAGAGAGAGAGAAAGAGAGCCAAATTCTCGAAAACGTTTTTTTTATTGCTATTTTATATTTTTTAAGTGGTTACTGGAGCCCATAGACATCCACAACGTAAATGCGCCACCCACCTTGACATATAAGTTCTAAGGTTTCACGTATAGTTATAACGGCTGCCCCACTCTTCAAACCGAAACGCAGTACTGCTTCACGGCAGAAATAGGCAGGGCGGTGGTACCTACCCGTGCGGACTCACAAGAGGTCCTACCACCAGTAATTACGCAAATTATAATTTTGCGGGTTTCATTTTTATTACACGATGTTATTCCTTCACCGTGGAAATTAATCATGAACATTTGTTGAGTACGTATTTCATTAGAAAAATTGGTACCCGCCTGAGATTCGAACACCGGTGCATCGCTCAACACGAATGCACCGGACGTCGTATCCGTTAGGCCACGACGACTTCAAAACTTCGATTTAAATTTGCAATCGCCCCGATTTGGTTTCAATCAGTCATTTCAATTTTCGAGTGCGCAAACCGCTAAATCGTTTTTAATCGCGTCCCTCAAAATACACAAACTGTGGTCAGAGAAAGAGCCAAACTGAGAATTGTGCAAGTGGTACTAAATCAAAACGACCCACTTATCCCGCTCGATTGCTTCAAATACAATTCCTCCTCGCAATCCAAGCCCAATTGCAAGAGATTGCACTGTACATCTTGCAAATTCTTTATTATTATTATTATTATAGTATCGATGGAAAACGTCATTTTACGGTGATAGCTGAGCTAATGTTTAGTGCTGCTCCGTCGGTTTTGCTTCACTGGAATTATGTTTTTCGTGTGGAGCAAGTTATAGGCGATAGCGTTTATTACATGTGATCGAAACTGAAAATGATTAATATCAGGCGTTATACAGCTTTTTCGGTCACCGTCCTCGTCGAACCCATCACTTGCGACGAAGGGAACCGAGGGCGGGTCGCTAGTACCAAATAAAATCCTTTAATTACAGAGAAAAATGTGGCGTATTAAGCGAAATGCCGCTTAAACCAAATAGCCTAACACCCCTCGATATGATCTCTTGTAAGCATTTAACATCAGATGTTCCGTGATCTCTACCAATCAAGAGTAAAAACCTACACTTTCGAACGACCTACCTAAAAGAAGCAATATCAAATCCTCCTAAACAATAAGTTTACCTAATTACTAAATACCTAAAGCAAACTCAATAGTGTCTAGAGTCGACAGGAAGATACGTCGGCTGGAAGATGTGTTTCAATAAGCTTTTAAGTTTTTTTTGTTATTGCTTAGATGTGTGGACGAGCTCACAGCCCATCTGGTGTTAAGTGGTTACTGGAGCCCATAGACATCTACAACGTAAATGCGCCACCCATCGTGAGATATAAGTTCTAAGGTCTCAGTATAGTTACAACGGCTGCCCCACCCTTCAAACCGAAACGCATTACTGCTTCACGGCAGAAACCGGCAGGGCGGTGGTACCTACCCGTGTGGACTCACAAGAGGTCCTACCACAGGGTAAAAAGAGATCTCGAAAGTATGTTAAGTTTGGAGTCGCCGCTTAATTTAGATCTAATAACAAAATCTAATTGACCACGTGCATAATATACAAAGTATCAGATAATTTATAATAAAAAACTTTTTTTCTTTGTTGCAGCGAGCTGGCTTTGTTGGAAGGAATGGCGAATTCCGGAGGCTGGAGTGAGGAGCCGGTCCCTAAGGTACGTTTTTTGAGATGCTTTTATTAGCTCATCTTATATCTACATCAATGTATATATGGGCGCAAACGCCACTATTGGCAATAATTAACATGATAATATATAGTTTAGTTTGAAAATGTCATTATTTATTTACTAGCCGTACTCGCCCGCTTCGCTGAACGAACGAAAAGAATCGAACGAATGAAACGAACGAAAGAACGAAAATAATCGAGAACTTCCTCTTTTTTTTTTCTTTTTTTTTTTTGCGCTTCTAGGCTGAATATCATACGGCCAACCTGATGGTGAGTGGTTACCGTCGCCCATGGAACTCAGCAATGCCAGGGGCAGAGCCAAGCCGCTGCCTACTAATATATTTTACAAGTGTTTATTTCGTTCAAAAATAATTCAGTGTACGTTGGGCCGTGCGATGAGCGATCAGCGTTTTCCATGGATTTTATAACCACAAAGATAATTACTGTAAAAACTGAATGCAAATTATCTTAATTTAAATTGTAGACTTGTACATGGCAAATGCTAGTAATTTAAAAAAAAAAACGATTGTGCAAAAGGAGAGCGTGCGAACAAACCGTAAGTAATTATAAAGACATTAATTGTAATTAAATTCAACGAAAAATATGAAACCTGTCATTGAGAATACTATAGTTTCAATTTACATAATCATGTATTGTTTCTGCGCAGGAAGAAATATATCTAGCATAACAACGGGTTAAAGGCTATTTGGTATAAACGACATTCACTGGTGGTAGGACCTCTGGTGAGTCCGCGCGGGTAGGTACCACCACCCTGCCCATTTCTGCCGTGAAACAGTAATGCGTTTCGATTTGAAAGGTGGGACAGCCGTTGTAGCTATACTTGAGATCTTAGAACTTATATCTCAAGGTGGGTGGCGCATTTACGTCGTAGATGTCTCTGGGCTTCAGTAATCACTTAACACCAGGTGGGCTGTGAGCTCGTCCACCCATCTAGACATTACGCTTAATACACGACATTTATTTTTGTAATTAAAGGTGCGTTTTATTTGGTATGAGCATCAACAGTTCGATGTTTTTAATTGAACTTCAATTAAGTTTACTCCATTCAAATATCTGGAGCAGATTTTTTGTTATGACATTTAATTTCCAAATTTTAAACTTTCAATGGCTCTCCGGTCAAATTGCAAAAATGTCGCTTAAACCAGATAGCTTTTCATCCTTCGATGTTACAATAGTCGATGCGTTTGTGTATACATATAGTCCGTATAGCCTCCGAAACGATTGGACCGATTTGGATGACGTTTACAGGAAATATTCAACGGAAATATTCAACTTGGTCTATGGTCCAATCAAAAAATCGGGTCGAGTTTTAATGGTATTAAGAATAGAATAAGTTTACTGGGTTAGCATTGTCAATTCTGCTGAATACTGTAGCTTTTTTTTGAAGCTGATGATAAAGTTAACGATGACATTTATGTGAAAAAAACGCTTTTTCTGTAACTTTTAGTCCTCAAACTATCCGACTAGTTTGATCAGAAGATCTTTCTAGAAGTGTAGGTATTAGATCGAGAAAGTGAAATTGCACCTATAGCTCCGATGTTGTTAATCGGTTCTTTATTTCATAGTAAGGTAACTGATTTCACAGGTTCCACCTGCTTTAATTCTTTAAATGGCTGATCAAAATCACATTCCTGTCTGCTTCGGTTTTCTGTCATGAAGTAATCAGGCGTGCTGGTGTGAAGAACAGCCGTCAACACTGTAATTTGATAAAGTAGTTAATACGGGCTCGCTGTGTTCTATATCTTCGAAATAATAGCTGTGGCGGTAGCTAACGGTGTACCAGAGAAATCTAATTAAAACCTGAATCGCAGTATCGATAATTTCAATAGGCTTCAATGGGCAATAACTCTGCCTATCTCNTCATGAAGTAATCAGGCGTGCTGGTGTGAAGAACAGCCGTCAACACTGTAATTTGATAAAGTAGTTAATACGGGCTCGCTGTGTTCTATATCTTCGAAATAATAGCTGTGGCGGTAGCTAACGGTGTACCAGAGAAATCTAATTAAAACCTGAATCGCAGTATCGATAATTTCAATAGGCTTCAATGGGCAATAACTCTGCGTATCTCCACTGTTTTGTAGTTATGCATTCTAATTTGGAAGAAGAGACAGCGGTTATACAATACAATTTAGACTTAGACCTCATGCCTCATGGTAAGTAACGGCATTTACATACATATGGTATATATGTAATAAATTAATAATCTTTTCGGTTATTTCTACAAAGGCTTTCGTATTAACAACAACCGTAACTTAAACATTCTTAACTTTCACTGCTCCTGAATTTATTTGTTACAACATAAATGAAATAAGTTAAATGATTACAACGGAACCGCTAAGTACGTCCGCGGCTCGATAAAATCGGGAGATGAAATGCAATTTACTGTCATATAAAATCTTTAGACGATGCAAGTTACAGGCAACAGCGGGAGACTAAATCCGACGTCGGCTTATGAGCACAATTACGTTACAACGTCAAACAGCCCATCACTAAATAGTGAAGGTGTCGCGGTTAGAAACATCAAGCGAATAATATGCTCATTGTATACATACATAATATGTGTTGAGCGATGCGAGATGAATTTTTTTTAAATTCTAACATGTTGTCGCAATTGAGGTCCACAAGGAATCCTGCACTCTTTCCACGAATCAGACATAAATTTCAAGCCTCAAAGATAGGACAGCCCTAAAATGCAATTAAGAGTACTGACATCCCAAGCAATAGTTTATTTATATGCAGACCTCTTGACGTCCACGCTATAAACAATCAATCACTAACAGGCTGCCAAAACTTAAATACAATTCATGTAATTTGCATATGCTACAAATATCAAAGTATAAATCTTTAAAAACTCTAAAAACTCTGATATGTAGATACTATAATTATTACTACATATCTAAAAAAAATTTGTTTTTAATAAACGCGAAATCCTCATACTTGGGCCGCGTTCATTAAAGGCGACTTCACACCACGCGCAGCGGTTGCACTGCGTACATCGCGTGCCATCCCGTTCGTTGACCTCGAAAAAATATATTGCGATCGGACACTTGCTTTCTTACATTAATTAATTGAATAATCTGGACGTTCGTTTATATCCATCGTTTTAATGAAGTAACGTCGTTCACATAACTCTTATTGCGTTTCTCAACAGTTAACATTGTACTTTCGCGAACAAAAACGCATTTGCGTTATTTTAAACGCTTACAATATTCATAAGACTAGAGCATCTTTGAATATATCAAACCATTCCGAATTCATTAAGGCAGTTTCTCCTCCTTGCATCGATAGTCCTCAATGCTGAGGGCCGTGACCTCGTGAGGATCTACTGGTGGTAAGACCTCTTGGGAGTCCGCATGGGTAGGTACCACCGCCCCGTCTATTTCTGCCGTGAAGCAGTAATGCGTTTCGGTTTGAAGTGTGGGGTAGCCGTTGTAACTATATTGAGACCTTAGAACTTATATCTCAAGGTGGGTGGCGCATTTACGTTGTAGATGTCTATGAGCTCCAGTAACCACTTAACACCAGGTGGGCTGTGAGCTCGTCCATCCATCTAAGCAATAAAAAAAAAGAGAATCCTCAATGCTGAGGGTCGTGGCCTCGTGAGGCTTTCTTGGGAAAATATGGTGGGGGTTCTGCGTCCTCCACGGTAGCGCTTTTGGAAGAGATTTAGCTTGAGGACACTTAAGCCTTATTTGGGTCCAGCTAATTAACCGCCGCCCGACATTCGGCGTGGACTGTTTTCAGGTCGAACTCTAACTCAACCCTCCTCGTTCTTCATCCGGGTTTGGGACCGGCATTAGCAGAGTAAAGCAGCTAAGCGTTCGTTATTCGAGCCTGTAACTGTGTTCCCCCGATTTTTATGTACTGAGCGAAAGAAGATTTGCGAGAGAAGAGTAACAGAGATGACGTAAAAAGATATAGCTTGAATAGAAAAAGACAACACATGTAAACATACTAAGAATCTTGTATTACAACGCTTTTAAAAATGAAAATAGCGCATTGTAGGCCCGCAGCTTCCACTATCCTTCTCATTTCTGTCCTGAAGCCTTCAGTCGATTCGGTTTGTGCGGGACAGCTGGTATGCTGTGGACTTACACTTAATGTTTCACGACTTCCTTTGCCGCATAATGTCTACGGGATCCGGTAATCATTTAAAACCACCACTCTACGGACTAAGTTTTATTGTACAAATTCACTCCTTCGTGGGTAAAACCTTACACCTATTTCCCTAGAAAAAATAATACAAGCCTGTGGGATTTTAATAACGGCATAGACTTGTCCTTTAGGTCACGAAAAATTTGCTCGGGTTTATCTCTATAATAATATGTTTTTATGTAAAATCTGGGTATTGAAAACTAAACATAACTGGAGCGTTACGCATAATTTCTTTACGTTCTCAGATCCAAGGCTGTAATGTTAGACAGTCGATAGATTTAGATAGAGTGAGTAGGTAGATACTGTAATTCGAAGAGACTCAGGATTGGGTGGACAAGGGTTTTGAAGAAGAATAATTAAATCAGTTAGAGGAACCTATATTTGCTACCAAGATGAGACAACTTGGGTTAATAACTTCTGCTTGCCCGTCGTCCATCATACATTTTATCTGGTTAAGTACTGTCCTAAGTAATATCACGAATATTGGCCAGGTATGCTGTTTTCTAAACCCAGGTTTGGCAATGTCGATTTGTCAATTTCAAAAAATTTACGATTTGTATTCACGTTATGAATAAAACAAAGAATAAGGTCGTTGACACTAATTCCATTTAGTTAAAATATGATAAAATTCATTTGAAGCTTATGTTATCTTCCGATTCATATCACTTATAAAACTGCGCTATAATTAATTTAATAGATTCGCGTTTATATCATTCATCTCTCCGGCACGACTAATTGGCTGTTTAAAATCTTATCTTAGAATCAACCGCCCATTCAGTAGTAAAAATTTCATACATAATCAAGTTATACGTAACACATAATCCGGATGTGTTATGCAGGAAAGAGTCAATCAACTTGTACAACATTAAATCAACCCTTTAGGTAAGCTATATGACTTAGCACTTAATTAATTGGAATTTCTTATTCAAATCACCGTTTTTGAAGATTGTAAACTCATTCATTAGATCATTCTAGGTAGTACAAAATTTCCTCTGACTGTTCTATATATTAATGCTATTAGATTTTTTTTATAGTTTAATCTTAAACTTACTTTACATACATCCTTTTCGCAAACAATCATTTGGACCTAGTCGTGAATAAGTTTTTTTTTAATTTTTTTTTATTGCTTAGTTGAGTGGACGAGCTCTCAGTCCACCTGGTGTTAAGTGGTTACTGGAGCCCATAGACATCTACAAGGTAAGTGCGCCACCCACCTTGAGATATAAGTTCTAAGGTCTCGGTTAAGTTACAACGGCTGCCCCACCCTTCAAACCGAAACGCATTACTGCTTCACGGCAGAAATAGGCAGGGTGGTGGTACCTACCCACGCGGACTCTCAACAGGTCTTACCACCAGTATCCAATTAAGACAAGAACTATTAAGCTGTTTGAATCATTTCTGCATAACATCAAATTTAGTCGACGTTACATCATTTCATTCGTTATCTTTTGTATGTGAATTTTCGTAGAAGTAAAATGAGAATTTTTGTCTTGTTAATTTTTTTTAATTCATGGCAATTTTGCAGCCTTTATTGTTTGTCTCGAATTAGATTCTGGTTAAGTGTTGGAATTTAATTTAAAATAAGCACAAGACAATGAGGTATTTTAATACGTAGCCAGTTTGTTTTGTCGAGACTCCGAGAATATTTTTTTTACTTATTCCTTAGATGGGTAGACGAGATCGCAACCCACCTGGTGTTAAATAGTTACTGGAGTCCATAGACATCTATAACGTAAATTCGCCACCCACCTTGAGATATAAGTTCTAATAAGAATAACCCTCCAAAACGTCCGTGACCAAGAAAACTGTCCGAAAACATTCGCGATAGTAAAATTAAAAATAACAAATGGGAGCTTAAAGCGTAGTTTGGTTTTAATCACATCATGGTTTGTGGTAATGAAATCGTCTTGCTTCAACTTTGAAATTCAAGAAACCAAAACATAATTCCCGTGACTTAATCGATTTATTATTGATCCTAGTCTAAATCATTTGTTTTCTTAAATTAAACCAAAAGCAAACTTTCTCTGTGTCGCTCTGTGCAACGTCTATTGTGGCTAGCAATAGTCGCGTGAACCAGAGCACTAATCATAGGGCGGGGTCCGTATGCGAGCGTGCATTTAACGTTTATTATTATCTTTCGTCAATCTTCTATGATGATGTAACTTTAAATGGACCGTGTCTGAAGATTATAGAGTTAGATTTTATTTGTGTATTAAAATTGGGCAGTTCTCGTTACGTAGGAAGCACTAAATTGGATATGAAGATTATTATTCTTATTCGAAGTCATACTTGAGTTATCTGTGTTTTCTTTTCTTCATAGTAGTCTTGTGTTAGTCATAGCTTGAAACTCGTGTTCTTTGGTGGCGGGAGATATCCGACTTGATATAAATACGTGAATAGTTTTTGATTTCGGGATTCGTGCAAATAGAACAAGGCACATTGAGGTGTTGCGCATTTACGTTGTAGATGTCTATGGGCTCCAGTAACCACTTAACAACAGGTGGGCTGTGAGCTCGTCCACCCATCTAATCAATAAAATAAAATAAACTAGGAATGAAGCAAATTGACCAATTTTGTTTTTTCTTAAAAAACGATGTTTTTAATTTATTATATTTGTTTAGCAAAATTGGTACTTGCCTAGTGGGTTTGAATACACGAATTCAGTGGCATCGTCCTTTACGAATGCACCGGGCGTATTATTCTTCAGGCCACGATGCCCATAATCTATTCGTCTACTCTTTTTTTTCTATTGCTTTTATGGGTGGACGACCTCACAATCCACCTGGTGTTAAGTGGTTACTGGAGCCCATAAGACATCTACAACGTAAATGCGCCACCCACCTTGAGATATAAGTTCTAAGGTCTCGAGTACAGTTACAACGGCTGCCCCATCCTTCAAACCGAAACGCATTACTGCTTCACGGTAGAAATAGGTAGGGTGGTGGTACCTACCCGCACGGACTCACTTGAAATTTGACCGTAGCCTATCTCGTGAGCTGTTTCCATCTCGTCCGGTCCTCAGTTTCTCGAATGGCGGAAATTATATTAGCAAAATTGGTACTTGCCTACTGGCTTCGAACACGAGCTTAGTGGTATCGCCCTGTATACACCGGGCGTATTATCCTTCAGGCCACGATGCCCATAATCTATTCGTCTACTCATCCGAAAATATATCTTGTTCGAACGAATTACCGTCCAAAATGATATACTTAATTCTTACAAAATTATTCATTCATAAAAAAAAATTTATAGCATCATTGTTATGTGCACTTGAATCATTATATGCGCTTATGTGCGAATTGTTATATTCTTTTAATTATTTTTCGGAATACCAACATAGTTTAATAAACAGACCATTGTAAAATAGTTTACAAAGTACACATAAATTGCGTATTTAAGAGTCATGTTGGAATTATAAGTACGCTCTTTTTTTAGAATTTAGCCATTGGAACTTTGAAAATTTAATGACAGATTTAATTCAATGGGAGCAACTATATTTGATTGAATATAGTGGCATTTTGGGTGTGCTTAAAGACTTTTGACTATGTTTCTGTAGTCAATCGTCTGTGTGTGTATACGTAAAATCCGTTTCCAACTTACAACCACTTTACAATATCTTGTCTACTAATTATTTTCTCGAAACTATAATCATAGGTTGACTATTTTTAATACGCTTTTATTAGCTTCATGCCTATGTTAGTATGTAACGGAATCTTTGAACATGATTTTGACCCCCTTGAAAACGTCGGATTAACTCGAAATTTGGTATTATTAAGGACCGATGACAATTCAATATTTTAAACACTTTGATCCGTTATCCTTACTAGGATAATTAGGATTAGCGATTTTTCGTTTTCCTGAAACACGGAGTGTCTGCGTCAAGACCAAAAAGGGAAACTACCAGGCGCGCTAAAAATTGACAAATAAATAATAGTTTTAAAAAATTAAAAAAGACGCTTTCTTAAAAAGTCCAACTAAAAAATAGAAAATAAATTTTAATTAATTTGAATTAAAAATAGTGGAAGAAAAATTATTTTTTTGTAAAAAAAAGTGTGGGGTGCATGGTATCAATAGTTCTAAATATTTTGCTAATAACCTGAAAAGCACCCCATTTAGTTGGATTTTGTATAAAAGCATTTTTTTTTTACTATTTTTTATCAATAGTCAAAATCGATTTAGTGCTCTACAAGTTAAGGTAATCACTACTTTCAAATCGAATCCGAACAAGCATTTATTATGGATTCTAATTTAGAGAATCAGGAGACTTCACACTCGAAGTTACAAATAATATGGCAGTGAATTTCAAGGACCAGGCAACTAACTATGCTCTCATTCGTCGAACGCACACATTAAACCATACAAAATGAATTAATTCACGCTTCAATTGGCACCGCGCGCTGTTAATTAGAAGTACATGTATCGTGAGAGTCATAACCGTTGCATTGAATTGTATTTTTACACGAATAAGCTCCATTACAAATGCGTTTGGCATTCACTTGACTGTGCATTGTGTATTTGTAGCCGCTGTGTGATACTTTCTGTGAGATCTCATTGAGGATATGGTAGTAACGAACCACAAGAACTAGAATAAGGTTATGAAAAGATATGCTGTCAGAATGATTAATGAATGATTTGTAATAAAATTGTATTTTTATTGTATTTTTTTTTTTTTAAACAATTACGCCACATTAACTGGTCCCGTGATAAGTTTGTAAAGAACTTGTGTTACAGGTACCAGATAACGGAAATAAATGTAAGATTTTTTTATTATACACATACATATATTTAATATACATCCATAACCCTGGAAAAGACATTTATATTTACCATACAAATATCTTCCCTTGGCGGGATTCGAACTACTACTCCAAACATCTACTCCAAAACTTTAAAATTATCCTGTGCTAATCCTTAGCCAAATTATGCAGACAGTGGCTTTGTAGAAGCTAACTTAAGGAATTAGCTCACAACAATATTCCCCATGAAAACGTCATACGTCAACTGAAGTAATTAGAAGATGCAAGTCGCACATTTTGTATAAAAGAAGTTTATTTACCACATTACGTGAACGCAATCGGCCGAGAAGAATAAGAATTGGCTTCTTAAACAATAAGCAAACGAACCAGACTGCTGTAGGCTTAAAAGCTCTTTAAGTAGTTATTCTTTCTTCCAAAAACCTTTTTTTAAAATGATTAAAATATCACCACTAGGTTTTAAGTGGTTACTGGAGCCCATAGACATCTATAACGTAAGTGCGCCACCACCATGAGATATAAGTTCTAAGGTCTCAGTATAGTTACAGCCGCTACCCCACCCTTCAAACCGAAACGCATTACTGCTCCACTGCAGAAATAGGCAAGGTCGTCGTACCTACCCATGCGAACCCACAAGAGGTCCTACCATCAGTAATTACGCAAATTATAATTTTGCGGGTTTGATTTTTATTACACGATGCTATTCCTTTACCGTGGAAGTCAATCGTGAACATTACTTAAGTACGTATTTCATTAGGAAAATTGGTACCCGCCCGCGGGATTCGAACACCGGTGCATCGCTACATACGAATGCACCGGACGTCTTATCCTTTAGGCCACGACGACTTCAAATTTCCGTCTTTTCGAATATTTTACAGTTTTCCTGGTCACGTTTGCAGTTTTTAACTTTACAACGGTAGGCAGCGGTTTGGCTAACGGTAGGCAGCGGCTTGGCGAACGGTAGGCAGCGGCTTGGCTAACGGTAGGCAGCGGCTTGGCTAACGGTAGGCAGCGGCTTGGCTCTGCCCCTGGCATTGCTGACATCCATGAGCGACGGTAACCACTCACCATCAAGTGGGCCGTATGCTCGTCTGCCTACCCGGCAATAAAAAATAAAAAAATAAAACATTTTTTTTAGGATAAGCAGAGGCCACCGGTGTACAATCCTGAGGACTACGCGACCTCACTGAAGAAGTGGGGCAAGAAGGCCGGCGCCGCGTCGCTCTACGAAGTCGACACTACACAGGAGATGAATAAATCCAGAACTCTACCCAACCCGAACAGAAAAGACTTCAGGTACCTAACTGATTGGACATATCCATATTTAGGGTAATTTAAGGCTTTGAGATAAAGAGAAAGAAGGAGGATCGATGTTTTTTTTATTTATTGCTTAAATGGGTGGACGAGCTCACAGCCCACCTGGTGTTAAGTGGTTCCTGGAGCCCATAGACATCCACAACGTTAATGCGCCGCCCACCTTGAGATATAAGTTTTAAGGTTGGCTAAGTTACAACGGCTGCCGAAACACATTACTGCTTCACGGCAGAAATAGGCAGGTCGGTGGTACGTACCCGTGCGGACTCACAAGAGGTCCTACCACCAGTAATTACGCAAATTATAATTTTGCGTGTTTGATTTTTATTACACGATGTTATTCCTTCACCGTGGAAGTCAATCGTGAACATTTGTTGAGTACATATTTAATTAGAAAAATTCGTACCCACCTGCGGGATTCGGACCCCGGTGCATCGCTACATACGAATGCAGCGGACGTCTTATCCTTTGGGCCACGACGACTTCTATGTTAAGGTTTTAATCGTTTCGCGTCTTTATACCACACAATTGAGGCTTTGATCGCATGTCTCAGGGAGTGTGATGGAATTCACTCTAAGCTGTACCCAATAAATACGGCATACTTAATGCCATTTAATCAAAATAAGAGTTAGATTAGAAAGAATAAAAGGAAAGATCTAAATAATAATAAATGAATACTTCGGGACTCATATATGTGTATGTACGTGACCTGATAAGTGCTATTTTTATTTACAGAAACCCAAGCATGAGTCTGGGCGAGGAAATGAGTCTACGCCAATTCGGGTCCCCGAGCGAGTTACTAGTGAAACTACGCGCCGATCTGAGACTTTCCTTCCCAAGGTAAACGTTGATAGCGATTTAAAACACGATTTCCATATAAAATTACCCACTATAAATCGTTAAGCCGTTCATAAAATATCATTGAAGTAGTGTGGCGCAAGTTATGAGCGGACAAAACGAATTCGAAAGTAGGTTATTTTAAGAAAAATCTTATACCTTTAAACGAGCAATTCTTGTATATTAATATATAATTATATAATCTGAATCTCGGAAACGGCTCCAGCGATTTTCATAAAATTTAGTATACAGGGGATTTCGGAGGCGATAAATCAATATAGCTTCGCTTTATTTTCAATAATGTTGTATTATTCGTGTTTTCAATAATCAATTCTTCCCGACATCTATTGGCGAATAATAATACTATTTTTCTTAATTGAGGGCAACTAACCGCTTTAAAGACACAACAAGATGGCGTTATCAAAAAAAAAAACGAGCAAAGCTCGGTCATTGTCTAGTCTTTATTTGCATTGAAAACTCATTTGTTGAGACCTTGTATATTAAGAATTGTCATGTTACTAACAGAATATTGATATGGGGTACACAGTAAATGTTTCAGAATAACTTAAATGAAAAGAATATTATACGCTATAAAAAAAAATATTGCCCATGTAGGCAGACGAGCATACGGCCCACCTGATGGTGAGTGGTTACCGTCGCCCATGGAATTCAGCAATGCCTCGTTTAAAGAAGGACACGACTTTAAATGTCACTTCTTTGATTACGAAACATCGCATTAGTCTTTGCCTTGTGCTATAAAAAACAAAGATACAAAGGTAGCCCAGTGAAAATATTAGTAGGGATGTCAGTATCATTAATTTTACTAAAATATGGTTTCAGAAAATAATATTATATACTAAAATTGGTAAAACTCACTCCGTGATAAACGAACGCCACGGAAAATTGAAGCAAAACTAAAAAAGTGTCGTGTAATTGCTCCAGTGGTTGCCTCACCTCTCACAGTTTAGAAATTCACATTATTGAACCGGTAATGAAGGAAGAATCGGTGGCACCATCTAGCCGGTCTTCGCTTATCCCTCCAGCTACAGTTCGATGGTCTGACCTGGGGTTCTTAGGTATAGGATGGCAGCGGAACATGAGTTTCGCGTGAAACATACCGTCTTATTTAGGTTTTCTTCTTCTTCTTAATTTTTTATTGTACACACAGTTAATACAATACAATAATTGCGAAAAGTTATAAAATGGCGAGCTTAACTCAACAGTTGAGTTATCTACCAGCTAACCGTTCTTAAAGAGGGAGAGCTTTACATAGGTGGGTAGAAGAGTACAATCTAATCAATTTACTTATTGATGCAATATACAATACCAATAAAATTATTAAAAAAAACAGTAATACATAATATATCAGACTATATACATACACAATTACACACATAAATAACATAAACATATATTACATACACGTACATTTATAATGAAATACATAAAATAAATACATATAAGTAATACTAAGTCGATAGATAGTGCTCTTTTAATGCCTTCCTGAATACTTCAAGTGAGGGGCTTGCACGGATTGAGTGCGGAACTGAGTTTTGTTCTGTTTCAATCGACGTTCGGACGCGGATTGATAAAAAACGAAGAGTTCTAAGGATGAACTCCGCTACCCCCTCTACGAACCCCTCACATGTCTGTTGCGAGAACTGCGACTTGACAACGCGACCGACGTTGGAACCAGAGCACTGAGTTCTTCCTGGGTCTTCTCGGTTGGTATCGATTCCGACTTGGTGGTAGGTTCAACGAACCTCTGCTCTTGCCAGGGTTAGTGTTAGCAAAGTCTCCCAAGCTGAACCTCGTGAACTCGCCTAAGCGTTCGGTAATGCTAACATAACTCCTCTCGTTAGGCTCTGACCATAGGCAGGATAACAAATGTGGAATCTTTGTCGGCTGTATTGCCAACACAAAACGAATAAAAGGACAAAATAAATTTTAAGTTATTAAATAGTCGATAAAGCTTATGAATTAAACACCTCTGTTTCGCTCTCAACGATTTGGAGACTATAGTAAACCTCTAATAACCTACCTGTAAAATATAGATGGAAATATTTTGTTCGTTTTTATTAACGACATTAAAATTCTTCAATTACACAAAACTCAATAAACTCTTTAGTTGGCATTATTAGAGCGATTTCTTTAAATACCAATACAATACCTATCATGCTGTCGCAAAACAATAATATGTTCCGATTTGACAAAAACAGCCGTTGAGACTATTGCTCCGTATCTTTAGACGTTTCGTAAAATAGTCCTCCACTCTTAACTCATCCGATGATGCTCGAGCATTCCTCCCAAACTTACTCGAGTTTGGTATTTTTAGTCGACAATACAATATTCCTCTACTGTCCTTGAGTGAGGTAGAGTCGTGTTATTGCGTCACCACGACAACATCAGTTTGGGGAAAATTTGATCAAGCTAGCATCAAACCCATAGAGTTCTGTAGTCTATGGTCATTGTTTAATGTCAAAGTCAAGCTGCCACTGTCTGTTTGATACTAGAAGCATTGAACTTGTTTGATGTTTTAGTTGCTGAGTTATTCGTAAATATGTGTGCATGCGGTAAATTTGAAAGTGTATTATTTATTTTTTAACCCATTATTATTTTAAATTTCGGACCCGGTTTTGTATTTTTATTCGCCGTATTTGTGTGATTTTGATTGCATCGTGTTGTTGCAGTGCTTTTCCTCAACCACCAGTTTATTATTATATAAATAAAACATATAATCGCATTGACTTTATTTATTAGGTAGTAAGCAAAATATGACTCTTATGTAGGTAAATAAAATAAGGAGTTTCAAATATCTAACCACGAGTCTAAACAAGAGGGGTGACGCAATAACAGGACTCTACGTCACTCGAGGACAGTTGAGGAATATTGTATTGTCGACTAAAAATACAAAACTCGAGTAAGTTTGGGAGGAATGCTCGAGCATCATCGGATGAGTTAAGAGTGGAGGACTATTTGACGAAACGTCTAAAGATACGGGCATAAGCATACCAAAACGCGCGTTGGAGGTTGAGTCGAGTCGAGTTAAGCTCGTGTGAACGACTAAAGATACGGGCGTACGACCTCAGGCCGCAAGAAGAGGTTCAGGAGGACATTCAAGTTGTAATGCCTATGAGCTTGGTTCACCTGAGTGAGTTTGTTCACCAATCTGAACGGGTAATACTAAGTGTGATCTGAGCATATCAAATTGAGACATTAAATCAATATAGTAGATTGGGATACACTAAGAGACAAGCTCGCCAAACACCCAACGCTTTATCGAGACTTTTGTCATAGCATGAATACTGCTTTGAGACAGTAAGAACAACAGAATTGATTTAAATAAACAAGGCTATTTACATGAAATTTCAATCTGAATGATCAATACATATAATTTGTTTTTATGAGTGGACGAGCTCACAGCCCAGCTGGTGTTAAGTGGTTACTGGATCCCATAGACATCTACAACGTAAACGCGCCACCCACCTTGAGATATAAGTTCTAAGATCTCAGTATGGCTACAACGGCCGCCCCACCCTTCAAACCGAAACGCGTTACTGCTTCACGGCAGAAATAGGCAGGGTGGTGGTACCTAGCCGTGCGGACTCACAAGAGGTCCTGCCACCAGTAAAAAATTTGCATTTCCATTCCTAAAATCAGTCAAAATGTTACCCTAAATGTTTTCGTAGAAGCTATACGTTTGCGAAAAATGATAAAAAAGAAATTGCACATAAAAACCCTTATTACGGAGCTGTCGTCATTTCAACTTTGCGTTTCGCGCGATTTTAACGCGGGCCACGACCACAGGAGGAAGCGGGAGCGAGTTACCATATTTCAACTGTGCTTTCCTAGTCGAATGAACTGAAGCTTAAAACCTGCGGGCATATTTAAGCAGCATATGCAGGCAGCGGCTTGGCTCTGCCCCTGGCATTGCTGAAGTCCATGGGCGACGGTGACCACTCACCATCAGGTAGGCCGTATGCTCGTCTGCCTACGAGGGCAATAAAAAAAAATTCAAAATCATTTCATTGTCATTGAGTATGCTTACTAAAAGGTAAAACAAATACTCTCCGGTCTCAAGAAATGCCAGTCCTGAACTGAACTAGCAGACTAAGCTCAGTGGTCTTCTCTGTTTTGTATATTATTGAAGTGAAGCTTCTTTAGGTGCTGAGAAAGCAAAATTTAACTCGCGACAGATTCGTTACGGTTAGAGAGAAAAGATACAACTTAGCACGAGCGAGGGTGAGAAAATAGAGTTTCGCGAACCACTCGACCGTGAAGAGAGGGAGCAAGCGTCATCCTTTCTCACACATTTTGTTTACGGGCATCGGCAACTAGATGGCTTTTTATTCGTTTCTCATTGCTCCTGTAGATGGCAGTAGCATATCAACTATCTTATTGTATTTGTAATGAAGGATTTAATTTTTTTTCTATTATTATATGAATTAAAATTTAAAGAAATTGTGAAAAGGTTTCTCTTATACACAGCATTCCCTATTACAAGAGAAATTTGGTTTAAGGATGAAAAATGAAAAAAACCATAATACTACAAACCGCAAAAGAAGATTCACTTCTTTCACGTGCGCCAAGTTGCACGCTCACCTTTTTACTAAAAATAAAAATTGTTGATAATTACGGTTTGTGTTTGTAACAACTTTTATATAAATATATACTATAACGAAAGTTTTTGAATAAATACAGTGAAATCATTCGAAACACCGTCAGCTTGATTTAATTATCGCTGTGTCGGCCGTCAGCATAGAATTTATACAAAAGTTTAGCTCAGACCCTTAAATCGAATACAATTAGTAACTATGCCCCCCCTCGTAGGCCCCTCAGGCCGACTCGCGGCGTTCGGTGACGACCAAAAGGCAGAGCTGCTGGCCGATACATTGCAAACCCAGTGCACCCCCAGCAATCAATCCGCAGACCCCACGCTCGAGAACAGATCTTCTTTACCACCCTCAGACGCGTTACCACCCGTTATCCCGATAGAAGTTAAAGACCTAATCAAATACCTATGTCCTCGCAAGGCCTCCATTTCCGACGGCATATCTATTAAACTTCTACCAACCCAACTCATCGTGATGTTTGCAACTATTTTCAATGCCGCTATGACGAACTGTATCTTTCCCGCGGTGTGCAAAGAAGCAGACGTTATCGGCATACATAAACCCAATAAATCGACAAATTATCCGAAGAATTACCATCCGATCAGCCTCCTCATGTCCCCAGACTAACTGTACGAGCGTCTGCTCTACAACCATTTATTTCTACAACCATCATCAATTATGTTTAAAGACACTATTCTCATCCACTTCGTGGCCAAACGAATAACACTTTCTTAAATTACTCTAACCGCTCCTGTGAATCCTGTAGTCGAGTTATTTTTTTGTCTTCAAATTACACGGCAACACTTACTTGGAAATTGTAAAGATACCAGCTCTCGTTTGTAATGGAGTTTATTTTGTTTATGCATTTTTTTTGTTCTTTTTTGTGTAATCAAAGTTTTGAGATTAAACGTATTTAGCCCTTTTCCGGAGCACACCTTTGTTCAGAAAGCATATTATACTTTTTAGATATTATTTTTGCATTAACAACACGATCAGTAATAAAATACTTATCTTAAACTGACCTCAAGATGAGATTCTCAAGTCGGATACATTATCAAAATCCAAAAATTTACACTAGAGAATAGAATGGGCGGTTGGCCTTATTTATCTTAGACCATAGACACAGCCCACTGAGTTTCTCGCCGGATCTTCTCAGTGCGTCGCGTTTCCGATCCGGTGGTAGATTCTGCGAAGCACGGCTCCTACTTGGGTCAGTGTTAGCAACATTTCCGGTTTGAGCCCCGAGAGCTCACGTACAAGCTAGGGTAACGCTGATATAGCCTCTCAAGCCTATCAGCATAAGGAGATTTAAAAAAAATCCGATCACAACTATCCGACATGATCTGCCGCGTATGTGTTACCTTTCCTTTCAAACCCACCATACTACGAAAACACAAGTTTTTTGATAACAGCTAAATTTGCTTTCATTGTTCGCAGTTTCGTCCAGGAGTTCGCCTGTGAGCCTCTAGATGGGGTCAGTCTGCTTCTGGAGCTGCTGCGGAACGTTCAGCTTAGTCAGTCCGGAGAAGGAGCTAGAGGACCTCCAGCTGTGAGGAGACGGCCACTGCTGGATGAACTGGCGTGCTTGTAAGTAATCCCGGCACTGGAGCTGGACTATAAGGTGGAATCTTTTTTTCTTTTTCTTTTTTTTTTCTATTTATTCGCTGCTAGCTTATGAGGCTATTCCAGCCACGCCCGGAGGGGTGGGTGAACTCACGGGCTCAACCTGAGAGAATTTGCTAACACTAGCCCTAGCAAGAGCAGTGCTTCGCAGAATCTAGCACTGGATCGGAATCGCGACCCACTGAGAAGTTCCGGCGAGAAACTCAGTGGGCTGAGTCTATGGGTAAGACAGGAACCGAAGTCCTTATTGTAGAATTGCTGCTATATATTTCATTCATGCTATATGCATGGCTAAATTATTTCGTTAATTATTTTGAATATTGGATAATAAATTTAAAAATGTGAATGATTTTGCATGCATATTAATAGTGTAAATTTTTTTGGTATGAAAAGCAAGAAATAAAAGGCTTTTTTATTTATTTATTTTTTTTATTTTTTTATATGCATGGCTATCATAAATTATTTAATTAATGTATCCTACATTCAGGCAAATACAACAGTTTCCAGTTTGCTAAGTGAAAAAAAGAAGGCGCTAAAATGAATTTGTTGTTTTGACTGCCGAAAGTAAATAATGGGTCTGTTTAAAATATTGAATTGTCATCGGTCCTTGATAAGTATGTCGAATTTCGAGTTAATCCGACGTTTTGAAGGGGGACAAAATCATGTTCAAAGATTCCGTTACATACTACATACTTGGAAGCTAACAAAAGCGTATTAATGTTTATATTTATTATTATATTTAATATTTTCTTACTTTCACAAAAACAAATGCACCTACCACAGAACTCTCTACACCACCCTTGGTTGCTCGGTAGGGACCGCCTCGGACATTAAGTCCGCTATTGTACCTTAGTGCATTACTACATAGTATAAAACAAAGTCGCTTTCTCTGTCCCTATATCCCTATGTATGCTTAAATCTTTAAAACTACGCAACGGATTTTGATGCGGTTTTTTTAATAGATAGAGTAATTGAAGAGGAAGGTTTATATGTATAATAACATCCATAAAATAGTGGAGAAATCAATAATAAATTACAGTTTCCGAAGCGTAGCGAGGGCGGGTCGCTAGTAAATAAATAAATTATGAAAGAAGAATACAGACGTTTGGTCCTTTACCCGCAGACAGTGTCTATGGAGTTGCTGCCATCGATACCCTGATGGTGTCAGGAGACTCGTGGCAGGCCCCAACGGAGCTTATACTCTGACAGTCTGCATTATGTCTACTGTTAACAAATCCAGGATATTGGCATTGCAGGTAACGTTTTTTGGCATCCCGCCATGAGACCAAAGTCTCTAAAGTATTTTTTTTATTGCTTAAATGGGACGAGCTCACAGCCCACCTGGTGTTAAGTGGTTAGTGGAGCCCATAAACATCTACAACGTAAATGCGCCACCCACCTTGAGATATAAATTCTAAGGTGTCAGTATAGCTACAACGGCTGCTTCACCCTTCAAACCGAAGCGCATTCCTGCTTCACGGTAGAAATAGGCGGGGTGGTTGTACCTACCTGTGCGGACTCACAAGAGGTCCTACCACCAGTATTTTTGCGTTAGAATAATCAATTTTGTACTGTGTCCTTGATCTTCCCCAGCTCCTAACAAAAGCCTGCTACCCTCCAGCAAATGGCCACAGCATGATATCCGAAGCCCTATCCACGTTGCGTCTTCGTTACGGAGAGCCGGTCCGCTTCAGGTTTTTAGTCGGAATGCTGCAGAGCACTGGAGGCTCTGGTGAACTTCAGGCAGCCGGGTTAGCCTTCATCAATGGACTGCTGATCAGCACTCCGACTCCTCAGAGGAAGTTGTACATCCAGGCCGAATTGGAGCAGGCCGGTTTTGATATCGTCACTCTGAAGAAGGTGAGTTGTTTTTTTTCTTTCAATGTTTTTGTATATAATTTATTAGAACAATATAACGTGATTATTCATAATAATATGCAACTGCCATTTTCTTTATTCTGAATAAATATTACGAAAGAATGGAGGAACCTGCTACTGTTGCCTGGCATTGCTGATGTCCTTGAGCGACGACATCCACGCACCATCACGTGGGTCGTGTGCTCATTTGCTTCTTAAAGTCATAAAAACGGGCTTTCTTTGCTAGATGTGTGCTTTTCTGTGATCTGTAAAGTTACTCTCTCCCCCTTTCTCTCTCTCTCTCTCTCTCTCTCTCTCTCTCTCTCTCTCTCTCTCTCTCTCTCTCTCTCTCTCTGTGTGTGTGTGTGCGTGTNTGTGCGTGTGCGTGTGTGTGTGTGTGTGTGTCTCTACATATTATTTAATAATAACTTTAGATTTACTTTCATTCCAGATGGCAGCGAAACTTCAAACTCCCAATGACCTAATATCGAAGGAAATTGAAGCATACGAAAAACAATTGATAGACATTGACATACTAAGCGAAAAAGCGAACGTGGCTCAAAAAGAGAAAGACGCTCTTCGATACAAGCTAGACTTGCTCGAGAAAAGAGTTAAGGTTGAGATCTAATATCGAAACTTTAAATGACCATATACCAATATAATAATAATTAATGTCCTAAAAAACAAACATGAAATAATTGCATTACTAATTAAATTTATAAACCGTTAGCCGCTCCACTTAATGTTTATTCTTAATGAATCATCATTAAATAAAGAGCAATAGAGAGAGGGCTGTTCCCTGCGAAATCGAATCAGGAATAAGGGGCCAACCATAAATAACGTCACACGAATTTTAGGACTTTTGACCTTCCCTCGTCCTTGTCACAGGTTGTCACATTTTTGTGACCCCCCCCCCCCCCCCCTATCAACGTGTGACGTAATTTATGGATGACCCCTAAGGTGATTCGCAGAAACAGTAATGCGTTTCAGTTTGAAGGGTGGGGCAGCCGTTGTAACTATACTTGAGACCTTAGAACTTATATCTCAGGGTGGGTGGCGCATTTACGTCGTAGATGTCTATGGGCTCAAGTAACCACTTAACACCAGGTGGGCTATGAGCTCGTCCAACCATGTAAGTAATAAAAAAAAAAGAGTGGATGGCCCCTGGGGCCGAAAAGTTTCGATCAGCGACCACGCCCCGTAAGGCTTAACGTAGATAGGCCTCCACGAGGTGGACTCACGAAATGCTAAAAAAATTGACGGAGACCCGCTGGATGTGGGCTGGGCAGAACCAGTCATTTGGGCTAATCTTGAGGAAGGCCTATGTCCAGTAGTGTACCTCTTTGACAGCAGATACAGAATACAGACGGGATATTTTTTTTGTTACGATTGTTTATTGGCTTTTAATAGTCACATAAAAAGACTAGCCGTACTCGCCCGCTTCGCTGCGCATTTAAAATGAACATTATTATTTATTGTCATTATTATTAGGGAGTCCAACACTCATATAAATATTAGCCTATCCATTAAGTACATGTATTTTCTACACTGATACCAGGTTTCAAGTCAGTCGGATGCATGGTTCAGTAGTTATAAAGGAACATCCGTAAGAACCACTGTAGATTTATATATTAGTATAGATAAACCTAAATACAGCTAATAAACTAATAAAAAATCGAAATCATTTGAAATAAACATGTTACAAATCATCTAAAATAGTTTACATAATATACTGAACAATGAAGTCAATATTCTCAGTTGCTATAATGATATAATACCAACACTAGCTTTGTGAGAAAGAGACAGATTGATAGCCCCCTTTCAATCCCTATCCTAACCTGCAATTTGTACCAAAAAACTCACGTAACAATTTCGTGATTCACTACAGTTTTTGATGTACCCTAAAAAAATCAAATAGCACAAAAAGAAATACAACAGCAATAAAATATTTAATTACAGATCCTGCAAGAAGAAAAAGGTATACTTTTATCCTTGGAAAAATGCCTGAAGGAGAAATGCTGTGAGCTGCAAGAGGAGGTGTCTTCGTTAAGATCTGAACACGGAAATTCCAATCGAAAAAAAAGTTTTTCAACGAAGAAAAAAAACTCGGTTCATAAAAACAGAGGTAGGTAAATAATACAGTAAGGTGGTGGTCCTATGACAATTTTTTATATAGATGCCGTGGTCTAGACACTGCCCACGGCCGGACTTGATACATAATAGTCTCGATTACATTAATGTTTTATTTATTTATTTTTATTGCCTTTGTAGGCAGACGGGCATACGGCCCACCTGATGGTGAGTGGTTACCGTCGCCCATGGACTTCAGCAATGCCAGGGGCAGAGCAAGCCGCTGCCTACCGCTTAATACTCTCCACAAGCCTCGTTTGAAGAAGGACATGTCATAGCGCTCGGGAAACACCGTGGAGGGGAGCTCATTCCATAGCCGGATGGTACGGGGCAAAAAAGACCTCTGGAAACGCACTGTGGATGACCGCAGTGGCTCCAGGTAGTATGGATGAACTCTACTCCGGTGGCGGGCGGTGTTTCCTACCCTCTGTGTCAGTCATGTTGGAGAGAGGGGGTTGCGGTAGGTGTTTTTCTTTTTAGAGGCCCAAATTGTCGCTAAGATTGGAGAGGCCTATGTCCAGCAATGGACGTCTGTGGGCTGAAAGATAGAAGATAATAATATATCTTACGATAAATCTAAATAATCATTGGTTGTAGATGAGTCCTCACCACCGGAAGACGAAGGCATCAGCTCATCAGAAAGGTCACTAAGTCCTGATGGAGATCCCCAAAGAGACTCCATGGTATACGAGATATTTAATATCAAAAACGAAACCTTTGACATGATACGCAACAAACGCATTCTGCACAAGAAAATTGAGAACAAAAAGACCGAATCAAAGAAGTCACTGGACGACGAAGACGAAACTACTATAGAAGACGTTATACAAGAACTCAGAAATATTGTTAACAAAGCTGAAACAGAGCAATACGCTAAAGACATCAACGATGACAGATCATCAAGGTGCAACCAGAATTCGGAAATCAGTATTCCCATAAACAACATAGACCGCAAGAACCACAGTGAAGAAAAAGAAGACTCGATCACCAGCACAAGACACAGCATACAAATAAGAAACGGCACTGATTGTTCAGAGGATAACTTCGAAGATGACCAGGAGGCTGTAATCGTTCCGAGCAAAATCGTGCCTCATCCGCCGCGGAGAGCTAAGAGCTTGCTTCATTTGTTCACCCCACCGGTCGACCAAGGGTTACTGTACAATAAACCACCCCCAGATATATACGACGAGCATTTCTATTCCAGCGACGAGGGTTCGGATTCATTGCTCAGCTCGTCCCGGTGTCAAGGTCAGAACAGCAAAAAGGATTCGATTAACAGTTTCGATTTCAAGGAATGTCGGGCAGTCTTTAGTTCTACGGTTGAGAAAGACAAAGACGTGACCAGAACTAAGCGATCTAAGGCCCGTTCGAGAGACGAAAGTACGAAGACTTCGGTGAGAAGAAGCGAATCATTTCAAGCCTCAGAAAAAGGGTCCCGACAGCGAGAGCATATCGACAACCTCTTCAATCACGAAACAAATACGTCTAATAGAATTACACCCCAAAGATCAAGCAGCCGGGTCGACGAAATCGTCAGTTTGATAGAATCTAAGAAACTAACCAAAAGTCTGGATAGGATCGATGAAGGCCTGAACACAATGGTCGATATAGTCCTCCTAGATGAGCCCAAAAAGCCTGTCTGGCCTTACGAAAGACGGCAAAGATCCTGCTCTAGGACCAGCAGTGAAGTCGGGAACGAATCTCCCTTAGTTCCCGTTACCAGATCCACTAGCAAGCCGACTAACTTCCTGAAATACGACACGCGATCGTCCAGCAACAAACAAGAGTCATCTAAAACGGAACCCAACCAGAAATTTTACTTACCCGGCGCTAAATTCACCACGGGAGGTTTCGAAAATCAACCATTCAACAGTTCCACCTTCTTAGTGAAACGTGGACACTCAAATACCGGGTTTTACAGTGGAAATCACATGTTGAGAAACGCACCGGCCAGCATGACGAGTCTGGTCGGCAATGGACACGCGGATTTAAAGAGGACCTTGTCTCCAATGGGTTCGGTGACCAATTACGGAATCCACAAATTCGCGGACATGCCTTCCGGGCTGTATTAGTAGCTGTAATTACGCGTAATGGAAACCATCGACTAATTTAAGTACCTTATTATTTTTGTTTAGTGCAATATTACCCAAAACGGGAAGCTATTTAAAATGTGTGTTTTGAACGAATTATATTTGTAATTAATTTGTAGAAAAAGTTATTCTCAGTATTTCATGTAATATTCCACATAAGATTAGCTATTTTCGAAAGGAAATACTGTCGTCCAAAATTGGAGGAATAGAATAAAAAAACCTTCGTATCCGTTCTTTGGATAGTGCAGGGTATTGGAGCCAATCCGAAACGAAAACTTAGTAGTGAAGTAAGAACACAAGACATTATAAAAACATTGAGTGTATTACATATTTATTTAGCCAAGTTTTTCGCTTAGCGCGCTATGGAACTAAAACTGCAATGGAAGGTCGAGGGAGGAGAAGGGGATGGAGGGAGGAGAAGCGGAGAGAGAGAGGGGTTAAATTACGTTTTTTGTACATTGCGGTTTCGGCATCACGAGAACATAACACCTTTTACAGCTTGAGTATATTTATTAAACGTATTTTGTATCTTAGTAATTTTGTTGATTAGCAAAATTTGCTTAAGATCACCGTAATCACACTGCCATCTCCGAATAACATTTACTATGTAATTCTTGCAAACAAATGCATGTAACCTCATAATTTAATAAGATTCATACTACCGATTTAAGTTTTTGTTTATCTTGTGCAATCGCAACGATCACTGCCATCTTGGAACAAGTTTTTTTTTTCTTCTGTACTGTACATAATTATACATGTAATGGAATTATTTTATAATAAACAACGACAAACTTTTGTTGTAGTTTGATTTTACATTTTGTTAATCGTTGTGATTCTTGAATTTTCAATCACAGATTTCAGGACCCCTTGACAAACTATTAAGTAAACACACTTTAGGGCGGTAGTTGAAGGACTATGAGTCCTAGAATACTTAAGTGAAATTAGCAATTGAACATTTGAAGAACTTGTTGCGATATTAAGTACTGATTATAGAAATTTAAAACTTAAATAGCTTTGAATTTACTGATATACGTACCGTAAAATGGGGCGATTAGGGACAAATTCCAACTTTATGAGCAATTTTAAGGTAGTTGTTGATGTATATAATGCTATATCAGGATCAAAACGTTTGAGTCTTGGGGGCATCTTTGTTGTCTAATTTAAAATTATACAACTAGCATTCCAGTTTAAGCAAAAAATGCAAAAATAGGTGTAATCCCTATTTACCCGAAAATTGCGGTTAATTGGGACGAAATGAGAAATTTGCTAGGGTTGGCACTACTTTTATTTTTATATATAGTTTTAATTTATTTATTTATTTAGTTGCACCAACAAAGTGATCATCAATAAAAAAAAATGAAAAACTGACAAAAGTACATGGCAGACATCACCTCAATTATAGGTGCATTCGACAGTGCATTAACAACAATATATATATATTTATACATATATAGTGGGCTTTCTTAGAAACGGTCTATATTTCTCCGTTCTTGTTCTTGGTAAGTAGTTAGGGGCTGATATTTCTATCTAGGTTAAGAGATTAGGTGTGTCGGTTATTCCATGGATTAATCAGATGAATACCCCCACTCTGAACAAATATTAAATATTTTATTATGTATTACTTAGACATTTTTGTCCACCTTGAGATTTCATTGATCTTGTTACATGTCTCTGCAAAATCGACTTACTTATATTAAATTGCTTATCTATTTCAACTAAAGACTTATTCCCAATTTCGCTTCGAATAAACCAGATTTTTACCAACAAATTTAAAAAATATTGTTATAACTACATAGACAACCCTGCAAACCTGTACCTATTTATACTTAGGTCGTTTCCATTTCACGTATTCTCATCCCAATTGACCCCTTTTTCGTTGTTATTTGTACCTAAGACGTCCCCAAAATCCCCAAAAGCAACAGATTTTTACATGTATTTTTATTTAATAAAATACATTAAAACCAATAACAACTGAGACTTACCTTTTATATACAGTCGTGGTCAACTAATTAGGGACAATCTCTAGTTAAGCCAAATTGTGAATTTTTTTTTTATTTTCCAACGAGTCTTAGCAATATTCCATATCTTTTACATGTAAGTGTAATTAGTCATTTATGTGCGCGATTATACAAACAATAACAACTTCTTAAACATTAAACCTCTTTACAGTATAGCTGATACAATATCATAGTGCTATTGGTTCAAAGAATGCTGGCTGGCCATTTAATTAGGGACACTGAGGTATTGCGTTCTAATTTCAAAATTGGAATTTTAATACTTTTTTGTTTCTTTTCTTATTGTTTAGTGGTCCTTTTTGCCGCAATCCAGATTCTTTATTTTAAGTTTTGAGAAATATTTTGAAGAAAAATGGGCAAAAATAAAAGTTGCGATCCAACACTACGATAAATTATCGTTATCGTTAAAAATAAAAGTTTATCGAGCGTGGTTGGTCATACCGAAGGATAGTACAACATTTAAATTGTTCAAAAACTATGGTATGCAATGCAGTGCAACATTTCAAGCCCTATAACACATCTTTAAATGTGTCCAGAACAAAAAGATCGAGAAAAACGACTCCGCAAGAAGATAGAATGATAACCAGGTTAGCTAAGAAAGATCCGTTTCTAGGCTCTTTTTTAATTAAACACGAAGTGTTTGGGGCCAACGAAAGAGCCGGTGTATCTGCGAGGACCGTTCGACGACGTTTGGTAGAAGCAGGGTTGTTCGGAAGAGTGGCTCGCAAAGTACCGTTGTTGAAGAAACAACATAGAAATGCTCGTTTGGCATTTGCACGTAAATATGGACATTGGACCTACGCCCAATGGCAACATGTACTTTTCTCTGACGAGACCAAGGTTAATTTGATTTCTTCAGATGGAAGACAATATGTACGGCGTCCTGTAAAAGCGGAAATGAATCCAAGATTCACAAAAAAACAGGTGAAACATGGCGGTGGAAACATTAAAATATGGGGTTCATTTTCTGGACGTGGAGTGGGGCCTGTGAGGAAAGTTCAGGGTAACTTAGACCAACATCAATACAAGGCAATATTGGATGAAATTATGCTTCCCTATGCTGAGGAGCATCTCCCTATTATATGGACGTTTCAGCAGGATAACGACCCGAAACATACCGCCCATTCAGTCAAGTCGTTTCTTACCAGTCAGTTTGTATCGGTGCTAAATTGGCCAGCAAATAGCCCGGACCTCAACCCGATTGAGCACCTTTGGCATGAAATCAAGAAAAAAGCTGCCACTTATCGTAATACAAATTTGGATGAACTTCATGAAGCTTTTTGTGAGGCATGGGCAAACATTCCTGTCGAAACATGTCAGAAACTGATAATGTCTGTGCCACATCGGTGTCAAGCGGTAATTACTAACAAAGGTTTTGCTACTGGGTACTGATTTTACACGTAATATAAGATTATAGATTATAAGTTATAAGATTATAAGAAGATTATAAGTTTTGTGTAACTGTATTTTTCATTATAGTTTACTGTCCTTAATTAAATGTCCACTACAGAATTGTACCTTAATATTTAATACATGTTTAATCTTTGATATTAAATACTTTTTCTATTTATTAAATCTTTTATTTACAGCCATTTATAGCATAATAATCGGATCACATTTTGCAAATAATAGGTGTTGAGAAATCAATAGGGTTTTATATTTAAATGTACATAACCGGTTATAGCCCTTCACTATCTTAAATGTCCCTAATTAGTTGACCACGACTGTATATGCTGGTTCAAACACTAAATAACGTTTATAAATCATAGTCGTCTTCTATTATTATCAAATAAATAAAAGAGAGCAAAGTTTCTAGGACTAAAGTAATTACCACCACAGGAAGTTAATTTGAAACGCGATTTTTTATAAGTTATCAGCTATTATCATGCATATTCAGAGTTGTTTTGTGAACTTTCAACATTCTACTATTAAACTACAAAAAATGGAAGATTTTGCAACGAATATAAAACTTATATTGAGCGTCGAAAGATTTTCCCGGTTTTTTCCCGATTCGCCTCTCAATCCCTAATCGCCCCATTTTACCGGTACCTATCTTGCTTTTAATTATTTATCTATGCAAAATATATAGACAATACACGTTTTTTTAAAGGGATTTTATGACCTGGTAACGAAGACCTTGAAGTCATGTCTTATTTTAATTTATATTGGATTATAATTAATATGGAGTGAAATGAAATGAAACGAAATGAAGATGTTTAATTTAAGACATTAATCAACTGAGATGAAATTAAATGAAATGAGATTATATGGGATGAAATATAATCTCAGTAAAATGGTGGTCATTTACTGAGATTTTGTCAGTGGACTTTTTGGAGGATCCCGAGAAGTTACGTCCAGCGGCTTTGTTTCATTTTCCCACATTTGTGCACTTTCACAAATATTAAACAGTTAACCACCGTTTTTACACATTTAAACCTAAAGAAACACTAAATAGACAAAATAAAACAGATCACACAACTTCACTCCTGGCGTTCCCGCCAAAAAGTTCCAGACAATACACTTAATATGACACGTAGATTATAATATGTACCGGTAAAATGGGGCGATTAGGGACAAATTCCAACTTTATGACCAATTTTAAGGTAGTTGTTGATGTATATAATGCTACATCAGGATCAAAATGATTGAGTCTTGGGGGCATCTTTGTTATCCAATTTAAAACTATGCAACTAGCATTCCAGTTTAAGCAAAAAAAGCAAAAATAGGTGTAATCCCTATTTACCCGGAAATTGCGGTTAATTGGGACGAAATGAGAAATTTGCTAGGGTTAGCACTACTTGGTTTTAATTAATTTATTTATTTAGTTGCATCAACAAAGTGATATATATATATATAACTAAAACTTGATTACATTTATTTACTTATGGTTAATTTATATTTACTTGGGAAATGATCCGCGACAGATTTTTCCTATAAGTTGTGAGACAATTTAAAAAAAACATCTATTTCATCACTTAAAATTAGTTCAGCGCAATCGGACAACTCCGAATGAACATTCACGGAGACCATGCTACCGTGGACATTATTGTTGTCCCAAAGGATTCTGTATATGGGAGAGTAAGCACCTAAATTCGAACGAGTGGGCATATCTAAAAATGGAAAACAATACGTAACTGATAATATAAATATTTACCAAACAATAAAATAACACATTGATAATTTTAATTAAAAGTTCTAGACAAAAACATCATGAATAAGCCAAATTTTTACCAACAAATTTAAAAAATATTGTTATAACTACATAGACAACCCTACAAACCTGTACCTATTTATACTTAGGTCGTTTCCATTTCACGTATTCTCATCCCAATTGACCCCTTTTTCGTTGTTATTTGTACCTAAGACGTCCCTAATATCCCCCAAAACAACAGATTTTTACATGTATTTTTATTTTATCAAATACATTAAAACCAATAACAACCGAGACTTACCTTTAATATATATGATGGTTCAAACACTAAATAACGTTTATAAATCACAGTCGTCTTCTATTATTATCAAATAAATAAAAGAGAGCAAAGTTTCTAGCACTAAAATAATTACCACCACAGAAAGTTAATTTGAAACGCGATTTTTTATAACTTAGCAGCTATTATCATGCATATTCAGAGTTGTTTTGTGAACTTTCAACATTCTACTATTAAACTACTAAAAATGGAAGATTTTGCAACGAATATAAAATTAATATTGAGCGTCGAAAGATTTTCCCGGTTTTTTCCCGATTCGCCTCTCAATCCCTAATCGCCCCATTTTACGGTACCAATTTATGCTTGATATAATGCTTCGATCAACAATTGTTACTATTGTTGATCGAAGATATAATGTTAAAATTCTCTATAGATACACAGCGTTATCTTTTTGACACTTGACATTTCGCTGTCAGCCCGTTATGGAAGCGCAAACAATTTAATTACCGTCGAAAAATCGAGCACAATCACCCGAAGGTATAATTTTGACAAATTCAATAAAATATAATTTTAAATTTATGTATTACTTTTATTAACTGAATAATGATATCTAAAACTTCATATTCCAGTATCGAATGTTTGTCTAATCTATATATTAATACGTGAAGCAAAGACTTTGTATCCCTTTTTACGAAAATTGCGCGGGCACTCCTCCGTATGAAATTTTCCACACTTATAGAGAATATAGAGAAGAAGTGCACAATGCTAATAATTTTTTTAAATAATGCATATAAGATACATAAAATCAATAAAGAAAACATTACACACCCTACATACCGTGTATTTGACGCACACACGCATGCATAGGTACTATTTATTGTCAAACTTTTGTTCTTGATGTCTGTTGTCAAATTGAGAATAGATTAAATATTGTTTGTCTTTGTTAATGTTTTTTATAGTGTAGTCTTGATGAAATTTGTGATTATAGAGGTATAAAATACAATCATAATGGGTGTACAAACTTACAATTCCAATTAATTATAGTCGAATTTCGACTACTACGGGACCTCTAGTACATACTTATTTGCTTAATACAAAGAACATCGTTTCCAAATTAGAAACATTGCGTTTCCGCAAGTTTTAAGTACTCCAATAGTCTATCATAAAACATTTCTTTGACATCAGAGGCCCAAAGAAAATCGAAGTGATTGAAGCTATCACGCGCCACTTTGTAAACGCCTATTGTGTTTGGCAATTTCCTGGCCAAAAGGTAAAGATCCCTATAGTCGACCTGCCTGTCCTTTAAGCCGTAGTGGAGATAAGCTGGGACCGTGATTTTACTGAGGTCATAGTTCGGTGGCTGCAATTGGCCGTAGTTGATGAGGTTTCTGATTGGATCGTGGTCGTAGCGGCGGAAGGCATCAAAACGAATGCACTGACCGTAGTGGGCTACTTGCCGGATGGATGCACCGGCTGGGGTATGGCCAAGGATCAGTGGTAACAAAGTCTGCAAAAATGTACAGTTAAAATTATTGGTCGCAATTGGGGAGAAGGCACTTGTTAGTGAAACAATCTGTTAATTGATTATGAGAGCCTGAAATGGAGGGTCTCAGTAAATTTTCATCTAATACCAAGATAGGCAGTTGGCAGCATTCAATTGTGTCCATGGGTTCTGATAACATCGTTAAGTCTCCACTTATCAGCTTCAATGCCTTCCGAATTCATATAAAGTACAGTATTATAGAACAAAATTAGCTGGTCTTAAAAGACTCCTTCTTTTCATTATCCCACATTATGTAGGGTTGGCACAATATGTCCTCTTATCATACTGCATAGATAAGTATTTGGGGTGAGTTTTACGATTGACCGCATGCTTAACCTTTCCTGGATCTCCATATCTTATCTCCATAGGGACAGGTTTTCAGTTTCTTCGTTTGATGTGTTTTTTTCTACTTAAGCCGTTTTCATTATTTTTTTTATATTGATAAGTGGATGGACGAGCTCACAGCTTACCTGGCGTTAAGTGGTTACTGGAGCCCATAGACATCTACAATGTAAATGGGCCACCCACCTTGAGATATAAGTTCTAAAGTCTCAGTATAGTTACAATGGCTACCCCATCCTTCAAACCCGTGCGGACTCACAAGAGACCCTGCCACTAGTACAAGAGGTCCTACCACCATAATAATATAATTTAAATACTAATATAATAAATTTTAATATTAATCTAATTTCATCTCAAAAGACATATTATCCTAAAATGGAAGTCGATATCGACACAAAACTTACCGAGTTAAAATATTCAGAGGAAGTAATACCGGGTAGCGTGTTGGTGCACAAGGGAAACAAAATCGAGTCCTCGATGCAATGGTTGGTGGCGAACCAGGTCATGAATTCCCTGTTACCAAAGATTTCACCCACACCCATAGCAAAGGCTGCGCTCTAGAACCGTGGTAAATGACTTTAGACAGATTTAATATATCTTGTGATTAAATTTAATGTAATATTGATCTGCAGTTTCGAGGGGCGTGTATTTCAAATGATTGATTGAAAAGGCAAAATGCTTGGAGCTAGCCGCGGTGACCACGATGTTAGATTTTTGGCATAGCCCTCTCAATGAATTGTTTGTTAAGAGCCGCTGAGGTGGAATAATAAAAAAATACATATTGTATCTACCACATTTATAATCTCTTTATATAAAAATGAATTTCTGTTCGTTAGTCTCGCTAAAACTCGAGAACGGCTGGACCGATTTGGCTAATTTTGGTCTTGAATTATTTTTAGAAGTTCAGAGAAGGTTTAAAAGATAGATAAATGAATGAAAATGCTCGAAATTAAATAAAAATACCATTTTTTTTTGTTCCTTTGATGTGTCCCCCGTCGGACGGATTCCTTTTGTTTGTTTTAAGTTTATTTTACACAAAAGCTTAGGTCTTTTCTTTATCGATTGAGGCACTACGAAGTCTGCCGGGTCAGCTAGTTTATAATAATTTATAATTTTGACAGAATTGTCGATTTGGGAGATGAAATTCAAGTGAGGAAGCTTATTTGTTATTAAATATAAGAGGGAATTGTTGAGTCGGCAGTGTAGGATCAGCGGTTAGCAAAATAAGGTCCTCAGATGACCTGTAGGTACGAAAATTTTGTATAGTGATTGGTAGTACACAAAAGGCACATCAACATCGACTTCATATCTCAAAATGAAAGGTTTCCCGCCATCACGTTTACGTGGTCCAATAGACACTTATCACTAGATGTAATAAAACCCACCTGGTATTAATTAATCCACCTAGTGATAAGTGTCCAGTGGGTCACAATATTGGACTCCGTTGTGTCCTAGATAAGCCTAGTGTTGTGGCTTAACCTACCTGCCCACGAAAAGCACAAATTTGAGAGCTTTTTGCCTTCGAAAGCAATGTAGCGTACGTCCCACCTGATGGTGAATAATCACTCTTGCCGGGAGTACAATCTAGCCACTGCCAACCGCTGAAAGCACTTTCAAGTTGCAGGGCAGACATGTCAAATACTCTAATATTGAATTACACATAAAATTATTATATTTTCTATCATACACACATTGATAAGCAGCTCAATAAAACCACAAACACGAAGGTACCTCAAGAACATTTTCATACGGCGCCAAAGCGTTGAAAGTTGAATGTTCATTATAAGTGAAGAAGGAAGCAGGTGCCAACCCTTGGAAGGAAATGAACTTCTCATTATATTCCGGTCTTAACGAATTTAACACCAAAAACGTGGTTCCGCCTTGGGAATGGCCGACATAGTGAACTTTCTGTTGCCCGGTGACCTCTAAAACGTAATCTATCATGGCCGGTAGGTCGTAATTGCCTATTTCGTCCCAGCTGAACTTCCAAAATCTCTGAGTGATGAGGCTGTCCGGATTGTGACGTCTGTGGTTGCGAGAGTAGAAGTTACCGCGGGCGTTACCCAACCAGACATCATAGCCGGCGTCGGATAGGATGTAACCTGAAAACCACCATTACACTTGTACATGAAGGGAGTTTACATATACAACACATTATACTTTATACAAACAGTGGTAGTGAGGGGGGAGCAAAGGGAACATCATACCCAGGGCGTTACTCACAGAAGAGTGCCAAATGGTCCGAAAAACATAAAAATGCTGGATAATTTTTATTTTTAGTTTAATTGATTTTTGAAAAATATAAAATACTTTATACTAAATTTAGTGCCAAAATAGATGCTAATTCGTAGACAAAAAGGAGCACTAATATTGTGTCTTAAGTCTAAACTAATCATTTAGAAAACAATACAACAAACATTTAGAAAACAATACTAAGTTTGATTTGGAGTCTATCAATCAAACTTAGTACTGTTTTCTAAATGTTCCTTTAAAAATATATAAAATACATACAAATAGGTATTATTTGAACTAATTCTAGATGATCATCTTACATTTCAAAATGTAATCTTGTTTTCTCGACTACAATTTTTGTCTCAAACTTAAAGCCTAGCTTGAGCCTATGAATTTATTTATTAATATGCGACTATATTTTACATATAACATATGGTTTTCCAATGGAGGGGGCGCTTTTTTTTGCCTAGATGGGTGAACGAGCCCACCTGGTGTTAAGTGGTTACTGAAGCCCATAGACATCTACAACGTAAATGCGCCACCACTTTAAGATATAAGTTCTAAGGTCTCAGTATTACAACAAGCTGCTGCTTACAACGGCTGCCCCACCCTTCAAACCGAAACGCATTACTGCTTCACGGCAGAAATAGGCAGGGTGGTGGTACCTACCCGCGCGGACTCACAAGAGGTCCTACCACCAGTAAATGCATTCATTGTATGAACGAGGTCACGGCCTTCCAAATGTATCTTCACACGCCTTGGGGGCATGCGCCTGCTTCGGGGCATAAATTAGCTGGATGGTATTTACTGTGTGGGATGACATTGCCAATCCACCGTTACAACGTTGCGTTACATGTTTGATGGTTCATCGTAATCTTGAATACTTTAATGTCTCATTGAGCGGAACCCTTATTTAACTATTAGAACCCTAAAACACTTTATTTAGGCCACGACGACGACTTGAAAAAGTTCAGCGCGGTCAGTTAATATCCTCTAGTTATTTGTTAAATATATCAAATTTATTTAAATCTTTATTATTACAATGTTGTACTATTTGGCCCCACAAAAGCATTCAATTAAGGAAACCTTATGTCAAACTAAAAACTTAAAATACTCCAAATGCTGGTATAGCAAAGAATAATCTACTTAAATAATTAATTATTTATGTCAAATGGTATTAAAGATTATTGATAATATGTAGTTATGATTGATTCAACACAACTGATTGATGATAAAAAAAATGTAACAGATATCCTTTTCAAGATAAAGAATATTTAATTTAAAATTATAATAAAATTGCTTTTGTTCACCTCGCCTGGTGTTAAATTGTTACCAGGGCACATACAGTGAGAATACTGCCAACTTAGAGAGAGAGAGAGAGAGAGAGAGAGAGAGAGAGTGAGAGAGAGAGGGAAAAAACCAAAATAAATCCAATTTGTAAACATTAAGTTAAGATTCGGTAAGATTTCATTTTTGGGGCTACACTTTTATGAAGTAGGAGCCCAATCATAGATAAGAAATAAGTTGTTAGGTCTCCTTCGGAGGCGTTCGGGCAGATGTTACAAATCCCACCCCTTCTGGATGAGCCTTAGCTCCCCCACCTGTCCTGGTGAAACTAAAAAGGCCTCCGGGCCATCAGTAATCCTTCAATCATAAAAAAAGATAAGAAATAATAGGTCTTGGCCTATGAAGTGGTCGTTTTACAATATTGGTCAATAGAAACGTAATTAATAATGTTACGCCGGTAAGAGTAACGCCATCTATCGCCGAATAGTCGAACGAATATCGAAGGACCTAGTAGCACCTAGAACGCTCGAGAAGTACAACGCGATCTATTGTCAGATAGCGGAAACACAATACTAGAGATGTGTGGAATATTCTCGATAATTCTAGTGATGTGGTATCGGCTTAAAAGGCGTTGCAGAGATGGCATGCAGTCAGTCAGTAATCGGAAAGTGAAGCAGCGAACGGATCACCTGAAGCGAAGCGGAAGGAGCGAATTGAGTATTTTACAGTGTTTGTGAAGTGTTCTAAGTGTTGAATACAGTTTTTAGTTGTACTTTGGTGGAATTTTATTTATCCCGAACCCCAACGCGTAAAATATGATTGATTAGTTTTTGTTTTCAGTAGATTATTTTTCATCAACATGGATACGATCAAAATTCGAGTAATTATGGAATATGAGCTCCGTCGCGGCACCAATGCCGGATATTTTATTTATTTTGTACTGCCCTTGTAGTCAGACGCACCTACGACCCCTCCTGATAGTGAGTGGTTACCTTTGCCCCTAGACTTCAGCAACGCCATGGGCAAAACCAAGCCACTGCCTACCGTTAAGTACTCTCCAGCTTCGTTTGAAGAAAGTCATAGCACTCGGGAAGCACCGTGGAGGGGAGCTCATTCCAAAGTGAGTGGCAAAAAATATCGCTAGAAACACAACTATGGATGAAAGCAGTGGCTCCAGGTAGTATGGATGAACTCTACTCCAGTGGCGGGCGGTGCGATGGTAAAAACGAAATGATGGGATCATTTCAAACAATTCCTCAAAGCACCCCCCATACGGTACAAAATGTTAACATCCTATCTGTGCGAATCACCAATTAAAACCAGTTTTACGATGTAATCACCTATTTTTTATTGCCATTAAATTGTTTCTGATGTTTCGAGTACTTGACAGTCTCCGAGGTGGCGAAAAACAAAGGCGTTTTATACGTCGACATTTGAATATTGCGTTAACTACCGCGTAGGCAGCGGCTTGGCTCTGCCCTTGGCATTGCTGAAGTCCATGGGCGACGGTAACCACTCACCATCAGGTGGGCCATATGCTCGTCTGCCTACAAGGGCAATATTTTTTTTTTTTGTTTCTATTACAATTTTTTTTAGTTTTCTATTTATTAATAGACAAATAAACGGCACTTAGCACAATATTATTAAAAAGATATAATAGGTATAAAAAGCGCAAGACTAAACTGTAAAAATATCAAACTATATTTCATTTACCCAAAGCAGTACTCGGCCCTAATACCAAGAAGTCAGCTGAAGACGATAAAAGACCATGCATCAGGAAGACCACCGGTCTGTTCTGTTTAGGTCTGCTCCCTTCGTTCCTACCGTGAGGAATCCGGTGCATTTCCAGTATGTAACCATCTTCTGTTTCTACACTGTGGATCTCGGAGGGATATCCGTATTTGATTAGAAGACCAGGCTGGAAATAATAAAATTAAATTGCCCCAGAAGGTACATTTCAAAATTATCTTATGACATGATTTTTACTCATGCAAAAGGATCGATAACAAAACAATTTACTATTCAAAACTATTTATGTTTATGCAAATGATCTAGCCGCCGCGTTAGCTCAATATTTTTTTAAATTCCTACTTACGTTCCATGTAGGGAACTGGATCTTACATTGCAGTCGTTTTTCAGTAACTTCTAGTTTGAACTATCTTGTGGATTATGATCCAGTTAATAATTAACCTACTGATCGGGCTATGACTACTTCCCATTCATGCTTACGGGATGGCAGTATACTCGCGAATGAAGAAAACCATTGTTTTGGCAATAAGCATTGAGTCAAACATGTGTTGTCATTGAAACAACTAAATATATTCACAATTGCCGTAGACTTGTCAGCCTATAAACATCCAAAATCGATATAAATTTTCGGTACTATATAAACCCACTTACCACGTCGAGTTTAGCATCTTCCAGCACATCGCTTGGGGTACCAACCAGACTCTGTTCCAGCTCCTCAATGTACTCTGCATGCGGTGATCTCCTCCCTGCAACAGCTCCGATGCACAGAAATAAAATTAGCAGCATCATTTTCCGCAAAACAAAGTTCTCGATGCTTCGAGACTTAAGACTAAAATATCAGGCCGCGCTTGGTTTCCGAGCGGCTGTCTAATACCATCCCAAAACACACAGCTGGGGCCATTACACGATTAAATATCAATTATCCACCTGACGTCTTATCGTTTTAATCTTAGAATGAAATGTATTAATAAAATGTAAAATGCCTTAAACAAATGTGTATTGAAATTGATTTGGAATTGTTACATGAGCAAATTAATTGTTAAATTAATCATTGTTAATTAAGAAGGAATGACTTCTCGTCACGATTTTCGAAAAATTATCAAGATCTGCCCCCCTCAACACGAAGACAGACGGTATAACTGATAATAGGTAATGATTAATACTGAATAGATAATTAATATTCTTAATATAACCACGTAAACTGTGGAGTATTCGAAACGTCTTAAAATAATATAATCTAACAATGTAATGCCAAACGCGAGATTTAACCGTAAAAGTACCTAGTTATAAGAAATTCTAAAATATATTTAATGCCCGCAATGTAGCACAAAGCAAGATGTACTGAAAGACACCGAACACGCAACATTCGTCAGCCGCCTTCCCAATACATTGCGGGCTCTCACAAAGGCTAGACTAGACTAATATGTACTTGTGAGTTCACATTTAAAAATGGAAAATTAATGAACATTTTACTTAATCAAACACATTAAAATGACATGTAAACTGAAAGATATTAATCTTTTGGTGAAATCTTCTCTTGTTTGTCTGCATACCCTCACTTTCAGTTTAAGCAATCCATTTTGCAAACTTCTGAATCTTGCTCCCGACAATTATAGCTTGATCTAGTGAAGAGCTCAAAGTTTTTATTATGGTTTCATCAACTGAAAACGGTGGCTGTTAGTTTTTAATATGACGCTCACGGGGCCCTGCCAGTGTGCAAATGGTAAACAGTCGCCATCGCCCTAAATACCTCATTTCGAACCCTCCCCATCCACTATCAGTGCTATTAGGCATCCCAAGTATCGGGCACCGTTCCAGACGTACCTACCCGTCGAATGCGTCGAATTCGTCGTGAAAATTAACCCATAGACACAGCCCACTGAGTTTCTCGCCGGATTTTATCAGTGGGCCGCGATTCCGATCCAGTAATAGATTTAACGAAGCATTGCTCTTGCTAAGGTTAGTGTTAGCAAATTCTCTCAGCCCGTGAGCTAACAACCTACCGGTCCGCGCGTAGTTGGAATAACTCCTCAGGCTACCAATGATTAGGTAAGGGGGAAAAGGTATTCTATTACTAACATTAATGGCTAATGGTAATGAACGACAACAAGCATAACCCAAAAATATTACACGTAGCTCTAATGGAGGTATTTTGCAATTAATTCCAGACTCAAAACTAATCCACCATGGATTAAAAGGATTAAAGATCTCACATGAATCTTATCTTTTGTTTTAATATCCAAATAACATCATACTATTTTGGACCTTAAAACTTCGATGTAAGATTAATTTTTCCGGTCATAGCGAACTAATGCTTCGTTAAAAAAACAAAAACAAATGTTGTTTTTACCGGACTGCCAATAGAAGATAATGTTTTTTAAGGTATTTAAGTATATAGTGTATTATCTAATTATCCGGCAAGCTCTACAGCAGGGGTTCCCAAACTTATTTTATCTACTGCCCACTTTGAGAATAAATTATTTTTTATCGCTCCCATTTTTCACATACTTCAAAATCACTGTAAAGAGAACTCAGTCGGTGTCTAAGAGTCCTCCTAGATGAAATTACAAATCGCCTCCCAAGCTTCTTCACAACGCTCCCTTTTTTTCTGGGTCTGTCAACGCCCCCCTTTAGGCCTGCAGGGCCCACAAGGGGGCGTTATCGTCCACTTTGGGAAAGGCTACTCTATAGCCTAAAAACCTTTTGACCGATTTCGACACATGAGGTGTCATTGGATTCGAATCAATTGTGTGAGAGTGACATAGGATATTTCTTTTCCCTACCTGTTAGCTGGTACCCTAAGAGCAAAATTCCAGCTATGTCAGGACGCTAGTGATAGACACTTCGGCAACTAAGCAGGCCGCCACAAAAAAATTCAACTGCATTAAAAATACTAACTGCAAAGCGTAAAACAAACTATGTTAGTAAATGGATTGATACTAAGTATGATGAAGGGCAAGATAGATTATTTTTATAACTAGGGTAAACTCATACGATAGACGAGGTTAAATTGATAATGCACCGTTAACCTCGCCTTACTTATAGACACCAAGTACAGAATATACATAAACACACAGAGAAGTACAAACAAAATATTTAATTTCTAGTTAGCTAGCTAGTTTTAGTTTTAACTTCCACCTTCACTTAACAGAATAATCACATTTTGAAGTGACGTTTCTGGGTAAAGAAAGAAGGAAAGAAAGAAATCATTTATTCGCCAAGCATAGTGAAAATGAGTTATTACATAAGTTAAAAGCAGCGTGTATGCTTTGTCATTATTTGACATGCGAATTTTAGTGCAGTGCAAGATATTATAATCTAATATATAAAATTCTCGTGTCACAGTTTTCGTTGCCATACTCCTCCGAAACGGCTTGACCGATTTTGATGAAATTTTTTGTGCTTATCCGGTATCTATGAGAATCGGCCAACATCTATTTTTCATCCCCCTAAATGTTAGGGGTAGTCAAACCCAAAAAAAATTTTTTTTATTTTTAGACAAAAAATTTAATTTCTATTTTTTTATGATACAACATACAAAAATACATACAACCCTAAATTTTCACCCCTCTACGATCAACCCTTATTTTTTATTTGCTAATTAAAAACTTTAAATTTTTTTGCGAGTATTTTGTTTTTATTTTGTCATGACGTAGAATAAAAAAAATCATATTACTCTGAAATTGTCACCCCTCTACGATCAACCCTTATTTTTCCATCCAGATTAATATTTTTTTTATTCTATGCACAGATCCGCAATAAGGTTGCAAGACGGCAATCAAATATTATAATAATAATTGTAGTACGATAAATTCTTATTCAGAGTTTATACTTTCAAGTTCCTTTAATTATGATTTTTTTTAAATTGAAATTGTTCTCCCGCCCTCGCCGGTCGACTACTGATCAACTATCAATCGATCAGCTATCCCCGCCAGGTGTCACCACTCATCCAGTGAACATCAGGTAGTAGGGATGAGGACGAAGCCGGTCTCCTGTCTTACTTACTCACTATAACATCATAGATTATACACTTAATATATTTGAGAGCTATACAATACTATACATTTTCCAGCCATGTTTTTTTGGTTTTATTTGTGTATCAATAGTATGTTCAGTAGGTTTGAGAATCGGCTACTGTCTATTTTTCAAACCCCTAAGTGAAAAGGGTTGTCCAACCCAAACATTTTTTTTTTTAATTTTTTGGATATATATTTTTTTGTTTATAATGAGGTATTATGTGGTTAAATGAGGTTTTTTTTTCTACAGTAGAATTTCCCTAGAAATCTTATTTAAGGCAACACAACGTTTGCCGTGTCAGCTAGTATTATATAATAATTTACCATTCATTCATCCTTAATTCAACTAATAATTAAAATTCCATTTATTTTCAATGTCGTCCCTAAGAAAATAATTTATGTGATAATAATTTCCACTAATAAGATTATCTTTTAGTTTTTTCTTAAAATGAAAATCGTCTAATGGCCATTTTCACCGACATTTAGGGATCCCTTAACTGCATTTAAGGAGCCCCTAATTAAAAATTCGTTTTCACCAACCTTTAGGTATCTCCTAAGTTCTTAAAAGGCTCCCTAAATTTAGGAACCCGATTTTTCGTTCCTTAACTGTCTCCTAACACTAGAAGACAGTTTTATGTCTGCTGTCATCTATTTCTATACACAACATTCACACAATGGTTTGAAAACCATTTTTACAATGGACAATGATTTAACTCTATTTTTAGAAAGTTTGGAAGCAGTTGAGTCTTTACAGTTAGTTTCTAGTCATTCTGTACTTAAAAGGCCACGCTTGTATCGTCAGAGAACTGAAGATTTCGGAAAATACGATGACAAAGACTTTGTCTTTAGGTATAGGCTATCAAAAGAAGCTGCTATTTTTATTAGAAAAAAATATCTTTTTACCTTATAGATGAAAAGTAAGGTTTTTGGAGTGAACGAGTGTTTGAGTAAATTTTAATTATAGCTCTATGGGTATCAAATAAAAACTAATAAATAGCCAGTTCCAAATTAATGTTCATTATAGCTCATTATAGTGACATAAACTTTTTAATTTAAACTGAAAATTGAATTATTGACATTCAGGACTAAAGTGCGTTATTCAATTTCATATTTATATAACAGATTGGGTTTTTTTTTAATAAATTATATACCAGAGACGTATAATTATGATTTATTTTCATTAATATTTATTATTCTTTTATTTGATGGATATTTTAAAGGTAATCGCGGATCACATATTTTTATCGATAAAACAGCACTCAAATCAAAACATTAAAACGTTACCTAACTAAGAAACTCCTTAAAACTTAGCACAAAGCATGGTGAAAATGAATTTAGGTAGGTGGTTGATTTAGGTAATCTCCTGTCTAAAGTGTTTCCTACGGTAGGTAGGTACGGTTCCTTGGTAGTTTATTATATATCCTAACGCTCATACCTAGTATACTATTATTCTTTAATGTAGTTTTGGATTTTGGAAAACATAGTTTATCGTCGCGTCGATTTCTGTTTGCCACATTAGACATGAGACATTAATTAATGAGGTAATCGTATTCATGCAATGAAGTGCTCATACAGCATTTAGGATTAGCCCAGTTGTTGTAAATGAAAGTCGTTACTAACTCACAAATTGTATATTTATGGAAAATACAATAGGTACATACAGTTTTATTATAGTTATCTAAGTGGAACTGTGTTCGCTGTATGACCGTTACAACTGGACTGTCGTCCCAATAGCCTTTTCCCACAAGCGTGGAATGGTGAAGATGAAACCTTGGGTTACGTAGCCAGGTAAAACGCCGCGTACGTTATTAGGCATGTGTGAGTGACCCTACACAGCAGATATAGCTTTCTTTGTAGTCCACAAGAGGTTTGGTAATTCAATGTAATAATTATTTTACTGTTATTGATAAAAAAAAATTGCCAAATTTAAGCGCCTGAAGTGGACACTGAGGAAAATTATTAGTTTCAATTACCTTTAGTTGGAATGAAATTTTTGTACTGTTAAAATAAAAGATCAATTTTTAACGCCATCCGTGACTCCGAAACACCTATGATCTCCATTCGTATTTATATAGATAATAATACCTATGGTTTAAAGAAAAATAATAATTCATACACACATAGCAACTTAAGTTAATGTCAATACGACTCAGTACATACATACTGTTACGGGTTGGGGTTCGGGATAGATAAAAAATTATACCGAAGTACAAATTAAAACTGTATTAACAATTAAAACACTCAACAAACACTTAAAAATTCTCAATTCGCTTCTTCCACTTCCCTTCAGGTGACCCCGTTCGCTGTTTCGCTTCGAGTAGTTTCGGTTACTGACTGACTGCGTGCCATCTCTGCAACGCTTTTATAGTCGAGACGAAATCCCTAGAATCGTCGAGAATATTCCACACAAGTCGAGTATTGTGTTTCCGTTATCTGACAATAGATGGCGTTGTACTTTTCGAGCGTTCAAGACGCTACTAGGTCCTTCGATATTCGTTCGACTATTCGGCGATTGATGACGTTACTCTTACCGTAGTAGGATTAATTTTACAATAGTGTGAATCTGCCATACTTAAGTTACTGTTAGTTTTCTTTTTCTTAATATGACAAATAATTACATATTTTTTTTCACAATTACTATGGTTCACGTCTGAACAAAACACTGAGAGTAGTGTTGACAAAAACATTATCATCGCCCAAGGTTACATCACCATCTAAATAATACAATTAGTCATTTGCTAACTGAATGAATTGTATTCGTGCAATGTTTATCCAATAATAAATAAAACAAACCCTAGGACAACAACGTATATAATTTGATGCTAGTGATTATTTGTTTTTTGTCCAACACTGTGCCTAACGAAAAACTGATAGAGCATCCAGAACTAAAACACAGAATACTAATAAGTTTTTAAATTTTCGTTATTAGTGGCAAATATATTATTAAAATTTTAATTCAATATTTTTTTTTAATCAAAGTACAGAATTTTAGTTGAAAAATGAGAAAACTCAATGAAAAAATCGCATTTTTTTATCTCGTTTCATTGAACACGGTGTTCACTGAGAGTAAAAAACGCTATGTAAATGTAGATGACGCAGAGAAAATCGAAGTGATCGACTTAACACAGGCAACGACTTGGAGGGATTTATCTGAATACTATGAGGCGATTGAAAAACGATGGTAAGAATTTTCTATAGATAAAAGCTTTATGAACCTTTAATATAAAATACTTGGAATATCGATTTTTTTCACATTGTTCATTTTTCTAATCTGAAATATGTACAGCCAAAAAATTATTAAATTATTTTTGAGATTGTGGTTGTAAAAAAATATAAATAGTTCCAAGTGAATTATTGTGTTTAAGTCACCGACATTAACTTCAGATGTGATAGAGATAGAAAGTACCCACATAATATTAAGTTATTACAAATATGTCATATGGCGCCACACTTCAAAATGTTAATCGAGCAAAACAATCTTTAGTGTTCTCAGGAAACCTTTCGAGGTTCTTTTTTCATTTTCGCATATATATTAAAAATATTCGAAACATCCAATGGCGTAATTGATGTTATGGGTCACAATACGAAAAAGAAATGGAAGTTAGCTCTTTGCCTAATAAAAATGTAGAATGTCTAACGTTGAACGTTAAGTCAGCTAGTAGACATCCGAAAACTGGATTTTATTATTAGCGTATTTCTAACTATCTTAATAGAAAACACTTTTTCACCCGGTGACAACAGAAACGATAAATATTCAAAATGTTTATATTGAAGGCTAGCGACCCGCCCTCGCTTCGCTTCGGAAACATTCAATTTTATTATTGATAGCTGAGTCTCGCGATGTTACCCGCGGTTATTGTCGTACCACGGGTGAAGACGTGGGGCGAAGCTAGTCTAAAAAAAGCCTAGCCTACCCTAAGTTACTCCTTATATCATCAGCTACCTATCAGTGAAAGTCCCGTCAAAATCGGTCCAGCCGTTCCAGAGATTAGCCGGAACAAACAGACAGACAGACAGACAGGCTATTTCAATATTACAAACAGACACTTCAATTTTATTTATATGTATAAATGCAAAAGAAACGTGGTTTTAATAGTAATTTCACGACTATCAGGAAACTGTGTCTGAACTGCGGCGTACCAGGGCTGGGTACAGCTATGCACATGGAGCTTCCGGGGGGTGAAGCCTCCATGCATCTCTCTGTTATACCTCCAGACTATCTGGTTACAAGATGTAAGTCAAGCACAAGATATTAAATTAAGGCAGACCAGCATACGGCCCACCTAATGGTGAATGGTTACCGTCGCTGATTAAGGTCAGCAATGCCAGGAGCAGAGCCAATCAGCTGCCTACCAAAAAGTAGCTTAGTAGCGTCTAGGCAGGTAGAATTTGTTCTGATGTAAGCTATCGACTTCAAAGGAAAATTTTACTTTAAGGTCATTCATTGCATATGAAAGGTTTTCAGTTTATAAGCAGCATATTTCTTCCTTTTGATTGCACTAGATCGCTCGAAGAGTTAGTTTTCAGATAATTTTCTGCAAGTGAATGTATGTGACGTCAAAGCTTCACTAACTAGTAGCTAGTATAACAGCTGGCCCACTGTTTAGACCGCCTACTGATTGTGGTGGCAGGATGATGGTAATTAATATTAGTAACCTAAACTGGTACCAAAGTGGGAGCTTAGAATTCAGCTATGGTCCGATAGATACAAGTTGTTTTTTTTTATTGCTTAGATGGGTGGACGAGCTCACAGCCTACCTGGTGTTAAGTGGCTACTGAAGCCCATGGACATCTACAACGTAAATGCGCCACCCACCTTGAGATATAAGTTCTACGATCTCAGTATAGTTACAACGGCCGCCCCACCCTTCAAACCGAAACGCGTTACTGCTTCACGGCAGAAATAGGCAGGGCGGTGGTACCTACCCGCGCGGACTCACAAGAGGTCCTACCACCAGTAGCGCACCGGAAGTCTCATATTTTAAACCACAACGACGACTTATTTTGTCATTTCAATTATTGAGACTTCGACAGGCAATCGGAATATGGAACCCAACGCGGTTTCCATGATAATCGAACAACTAATGTTATTCTTTATTTTCAGTATCTATAATCGACGTTACTGCCCTAAGCAATACAAATCCACCTTTAGTGCTGACTTTAGATGTTGCTCAGCAATGGATCTCATTGAAGCATGACCCTCGAGAGCCGACGTTACTACTCTTCAAGTTCGGCTGGAGCGAAGAGGACACGCACAAGAAAGTCAGAAGCTGTATTTGTGAAATACCAGGTTTGTCACACACACATACACACATTAAATTAATACTAAAATGATAGTCGTCGTGGCCTAAAGGATAAGACGTCCGGTGCAATCGTATCTAGTGATGCAACAGTGTTCGAATCTCGCAGGCGGGTAACATTTTTTCTAATGAAATACGTACCTACTTAACAAATGTTCATGATTGACTTCCACGGCGAAGGAATAACGTCGTGTAATAAAAATCAAACCCGCAAAAGTATAATTTGCGTAATTACTGGTGGTAGGACCTCTTGTGAGCTCGCACGGGTAGGTTGGTAGTGTTGGTACCCACCCTGCCTATTTCTGCCGTGAAGCAATAATGCGTTTCGATTTGAAGGGTAGGGTAGCCGTTGTAACTATACTGAGACCTTAGAACTCATATCTCAAGATCGGTGGCGGCATTTACGTTGTAGATGTCTATGGGCTCTAGTAACCACTTAACACCAGGTGGGCTGTGAGCTCGTCCACTCATCTTAGCAATAAAAAAAAATAAAAAATTAAAAAAAAATACGAGACCACAAATAGGGAACTGATTTTCTGTCTTCAATAGCGTCAGAAGCCATCAACACATTGTTGTAGTATTCAGAGCGTTGGCCATTTACCTATTGCGTGTATAAATAAATATGCCCCTTCATCTTCTTGTTCAACTAGGTCAATAAGGTTGCGATTTTGAAATGATCGAATGAGGATTTCCACGAGGATTTTACATGATTTTTCTGTGCTGCTATTAATTGAAAGACAAGCGAATCTAGATTAATCTACTTCCATTACGTTCGTTCGCAAAAAAAATTAATTTGCAATTAAACTACCATTTAATTTTCCTGAATTTACCAAAATTTAGGAGGGTTATAGTCTTGCAGAAGCGTACCTATAAAACTAGACTATTTAGACTAATATGACGTGGAAAGACGTGGAAATGTTATGCTAATACTGGCTGTAGGGGCAAGAAGAAAACCATATTGAGGGGTGAAAGACTATTTGGTTTAACAGACATGTTTGTAGCTTTACAGCAAAGATATTTAAAGTTTAAAATTAAAAAAAATATTATTATAACAAAAAACTTCTTCAGCTATTTGAATATAGAGTAAACCTTCTTTTTTTATTGCTTAGATGGGTGCACGAGCTCACAGCCCACCTGGTGTTAAGTGGTTACTGGAGCCCATAAACATCTAGGTACAACGTAAATGCGCCACCCATCTTGAGATATAAGTTGTAAGGTCTCAGTACCACCCTTCAAATCGAAACGCATTACTGCTTCACGGCAGAAATAGGCAGGGCGGTGGTACCTACCCGCGCGGACTCACAACAGGTCCTACCACCAGTAATTACGCAAATTATAATTTTGCGGGTTTCACTTTTATTACACGATGTTATTCCTTCACCGTGGAAGTCAATCGTGAACATTTGTTGAGTACGTATTTCATTAGAAAAATTGGTACCCGCCTGCNTGGTACCTACCCGCGCGGACTCACAACAGGTCCTACCACCAGTAATTACGCAAATTATAATTTTGCGGGTTTCACTTTTATTACACGATGTTATTCCTTCACCGTGGAAGTCAATCGTGAACATTTGTTGAGTACGTATTTCATTAGAAAAATTGGTACCCGCCTGCGGGATTCGAACACCGGTGCATCGCTTCAACACAAATGCACCGGACGTCTTATCTTTTAGGACACGACGACTATTTAGACTAATATGACGTGGAAAGACGTGGAAATGTTATGCTAGTACTGGCTGTAGGGGCAAGAAGAAAACCATATTGAGGGGTGAAAGACTATTTAGTTTAACAGACATGTTTGCAACTTTACAGCAAAGCCATTTATTTTAAAGATTAAAATTAAAAAAAAAAAAATTATAACAAAAAACTTCTTCAGCTATTTGAATATAGAGTAAACCTTCTTTTTTTTATTGCTTAGATGGGTGCACGAGCTCACAGCCCACCTGGCGTTAAGTGGTTACTGGAGCCCATAAACATCTACAACGTAAATGCGCCACCAACCTTGAGATATAAGTTCTAAGGTCTCAAGTATAGTTATAACGGCTGCCCCACCTTTCAAACCGAAACGCATTACTGCTTCACGGCAGATATAGGCAGGGTGGTGGTACCTATCCGCGCGGACTCACAAGACGTCCTACCACCAGTAAGAAGTTATTTGAATTTCAATTAAGAACATGGAACTGTTGATGCTAACATTAACCACAACGGACCTTTAATATTATTCACTAAGTTAAATATCGCGTATTTAGCGAAATATCGCTTAAACCAAAAAGCTTTCCAACCCTCTATATAATTAAATTATTGTCACTCCTCGAACTCTAGGGCTAAGCTACGAGCTAGCAGAATGGATAGCTACAAATATGAGTCATGTGGTGGGAGTAGGAACCGATGCTCCGACACTTGAGTCAGAACAGACCAGGGAATTCTCCAGCCGAACTGTCGCGAACTTGTTGGGACGCAGCGGTGTTTACATTGTCGAAAATGTTAACTTGAAGACCAAATTGCCAGGTATTTTTAATACGCTTTTAACTTCATACGTATGTTAGTATGTGTGTATGTAACGGAATCTTTCACCCTGATTTTTACACGCTTTATATTAGCTTCACTGGTATGTATGTTTGTATGTTTGTAACTGACTCCTTTAAACGCGATTTCGACCCAGTTTAAACGGCCACATTTCATTCAAACTTTGTAGATTTATCGAGGACTGATGACAATACACTAATTTGATAAGATTATTCCATTATTTCATTTGCAAAGAAAAAATAACTAAAAAATGAAAAATAAATAATAGTTAAAAAAAACTAAAAAACACGCTTTATATAAAATTCAACTAAAAAATAGAAAATATATTTTAATAAATTTAAATTGAAAATAGTGTGAAAAAATATATTTCATTGTAGAAAAAGCGTGGGGTGCTTTTTAAGATATGTCAAAATGGTAATCTATCTATCTACTCATATCTGTTAATAAAATATTTATAAATATTGACACCATGTACCCCACGCTTTTTTTACAATAAACATTTTCTATTTTTTTAATTGGATTCTCTATTAAACCGTGTTTTTTAGTTTTTTTTAAACTATTATTTATTAGCAATTATTTTTACAGAGACAACGAAAGTATATACATGGGTTTACTTGTGCAAGTACCTATTGATTCTTTTACCAAATTATAAAATAGAGCAAGTCGCATAACAGTAGAGTAACAACGAAACTAACTTTTGGATTTGTAAAGGCTTCGCTGCAGACATACGCAGAGCTTGACTAACGTAGGACTAAAGGTCACAAAAAGACAATAAAAAAATCGGTTGTCTGTAAAGTCGGTTTACTGACGATAGTTGAATGTGACAACGTCATAAGAAAATACTGATGGAATGGTTTCATTTTTCAAAAGAAAAAATATTTTATTTGTTTGATAGATATTTTGTATGGCCAATTGACACCACGTTCACTTTTCACTGAACTTCATACTTGACGAAAACATGTAAATGTATTATTGTATGGCAGTGTCCACGCGGATGCATCGCTCACTCAAGTAAGAGAGAGACAGATGTCGAACGCTGCCGAACGCGGAGGCCGATTGTGGCTCTTTGTCGCTCGTTGCGCGCTCTCGCTTGCACTTCAAGCCTTAAATGGAACGCCTCAACGAGTCATGTTTTTCGTGCGTGCAGCCGGCTCCATCGAATTATAAGATGTTGTGACGTCAAAAAATCTTTCGACAGTAAATGAAATTTGTAAATTGTGCCTTTTGTCACAACAGTTTAACTCTAGTTTCGCTTAAACTTTTCACCGATCTTTCAGAACAAAGTTGCATGGTCACTACAATGCCGTTGAAGCTGCTGAACGCTAACTACGTGCCGGCGAGGGTGACGGCATTTTGTCCGACAACACACGTCGGGAAGCACGTCGCCTTGACTTTAAGGGGTGACGTCACACACCAGACCGCCCCCAATCGGTTATTCGACGTGGATTTAGACGAAATATTAAATAATTAATTTTTTGACATTGAATCTGTTACCAGAATGGCATTTTAAAAATGTTATATTATTTTGTTCGGAAGCGTTTTTAATGTTTTTTTTCTCTTTTTTTTATTGCTTAGATGGGTGGACGAGCTCACACCTCACCTGGTGTTAAGTGGTTACTGGAGCCCATAGACATCTACAACGTAAATGCGCCACCCACTTTGAGATAAGTTCTAAGGTCTCAAGTATAGGCAGGGTGGCGGTATAATCGTTACGCTCTCAATTCTGTTCAAAATATTTTTTATATCCGTTGCTTATAGGGTAAACCGTGGGAGTAGTAATAATTGTAGGTTCGCCAAACACACAAAATAAAAACTCCCCCAATACTCGAATAAATAAGCTTTATTTTTGGCCAAACTATTACATTGCATCACAAATATATGATTCAAATAATAAAGAAGAAAAAAAGGTCATGAAAATACATAGTAAATGAGAATAAAACTAGTGAATCGAGGGTTGCCAGGTAAAATACTAAAATGTAATTATTGCGTTTCTCTTCATAAACCTTAATATTAAAAACGTGGAAGATTATTTACGGATCATATAATAATATGTAAATACGGCCTCGATCGTAGGAAGAGGCCTAAGAGGAGGCTTTAATATTATAATAATATATTAAAAAGGGAAGCCTAAAATTTACACAGAGCACCAGTGGCAACACACTGAAGCACCTTTTACACCCGCTCAAGCGAAACTAGCCTTTATACGTCTTTCAATAAGTGTACTTATTGCTTAATTCTATTTTATATTTTTTAATCTAAGGCTACACAGCTGTGAATGGGCTCCGTCCTTTAAAACATCGAGGCTAAAAATTTATATTTGACAAAAAAAATACTTACAAGATAATTTAGTATCAGCTTAAATAGTATTTGTACTGTTAATATATTGTACAAAATTATGTACCAAGGCAGTTTTAATGAGCAGACTTACAGCATATTATTGCAATACCTCGACTAGGGATGAGATTTGTGTCCGATTTTGCAAAATCGATTATTGCCTTCTCCCCCCCCCCCACTGGCCCTGATCGTTCGGAAGTAAAAAATGTGAAGTATTAAAATATATTCATTTGATGTTGCACCGTTACCCTCATTGTGTTATCGACTAACTTTTGTGGCTAGTGTGTGACCTAATCGATATATCTATTTCGCTCACTCTCGTGAGCTAGGAAGAAGACAGACGCATTTAAAAACTATTTCGAAGAAGATAGACAGCTTAGTAGAAATTCTAAAGGATTTGGAAGAGGTATAAATGTATCAAAATTACAAAATTCCTTGTCGATGATAGAACTTGTTTCAAAATGCTTCTTGGAATGGCCAACGCCGGCGTCTATTGACTCCTTCTAGCAAGTGACTGGCTCTATTTATTTCGAGTGATAATCTAAGGAGAATGCGGTGATTTATCTTAAAGTAAACAATGACTTATAAAATTTTAGAACTGGCCTTCTCCTCTCCAAATATCTTGGTTTTTTAATATAGTGTAAAGGTTCCCACGATTTTTTGTTTACATTCACAGCAAAAGGGAATCTCGCTTTGAGATTATTCTCGTCATAAAAAACAAAACACGTTTAATTATTTTCACTAATATCTATTTCCCGCATTTGTAGTCCCTAAAGTTTTTTTTTTGTGAAAATAAAAAGCTACTAATAATAATTGCGGACAAATAGAATGCATTTTTTTAAGTAAATTTTCCCCTTTATTTTTCAGATTGTAAATTTTAATACTGTCAAAATACTGTCCCCTCGAATATTCAGCTTATTTTTTTTTGAGACGGTCTTAATATTATTATCTTTTTTTTAAATCACAAGCCACACAAGGCCGCATGCTATCTGCCCGAACCTTTACGTTTTAATCTCTCAATTGTGTATATATATATATATATATATATATTTAAACCCACGCATTTAGCGACTATTAATGAACGCGACCAACTAATCTGGATTGGACAAAACGTTTTTTTTTTTTAAAAGCCACCCACACTAATCTGTGCGCTCAAATCTTAGAAACAATGTTTATGTACGTTAAGCTAATCTAGATTTCACTAAATGCAAAATAAACTACTAGGTATGTATGTAACCTACTTCGATTGAATGGTGAAACGAATAAAATGGAAAAGTATTTTAATTTGTTTTAAACGCGAGCACCGGAATCGCAACCAAACAGCCACGTCCAACCCAGTCGATCTTCGAATGTAAAGCCAAGCTTAGTCTTTCCAGTCCTTCTTGATTTCGAAGCTCCACTCCCACTGGAGGTGGACGTTCTTGTCGTCGTCGGTGAAGAGGCTGTTGACGCTGTACGACCCTCGCGCCATCATCCCGGAAGGTGCATCCTCGGGGGGCGTTGTGTAAGACTGAATCTCAGTTTTGGGGGGATAGGAGCCGACCATATGAGTCATCTTGTCAACTGGGGAAAGAAAGAAAAAGGTTATATTTTATTAAATACTTTGAAGAAAAAAACAGTTGTTTTTTTACAACGTAAACATGCATCGTCCGCCTTGTATATAACTATAATAACTAGTGGTCTCCCAGTAGTCGAAATTCGACTATAATTAATTGAAATTATAAGTTTGTACAATATTATGATTCTATTGTCAAAGACTGTAATCACAGATTTCGCCAAGACTACACTTTAGACAAATATTAATAAATACAAACAATATTTAACCTGTTCTCAATTTGACCACAGACTACAAGCAATTAGAAAAGTTTGACAATGAACAAATAGTATGCATACGTGTGTGTTAAATACACGGTTGTGTGTGTAATGTTTTTTTTTAATTGATTTAATGTATTTTTTAATCATAATTTAAAAAATATATTAGCATTCTGCACTCTTCCTCAATATTCTCTATAAGTGTGGGAAATTTCATACTCCTCCGTCCCCGCAAATTTCGTAGAAAGGGGTACAAAGTTTTTGGTTTACGTATTAATATATAGATATAAAATAATATATAATAATATAACAACAGCTTGACTCACACACGAGATGAACATACAGTCAAAACCGTTTACTGCGACATCGTTTAATACAACATGCCGGTTATAATAACCAAGACCAAAGGTCCCGGCTGAATGCCATATGACCGCCTTATTAAAAATATTGCTTTCTACGACATTGGTAATAACGACATACCTCATAAAACGACCAAATTTAACTAATACTTCGGAGAATTAGATCTGTTAGAACGACCGGCTAAGCTGTATTGTAAACAATTTGAATAGGTATCCACATTTGTCTTCAATGGCTATTAAAATCAGAAAAGAAAACAATAGGATTTAGTTTAGTGTAGGGTCTTTTCTAATTCTTAGAAACAAAACACGTGCATGCGGTAGTCAAAGCCCGCTTCTTCATATCTCTTCAGTTAGTTTGTTATTTATCTATACACAAGACGCACCAAAACTTTGTGGAGTTATTCGTGAAACTTTCAAAATGTCGCAAAGAAAAAGAAAACAAATTAATATTGAAGAAAAATCGCGTATTATGTAAATATATTTTTCCAATAATTCCCTATCGATTTGTTTGTACTTGCACGATACACATTAAGCATCACCGGTTGTTACGACTATAGGTTTTTACGACTGAATATGAGCAGTCCCTTCGATGTCGTTATAACAGATTTTGACTGTATATCATTCCTTATGTGTTAGAGTGAAATACAAAAAGTTATAAAATAAATCTATCTCTGACCTTTAATTTTCTCCTCCTCTTAATTTTCTCCTTTAATTTAAAAGGTTTAGTACTCAAGTTAAAAGTTAAGTTTGACATCTATACGAACGAATGTAATGGAATCATTAAATTATACATACGGTTACCAAACGTATTTAGATGTGGTAGGATGTATTGTGAGTCCGCGTGGGTGGGTACCACCTCCCTGCCTATTTCTGCCGTGAAGCAGTAATGCGTTTCGGTTTGAAGGGCGGGGCAGCCGGGGCAACTGTTAAACCTTAGAACTCATGTCTCAAGGTTGGTGGCGGCATTTACGTTGTAATTGTCTATGGGCTCCGGTAATACTTAACACCAGATGGGCCATGAGCTCGTCCACCACAAAACATTTCAATGTACAAAATCGATATGAAACGTATTAAGCTTGGAAACGAGTTAAGCTAAGCCTAAGCTCGGATATTGCTACCATTGCAGTTTCGAATTTTAAAATGTTATAGACGCGAGAACATTGCAAGAATTAAAAATGGAGATCCAAAGAATTAGACAAATAAAAATTTCTTACGATCTACATTTAAATAAGAAAATACAATTACATTACAACAGTTAAGTGTTTTTTTTTTCTATTCTATTTGTCAACCGATTATTTTTAAGTTATTATTTAAGATATTTTTTAATATATTTTTATGATTAGTATTTATTTATTTTTTGAATATTATGGCCTGGTTACTAGACCTTTAAGCCAATTTAGTATCTATCGACGAGTCTTAGTGTGACCAGTACTTTCTTTAGGAATATTATATATTACAAAAATTACATAAAAAAACAAAAGAGAAATGTATGTATATTAAATAAAATTAAAAGGAAATCTTAAGGTTATAGGGATGAAGATCCAAATTCCATTATTGGGCTAGCATTAGTATACGGAATTACTAGTATTTAAACAAGCAATACAAAGTTAAGCATACGGTCAAAAGTATTTAGCAGATAATAATATGATGATAATCATAAAATATATTTTTTTCTTATTAGATGTTTTTAACTGTTGTCATAGTAATTTCTTCCGTTTCGCGATTCGTAGAAACATAGTTAAAACTACATTCTAATATGGAAGACGCGCGCGACATTTATTAGAGTTAATCTTAATGTGCGGAGACATCCATGGGGGCGAAAAAAATTCAACGCAAAACAACTTTACTGGTGGTAGGACCTCTTGTGAGTCCGCACGGGCAGGTACCACCACCCTGCCTATTTCTGCCGTGAAGCAGTAATGCGTTTCGGTTTGAAGGCTGGGGCAGCCGCTGTAATTATACTGAGACTTTAGAACTTATATCTCAAGGTAGGTGGCGTCATTTACGTTGTAGATTTCTATGAACTCCGGTAACCGCTTAACACCAGGTGGGCTGTGAACTCGTCCATCCATCTAAGCAATAAAAAAAAAGTATGAATTAATATTGTGCACGCGATATTGAACCGTAAATATAGTTCTAATTACTATCATTTTAGTATTAATTTAATGTGTGTGTGTGCGTGTGTGTGTTATATTAAATAAATATTCATCAGGTGTATAGCGTGTAGACGTTAACATTGAATACAATGCGACAATGAAGTGCGGTGCCACAATCGAGCAACGATCTTTGAATGCAAATCATACTTACCGGGCACTGCGTAGGCGCGCGTGGAAAAAAACACAAACCATACAATTAGATTAATTTCTTATTTTATTAATTAACAGTTTCTTCCCTACCTATTCGCTGGTAGCCTATGACGGGTAGGTGAGCTCAAGGGCTCAACCTGAGATAATTTACTAACACTAGCCCTAAATTTTTTTCCTACTTAAGCTGATGGTCTAGAGAGACCATATCAGCGTAACCTTAACTAGTAGGTGAGCTCACGGGGCTAAAACCTGACGATGTTGCTAACACGAACCCTAGCAAGAGCAGTAATTCGCAGAATCTACCACCGGCTCGGAAACGCGGCCCACTGAGAAGATCCGGCGAGAAACTCAGTGGGCTCTGTCTATGGGTTAATCTTTGATAAAAACCTTTACAGCGATTCTGGGTAGCGAGGGTAAGATAAATAAAAAGGGAAACAGTATTGTAAAAATAATATCACGATGTGGCATTTATGTCATAACATCAACTTACTTCGACTTAATATCTCAAGTGAAGAATTGACTTATTATGGTCCACCTTTTCCCTGATTCTAAGCAGAGGAAAACCTCATAGTATATTTAGTATAAAAACATGAAACGCATTATATATAATTGATTACCATACTTTAATATAGTATAAAAAGAAAAACAATATTGTCAAATCTACACAAAATTAACTCTAAATTTCCTAGAATCTAAATAGTCTTATCTTAATTAATTACGATTAAGCTTTGTTCCATTAGTCAGAGAATCTTTAAACAGATCCATCGAATAATGCATTTTAATTACAGTTTTTTTTCGTCGTATCATTGACATTATCATTATCATAATTTATAAAACATAGTTAACTTAAAAAACCAAACATAAAAAAAAACTATTAAAAAGAATCACCCTGTATTATATGTCATTTTAAAAATAATACACATACACATCATAAAACTTCTAACGAAGTAACTAATCATTCGATTGACGTAATATTATTCGAACTAGCAATCATTTAACATCTTGATTACCGCGAAAGGATATGTTCTCGGAACATTACCCTTTCGTTATTGAAGCATCGATTAATCAGACTAATTATATGTTATTTTAAAAATAATATACATCATAAAACTTCTCATGAAGTAACCAATCATTCGATTGACGTAATAATATTCGAACTAGCACTCATTTAACATCTTGATTACCGCGAAAGGATATGTTCTCGGAACATTACCCTTTCGTTATTGAAGCATCGATTAATTAGACTAATTATATGTTATTTTAAAAATAATACACATCATAAAACTTCTTATGAAGTAACCAATCATTCGATTGACGTAATATTATTCGAACTAGCAATCATTTAACATCTTGATTACCGCGAAAGGATATGTTCTCGGAACATTACCCTTTCGTTATTGAAGCATCGATTAATCAGACTAATTGAAACATGGCGGTCGTTTATTTCACAATCAACAAAATATACAGGAAATTTAACCACTGAAACCGTGTTTCAAATAGATTCTACCGCAACCTCGATGACTCGATCATTTTTATTAATAGAATAACATTAATTATTAATGTTACTTATCATTTCGTATGTCAATGGTAGTTTTACGAAAAAAATTTTTCATTAAGTATAGTTGTGATATTTTATCACACACAAAGTGGAGGAATTTAAGTAGGAGAGCAGACTATGGCATTAGACCAGAGAAAGTTATGAAGAAGAATTAGCTGTGAAATCTTACATTCCCGATCCTGTGGACCGAATGGTAAACTGTCGACGTCGTCCAAAACACATCATTACGGATCCTCCCGATCCACTAACGGTGCTTTTAGTCTTTTAGGCACCTCAAGCACCGGTCAACGTTCCGTAAATTAACACACAGACGGGTCGCATTTCCCATCCGGTGGTAGATTCTGCGAGGCACGGCTCTTGCTAGGGTTCGTATTAGCAACAACGTCAGGTATGAGTCCCGTGAGCTCACCTACTAGTTCGGTGAACCTAGAATAACCCCTCAAGGTTACTAGAATAGGTAGGGGAAAAAATAATGTGAAATTTTGCTTACCTGGAACGCCCAGTCTGTAGGTCTTCTGCACGTACTTCAGACCGTGCACGATCTCGCGCTGCACGATAAAATCGATCCTTATTCGGTATTGTACACCCTCCTTTATCACGAATACCTGGAAACGAGTAATCTATATATTAATACGTGAAGCAAAAACCTTGTACCCCTTTTTACGAAAATTGCGCGGACGGAAGAGTATGAAAATTCCCACACTTATAGAGACTATAAAGAAGGAGTGCAGAATGCTATTTTTTTTTAATTATGCATAAAAAATACACTCAATCATTAAAAAAAACATTACACACACTACTACCATGTATTTGACACAATAGGTACATAAATTATACTCTTTGTTTATTCTCAAGCTTTTGTTATTGTCTATAGTTTGTGGTCAAATTGAGAATAGATTAACACTATTTGTCTATAGTGTAGTCTTGGTAAAATGCGTGATCATAAAGTATTTGACAATAGAACCTTGAATGATAATGCTCAAACTTATAATTTCAATTAATTATGGTCGAATTTCCACCGCTGGGGAACTGCTAGTACAGTTAAAACAAAAACAACACGTGACGTGTAGTTAGAATTGATGACAGATAGCTGATAACTATCTGTCATCAATTAAGACCAACCATCCATTAAGAGAGATACAAGATACTTCCTATATTCTCTAAAATGATTTCTGTAAGACTTGAAAAGACTTGTAAGACGTGTCCTTAGATTATGATTAATCTATATATTCCCGATCGGTCTCTCTTAATGGATGGTCGGCTTAACTAGTATTATGTGGCTACCGAATCTATTGGATGTAAACATAACGACCCTCTTTGACATCTGCCTGATTTTTAGCTGTAGGCAGCGGCCTGGCTCTGCCCCTGGCATTGCTGAGGTCCATGGGCGACGGTAACCACTCACCATCAGGTGGGCCGTATGCTCGTCTGCCTACAAGGGTAATAAAAAAATACCTTCTTTATCGCTGGCAGCCTAAGAGTATTCCAGATACGCTCGGACATATAGGTGAGCCCGCGGTGCTCAAATTGAGAGAAATACTAACACTGGCCCTAGCAAGAGCAGAGCCTCGCTGAATCTACCTCATCGGAATCGCGACCCACTGAGATCCGGCGAGAAACTCAGTGGGTCACCTCGAGACACTACGTCGAAGTCTCAATTGTATTATATGACGTCTTCAAACGTGGAAATAGATAGCGAGCCCTCACAATCTTCGCCCAAAAGTTACACGATGAATTTATGTGTACTAGTGCTCATCAAGAGACAAGACAAATAAATGGAAGAAAGATCGTGCTTGCGAAGGTGATACAAAAGGGTGGTCCCTCAACTCTCGGCAGTGAGGAAAACGACGCAAGGAGAATGAGCTCTTCAAATGACTGTCGATTATAATCTTCTCTACACGATTCAGATACCTTTTATGTATTACATGTTCTATTTCGTTATATTAATGTGGAGGTATACGACAAAGGGAATATCTTCCACCGAGCGAGTGTAATTGCTCAGTAATGATCTTAATCTTCTTCTTTTCTCCACCTTATCCCACTAAGTGGGGTCGGCACAGCAAATTTTTCTCTTCCATTCTATTCTTACAGCCGTCATATTAACATTCACTCCTCTCTCTCTATCTCATATCGTCATTCACGCACTCCATCCATGTATTCTTCGGTCGACCTCTTCCCCCTCTACCTTCTACTACCATTTCCATACATCTCCTAGTGAGATGCATCTTCTCTCTACGCATCACATGTCTATTTGCTCACTAATGTAATGTGGTGTAATTTCGACGGTCCTAATGTTATTGTTCGGAACTTGTATATATTCAAGCTTATCTGGAAAATGTCGTAAGCGAAATTCATGCGTCATTCATCTGTCAATTATTCTGTCTGTTCAGCGAAATTCATCTGTCAATTATTTTGCGTCGTATGATGGCTACACGCCACATTAACAAAAATATGAGGAAAAAACTGATTTAAATAATAATAAAAATCATTAATAGCTAATGTATCGAATAAAAACGCAAAAATTAGTAGAATAACGACACGAGGAAAACGATAGTAAGCTATTTCGTGCTTGGCATATTTATAAATAGATAAATTTATTATTTATGAAGCAGAATGGTACTAACAGCAGCAGTCCTAGCTAACAAAAAATACCTACAGACACAACTCACTGAGTTTCTCGTCGGATCTGCTCAGTGGTTCGCGATTTCGATCCGCTGATAGATTCTGCGATACATTGCTCTTTCTAGGGCTAATGCTAACAATTATCGAGCACGTGAGCTTACCTCTAGCGTAGTTGGATTATCATCTTAACCTACCAACGATTAAGTAGAAAAAAATGAAAAAACCTTCTTTGTTCAAATAAAAAAATAAAGTTGCCGGATATTGAGAAAAGGCGACTGAACTTTTAGAATATCACGACTAATTTGAAAATAGAGATCAAAAGGAATCGACAGATGGTCAATTTGACGTATTGAAGGTTATTTTAGTGATATGTGTGTGTGTGTGTGCGTGGAGAAACGTTACACGATATTTTGCGTATTATGAATCGACACAGACACTCCATGTTGTATTTGAGTCGTCTATTATCAAAGCCGGCAATGTGACTTTTGGACAATTATTGGTAAATCAGAAAAACGAATTATTGAGGCTTGGGAGGAATCGCATAATGCCCTTGGGGTATTCTGCGACTTATCTAAAGCTTTTGATTGTGTTGAGCATAATACATTGTTGAGGAAATTACACCATTATGGTATTAGGGGCGTTTCATTAGAACTTATTAAATCTTATTTATCCGGAAGAATCCAAAAGGTAGACGTTAAAGGAAAGAGATCTTCCGGTGTCTTACTTAATATGGGTGTTCCTCAGGGTTCCATATTGGGTCCCTTCTTATTTCTTGTGTATATCAATGATTTACCAAAGTTTATTGAAACCCGTCACGAGGTCGTATTATTCGCTGATGATACATCCTTATTGTTTAAAATTAAACGACAATTGGAAGATTATGACGATGTGAATGATGCTATCTCGCGCGTGGTACATTGGTTTAGTGTTAATAATCTGTTATTAAATAACAAAAAAACAAAATGTATAAAATTTACCACACCTAATGTTAGACAAGTAGACACTAATATCATTGTAAGTGGAGAGACACTGGAGCTTGTTGATTCGACAGTTTTTCTTGGTATAACAGTTGATTCCAGGCTGCAGTGGGGTCCTCACATATGCAAGTTAGCGAATAGACTTAGTTCTGCAGCGTTTGCGGTAAAAAAAATACGAACGTATACTGATGAAGATACGGCACGTCTAGTTTATTTCAGTTATTTTCATAGTGTTATGTCCTATGGCATTTTGCTATGGGGCAATGCTGCCGATGTCGAAACGATTTTCATCCTGCAGAAGAGGGCTATTCGTGCTATTTATAATATGCACCCGAGGGAATCCTTGAGGGACAAGTTTAAGGAAATCAAAATTCTAACTTTAGCGTCCCAATACATTTTTGAAAATTTATTGTACGTGCGTAAAAACATTGTAGAATTCCCCAGAGTCTGCGATTTGCATAATGTGAACACTAGGAACAAACATAGGCTTGCGTTGCCGGCGGCTCGAATTAAGAAAATAAGCAACTCTTTCAGGGGGCTGGGTGTACAACTTTTCAACAAGATCCCACAAAACGTTCAACTACTACCTGTTCATAGATTTAAGAAAACTGTCAAGGAACGTTTGTGCAACAAGGCATATTATAAAGTTAAGGATTTTTTACTAGATGGCACTACGTGGGAATGAGGCGTTCGCTCCTGGCCTTTTCATTTTCCATTATTATTATTATTTATTTGAATTGTATTTTTTTGACTTGTTTTTGTATATTGTAAATATGTTTTCTTGTTTAAAAAAAGAAAATAGTTGAGGAAATACAAAAAAAAAAAAAAAGCCCGCTGAGTTTGTTTCGCCGGTTCTTCTCAGGACTGTGGCTTTTTTTGGAACCGGTGGTAGAGTTAACATTTTCTTTTACATTTTGACATTCAACAAGTGTGTTTTTGATGACATCCAAGTTGAAATAAATGATTTTGAATTTGAATTTGAATTGACATTGGCAGTCACAAAACTCTTCTGAACGACATCTTAGATAAATAACAGGTTAAGTATTAACCTTTATTTAATGCAGGTTTTGAACCATATTCTTTGAAGGAGACGATTATATTCAAATCAATCTGTATTGACATATCAATAACATTTTTTTGTCCAAATGCACAGATTGCCACCTTTGATAATAGACGACTCATTTGTGAATATCTAATTTTGTATTACGCATCGACGATCGAAAATCTATTTGATTGCGTATTAATACGCAACATTTGTAATTAAAGGTCCGCTTTATTTGGTCTTAGCATCAACAGTTCGATGTTTTTAATTGAACTACAATTAGGTTGACTTCATTTATATGTTATGTTTGTCTATCAAAGCTTGTGATTAATTTATGTATATATTTTAATGACGATTGTGTTTAACATTTCATAATGCCACAGATGGGTCTCTAGTATTTAGACCAATCTGATTATGGTTGCAACCATGAGTTGCAGAGGGAGGAAATTAACTCAGGAGATTTGGGGACACACGGGCCGATCCCCATATACGAATTTGACAATTTATCGAAGGAAACGCGATTAGTGAAATTGTGTCAATTGTTTTATTTTGTTCATTTAGTTTATTCGCGTTTAAATGTGTAATAACGGTGGTTTGTTAATTTTTCCTTAATTTTAAAAATTAAATCACCTGTAAAGTTGCAAATATATCGCCTAAACGAAATAATAGCCTTTCACCTCTCGACCTTATTACGTATTGTTACTTCGTACATATCAATACTCCATTCCGTTTACTAATTACTGGTGGTAGGACCTCTTGTGAGTCCGGACGGGTAGGTACCACCACCCCGCCCTTCTCTTCCGTGCAGCAGTAATGCGTTTCGGTTTGTAGGGTGGAGCGGCCGTTGTAACTATACTGATATACCTTAGAACTTATATCTCAAGGTGGGTGGCTCATTTACGTTGTAGATGTCTATGGGTTCCAGTAACCACCTAACACCAGGTGGGTTGTGAACTCGTCCACACATCTAAGCAATAAAATAAAATAAATGTTTTATAAGCTATCCAGAAGGAGGGTTTCTGTTGTATGTTAGTCCTTTATGTGTTCCTAAGTCAATCGTCGGATAGCTTTTAAATTGACCACGCCAAAACATTTAAATTTTCAATCATATCGATATCGATATCATCGATCGACTTCCGAATCAATCATATCGATATAATCGATCGACTTCCATAACGCAGCTCACTTTAATCATACGATACATTTAAAAATCAAAACAGCCAAGTGTGTACCTGATCAAACATCTCATGTTAGATAACTTGGCCCATAGCCAAACTCGAACCCTCTCTAAATGCGCGCTCATGACTCGAATATTGCACCTGTCTCGTGGGCTAATTTATTCACTTCACAGACCGATGGACAATCTCGTGATGCGATTTACCGAATGACATATTTAATGATTCAAATGATTGATATACGAATGACTAATTGTTATATTTATGGTGACTTAGCAATAAAGCATATATTGTTAATTTTGTCTTTATAATGTGTGTGGTGAATTTCTTCATTAGGACTATTTCTAGAAACTAGAGGTCCCGCAGTAGTCGAAATTCGACTATAATTAATTGGAATTGTAAGTTTGTACACTATTATGATTGTATTTTATACTTCTATAATCACAAATTTCGCCAAGACTACACTATAAAAAATATTAACAAAGACAAACAATATTTAATCTATTCTCAATTTGACAACAGACGTCAGGAACAAAAGTTTGACAATAAATAGTATGCATGCGTGTGTGCGTCAAATACATGGTATGTAGTGTGTGTAATGTTTTCTTTATTGATTTAATGTATCTTTTATGCGTTATTTTAAAAAAATATTGGCATTGTGCACTTCTTCTCTATATTCTCTATAAGTGTGCAAAATTTCATACTCCTCCGTCCGTTCAATTTTCGTAAAAAGGGATACAAAGTTTTTGCTTCACCTATTAATATATAGATGATACATAAATATACGTCCCGATTTTAGACTACTCCCAATTTGTCAAATGTGTGAAGGATATCCTATTTAACAATGGCTAGTCTATACTAATATTATAAAGAGGAAAGATTTGTTTGTTTGTTTGTTTCTAATAGGCTCCGAAACTACTGGACCGATTTGAAAAATTCTTTTTCCATTAGAAGCCGACATTGTCCCTGATGAACATAGGCTACTTTTTTTTAATTTTTTTTTTCCAAAAAAATAAAATAAAAAAAAATTAAAAAAAAGAGGAAAAAATTTAGAGGAGGAAAAATTTAAATTTATTTAGGAGAGAGATTAAAAAAAATTATGAAATTGGTTTCATGTGTGTTTTAATGTTTCCGAAGCGAAGCGAGGGCGGGTCGCTAGTTATTAACATAATGTTTGTGTTGGTTGTATTGTTGTCTACTTATGTGGATACCGTTTTTTTTTTCCTGGAACTCTTAATTTTATTTTTATTTGTGATTTTTAATTTATATTTGTAATTTTGTTTTCAATAGCCAAAACTATGTACATTAATACGGGTTTGCTGAGTACACATATACCAAAAGATTGCAATCCAGATTAGATATAGGTACTACTTGTAAGATTTAGCTAATATGTACTGTAATGATTGTAATTTGTCTTGTGCATAAAAAAAAATTATTCACACACAAGGAATTTTTTAGACGATATAGAGCTCAATATTCATTTAAAAGATAGACCGTTCAGGACTTATTATGTCTACGCATTCAAGGTCACGTTCTACCTCGAAATCCATATATTGGCTATATGAATAATGCAAACTTGAGAGATAACATCGAAGTGTCAGTTATTGCGCAGTTTGTCTTGTGCAGTTTCGATGCAGATACGACAGACGAGATACCGTGCCCTCTAACATAGTGTTAGGCCGGTAAGGGTAACGCCATCTATCGCCGAATAGTCGAACGAATATCGAAGGACCTAGTAGCACCTAGAACGCGAGAAGTATAAGGTCATCTGTTGTCAAATAGCGGAAACACAATACTAGAGATGTGTGGAATATTCTCGATAATTCTAGGGATGAAGTATCGACTATTAAAACGTTGCAGAGATGGCATGCAGTCCGTCATTAATCGGAACTATTCGAAGCGAAACAGCGAAATGATCACCTGAAGCGAAGCGGAACAAGCGAATTGAGAGTTCTAGTGTTTGTTGAGTGTTTTAGGTGTTCTAAGTGTTGAATACAGTTTTTATGTTTTACTTCGGTGGAATTTTATTTATCCCGAACCCCAGCGCGTAACAGTAGCTACAAACATACGCAAATAAACATACCATAGTTTGCTCTATGTGGGAATCGAACCCAAGACCCTCGGCGCCATAGTCAGAACTCTAATTACTCAACCATCGAGTCAATTAAATAAAGAAACTTACACAAAGAAATAATACTTTTTAAACTTAATTGTATTCCGCTTAAAGAAATTAGACATATCGTGTATTATGTATAGAACTTTACATGGAGACAGACACTCACGAAAAAATATGTAATCACAGATGCCAACATTGGGATGCCACGATTATGGGAGCCCATATGTTTGTAAGGTAAATTAGATACAGGTAGGTATTGATAAACGATTTTAACAGTTGAATGTTTTATCAAACTATTGTAGTAACTTGAGATGCAAATCCGAAATGATTGAAAAAAATTGTTGGCATTGAAATAAATTTTGGGCATGATGCATTAAGAGATACTTTGTGCAACACAATTGTCTTTTTTTTTCCTCTAAGCAATCGTTGGCAGCATATGGGGCTATTACAACCACGCGCTGACCGGTAGGTGGGCTCACGGGTTCAACCTAAGAGAATTCCTAACACTAGCCCTAGCAAGAAATCGATATTGCGACTCACTAAGAAGAGCCGGCGAAAAACCGACTGAGTTGTTATCTATGGGCTAGTTCGGAAGTCGAGCTCTCGTCGTAATTGAAGAGGACGGTGTCCGGTGTCTTTTCTACATTATACACATAATATACCTATTTTGTATAAATAAAACCAAAGATTAAAAAAAAACATATGAATTAATATTATCTATATATTAATACTTGAAGCAAAAACGTTGTACACCTTTTTACGAAAATTACGCGGACGGAGGAGTATGAAATTTCTCACACTTATAGAGAATATATAGAAGAGGTACAGAATGTTAATATTTATTTAAATTATGCATGAAAAATATATTAAATCAATATTAAAAAAAACATTACACACACTGCCTTCCATGTATTTGACACAACACGCATGCATACTATTTGTTTATTGTCAAACTTTTCTTATTGCTTATATAGTCTGTGGTCAAATTGAGAATAGATTAAATATTGTTTATCTTTATTAATATTTGTCTAAAGTGTAGTCTAGGCGAAATCTGTGGTTATAGAAATATACTATTATTTGACAATAGAATCATATTAGTGTACAAACTTATAATTTTAATTAACTATAGTCGAATTTCGACTACTAGGGGACTACTAGTTATTATGATTATTTCATAGGGAAACGATTTTCGTAAATGTTTAGCAAGTCTATTATTGTCAGTTTGGATTGCTTCGATGAATCATATTATAACATACGTTAGTCACGCTCAATGAAATATTACAGATAGATCAAACTTGTTCAAAGACCACTTTTTTATATATTTCACACACTACCAACAAATTGATCATGTGAAAATTAAGTGATACAAGCAATATAGCTTAAATAATTGCCGGTTGGGGCACATGATGGTCTTTTGGGGCCAAGCGCCACTCATGATTAGGCGGAAATGAAGCCAGTAACACAAATAGCTGTAACGCTCATATCTCTCAGGGTGATGCGAGAGCTTTGTGAGATCTACCCGATGTCAGACTGATACTGGAGAAAATTAATATCACAGTATGAATTTTAACACCTTTAAAATTTTGGGATGGAACTTTCAATTTTCACAAATATCCTAGCATTGGAACCATACATTTATTACTTCATGCAATTTCTTCTTGTTTTCACGCCGAACCCTGTGGTTGGAGCCCGCACCTAGGGATTGAGCGGAGGACATACTCCGCCGTCTTGACGATCTGTAGATTTTGGGAGCAGACAGCGAACCCAAGGTGTATTTAAGGCCCTACCCATTAAGCGACTCCCATTGTACTCTTTCGCCCGACGATACGATCGAAGATGTAGGTTCCGCGGTTTTTTTTTATGATTAAAGTATTACTGGTGGCCCGGAGGCCTTTCCGGTTTCATCAGGACAGGTGGGCGAGCACGGGCTCAGCCAGGAGGGGTGGGATTACTAACAGCTACCCGAGCGCCTCCGAAGAAGACCTAACAACTCAAGAGTAGCTGCTTCGCGAATGAGAGTTCTGCGGTCAACACTACAAACAGTTTCGCAGCGTCACTCATCCGACGTCCGATCTCTATAGTGCGACAACCCAACTGCCCACCATGGCCCGGGCATGGTGGCTTTCAATTATCATCTTAATATTTACGAAGCTTCGAATATTTTACAGTATTAATGGTCATGAACGACAATCGTCAAATGAATTTCTAATTAGTATCTTTAAAATTAAAAATATATCTCATCAGTCAGTAGTGTCGACAAAAAATTTGGGAGCAACAAATAATTTCTATTTGAAACTTATCATATTTCAAGAACAATACATATATTGTAAATGATGAGATTCTACAGTAAAATAGCACTTTTTTTAATTACTTAATAACGTTCTTGGATCAAAAAGCAAAAATAGATATAATACAACCCGTTGCTAAGAGCCCAATGGAGCTAAAACTTCAATCGGTAACCTTAACACACTATTCATCAGGCGAGCTCTCTTTAATATAGAACACATCACTGACCTGCTTTTTGAGGTCGGTCAAGTCCCCAGTGAGATCCAGCTCGACATCATCGCGCCCAACCACACACAATGCTAGCTTCTTGACTATCACTTTGCGAGGATCATCCGGTTCTGTAACAATTGTATAACATTAACTCAAAACTGTAATTCAATGACTAAAAGGTTTAAGTACTACTACTGTGTGTAATCCAACTTTTATTGGATTAGGGCAGTGCATCCCAAACTTTTTTGTGCCATGCCCCACTGTAACATTTCTGCAATTTTTATGGCCCCATACATAATTTTTAATATTAAAAAAATTATTTGTTCACGTAAGAAACATAAATGATAGGTTTTCGGAAAAAAACACTATGAAATTGTTATCAGAACACAGTAAGTACTATTTCAAAACATAATTAAAAACTGAACATCAAATTCTATATAATTTTAGTTTTAAGAATGTGATGTATAGAGACATATAGAATTACAGATTTCCTATATTGATTTAGTTCAATTGCCCCCCTTAAATATCAAATTGTTTCTTTGGAAAACACTGGGTTAGGGTGTAATCAATAATACATCTTTATCCCTCTTAGTGAATTTTATGACAGCATAGTATTTTTTATTTATTTATTAGAATGCTACCGATTGAATTCAAACAAATAGTGTAGTATTTTTACCTTTTGGTATTTGATATTCAAAATTTTAGTATTAATGGTTTTAACAATAAAATGGAAATCATAAAACCACATAAAACAGATGAAGTAAAAGAAACACTATAAGAGCCTCCCTGCCTATTTCAACCGTGAAGCAGTAATGCGTTTCGGTTTGAAGGGTGGGGCAGCCGTTGTAACTATACTGAGATCTTAGAACTTATATCTCAAGGTGCGTGGCGCATTTACGTTGTGGATGTCTATGGGATCCAGTTACCACTTAACACCAGGTGGGCTGTGAGCTCGTCCACTCATCTAAGCAATAAAAAAAAAAAAAAAAAAGAAGAAACAGAAAAGTCTCTTCCTTTTTTTCCCCCACCTAAGCTGATGGTCTAGGGGACCATATCAGCATCATCTGGTTAGTAGATGAGCTCACGGGGCTCAAACCTGACAATGTTGCTAACACGAACCCTAGCCAGAGCCGTGCTTTGCAGAATATACCACTGGATCGGAAACGCGACCCACTGAGAAGACCCGGCGAGAAACTCAGTGGGTTGTGTCTGTGGGTTAATTTACTCGCCGAGCCCTTCTTCGCAAGCGACGGGTTCTACGAGAACGATAACCGGTGCTTGGGTTACCTAAAAGCACCGTTAGTGAATCAGGAGGAACAAATATGACGTGGTTTTGGGAGACGTCGACATGACATGTTGCAATGTATTTATGGAGATACAATCCAAGATAGGTTGACAGGGACGCGGCCCATTATATGACTAATGCAAAATCTCTATGCAACATAATGGAACAAGCTGCACTGACCCTACATAATGTGGGATAAGCACAAGAAGAATTGGAATGCTACCAACACCACAGAATTTAAAGTGATCTGTTATGGTTCAATCAATTCGAAAATGTCACAGAAATTCACTAAAATATAAACAACACTTGTATTTTCGTTTGACAGCAACTTGATAAGATAATGTCAAAAAATCACTTGTTATCAGTTAGTTGATAAGTACTAAGTTGATAAGAGCAATCAAGAAGCCTAGTTTCAATTTCATATTAAGTTTCTAAATGTTCGGCAATGGGAACATGCTTTAAAGGGAAACCCTTCATTACAGGGATTGTCAGGCTGAGAATACTATCCCTAAACACTACACTCTGAAACCTTAATTTTTCTATAAGAGGTTTTTATTTTATTTTATTTTTACTAATTTAAAAAAAGCAGTATGAGTTACAGCATTCAAGTGCCTCACCAACAATGACCGCGCCTGCTTGGGCTTGTCCAAGCAGTGCTTCCTTGTACTTCCGAAGGGACTCATCCTCTTGGTCAGCAGCAAGGATCTCCTCTATGGTCTTCTCTGGAGGTGGCTTATATGAGGATTTGATTTCTTCTTCCTCTGTATCCTCTTCGGGTGTATGGGCTACTTCAGGTTCTCCAGACATATTCCTAAATTTTAAAGTATTCCAATTGTGTAAGAATCTTATTTAACACATTCTTTAAGCATTCAAGAATTGTATTTTCCACATGAAGGATAGTGATTATGTATAATAGACCTTTTAAACTATAATCAACTTGAAAATAAATAAATTTGGTAGTCTTTATTACCAAACCAAGCTTAATCACTATAATCATTAAGCAAGGATTTAAGTAAATACTTCAACTAAAATTTCAATATAACAGCTATATATGTTTACATTATTAAATATTAAGTATATACAGGATTAAATAAAATTTTGAAAGGATTAAATTAATAAATAACTATTAATTTCAAAAAATTGTAGTTAGTATAGCATGTTGTATTGCGTGCGTCTCTGTGTGTGGGTAATAAATTGTGTATGTGTGCGACATAATTCATTAATATTTAAAACTGAGAAACATCTCTATTGACTTCGTAGTTTTCTATAAAAATATATTATAAAAAAAACATCCATCAGTACGCTGAATTACACAATCTATACGGTTATCGGCGATGCATCGGAAGGTAGCAAAAATGAATCATCCTGCCCCATAACCTAACAACTTTTATATTAAATGTAATGTCGGAATTTTTAATCATAATCAAAATTTAGTTAAACGTTCTTTAAATTTATTCTAAATCATATGAAACACTTAATACATGAGAAGGACAATTAGTTATTTTTTCGTTCAATAGATAATGAGCAAAGTAATCAACGAAATCATGGAAGCGACCAGTGTAAGCGAAAAATCAATTTGTAATTGCGTTGACACAATACATCAAGGAAATTATCAAATGAAATAATGTATCTTCCTGTACATTTCTACGTCCAATATTAAGTGAATATGCGGCTTTGTGATTGCAATTACCTACGCGGTTCAAGCTTATCAAGAAAAATTGTAATACATTTCATACTTACGTTTTTTATAACAAGTCACGAAACTCTTCTTACACAAAACTAATAAACGAAACAAAAAAAAACACTTAAACACCAAATAATTGTAAAATTTGCAACGATTTGCAGTTTCTAAATTCTTTAGACCAAAAAAATGACGGACCACAATGCTTCCGGGCGGTCATCGAACTTTAAAAAATATAATACGGCCAGTAGTGCCAATACACTTTACAAGTGTATTATCTATGCAGGTACAACAGATAATAGTAAACTAATGTCAGTGTCCGAGTTGAAATAGCAATTTTGTTGGTCAGTAATAGCGTGGGCATCAATTATCAGAATGTCGTTTCTCTGCCATAGCTGGTGAGTGAAATACGGCTTTTAAGAAAATTATTGTAGACTAATAGGTAGTTTATAGTTATAGTAAGTTTATTCTTATACTAGACCTCGTTCCAGACTTCGTTCCAAAAGTCTCAGTAAATGACCACCAGACTGAGATTATTTCATCCCATACTATCTCATCTTATCTCATTCCATGTCATTTCGTTTTCATTTCATTTCATAGGTACCATGTTTCATATTCATCAACTTCATTTCATTTCATAATATCATTTTTATATAAAAAAGTTTTAATTAAAATTAAAATAACTTGATCTAAAAGTCTTAGTTGCCAGATCATCAAATGCGTTGAAAATTTAGCATAAATAGTACCTATAGGGGACTTTTTGGCGGGAACGCGAGGAATGAAGTTGCGTGATTTATTTTGTCTAATTAGTGTTTCTTCAGGTTTAAATGTGTAATAACTGTAGCTTATTAACTGTTTAGTATCTGTGAAAGTGCACAAATGTGGGAAAATGAAACAAAGCCACTGAACGTAACTTCTCGGGATCTTCCAAAAAGTTCACAGAAAAAGTTTCAGTAAACGACCACCATTTTACTGAGACTATACTTCATCCTATATCATCTCATCTCATTTCATTTCTTTTTCATTTCACATCATGCCATGTTTCATAATGATCAACTTCATTTTATTTCATTATATCATTTTCATATAAAAAAGTTAGGTACGTATCATTTTATTTAAAATAAGACTTGACCTAAAAGTCTTAGTTCCCAGGTCATAAACTTATTAAGGTTATGTAGCGGGTAGCCCTTGTACCTACATACCGGTAAAATGGGGCGATTAGGGATTGAGAGGCGAATCGGAAAAAAACCGGGAAAATCTTTCGATGCTCAATATAAGTTTTATATTCGTTGCAAAATCTTCCATTTTTTGTAGTTTAATAGTAGAATGTTGAAAGTTCACAAAACAACTCTGAACGTGCATGTTAATAGCTGCTAACTTATAAAAAATCGCGTTTCAAATTAACTTCCTGTGGTGGTAATTATTTTAGTGCTAGAAACTTTGCTCTCTTTGATTTATTTGATAATAATAGAAGACGACTATGATTTATAAACGTTATTTAGTGTTTGAACCAGCATATATATTAAAGGTAAGTCTCAGTTGTTATTGGTTTTAATGTATTTGATTAAATAAAAATACATGTAAAAATCTGTTGTTTTTGGGGATATTGGGGACGTCTTAGGTGAAAATAACAACGAAAAAGAGGTCAATTGGGATGAGAATACGTGAAATGGAAACGACCTAAGTATAAATAGGTACAGGTTTGTAGGGTTGTCTATGTAGTTATAACAATATTTTTTAAATTTGTTGGTAAAAATCTGGTTTATTCGAAGCGAAATTGGAAATAAGTCTTTAGTTGAAATAGATAAGCAATTTAATATAAGTAAGTCGATTTTGCAGAGACATGTAACAAGATCAATGAAATCTCAAGGTGGACAAAAATATCTTAGTAATACATAATAAAATATTTAATATTTGTTCAGAGTAGGGGTATTCATCTGATTAATCCATGGAATAACCGACACACCTATTCTCTTAACCCAGATAGAAATATCAGCACTGTCGATTGCACCTATAATTGAGGTGATGTCTGCCATGTACTTTTGTCAGTTTTTTTATTTTTTTTATTGATGATCACTTTGTTGGTGCAACTAAATAAATTAATTAATTAAAACTATATATAAAAATAAAAGTAGTACCAACCCTAGCAAATTTCTCATTTCGTCGCAATTAACCGCAATTTTCGGGTAAATAGGGATTACACCTATTTTTGCATTTTTTGCTTAAACTGGAATGCTAGTGGCATAATTTTAAATTAGACAACAAAGATGCCCCCAAGACTCAATCATTTTGATCCTTATATAGCATTTTATACATCAACAACTACCTTAAAATTGCTCATAAAGTTGGAATTTGTCCCTAATCGCCCCATTTTACGGTACTACCTGCATTTAGTACCAAAGTATGGAGGGTAGAGATAAGGAGAACCGTCTCATACGGGAGAAGCTTGAAAAAGTGTCCCACTTTCAGCATTAGATAACAATTCAAAAATGCTGCAGAATGGCGCTAGCATAGGAAAGGTTAAATTTAATGACTAGAGTAGTTAGTAACAGTGTTATATATTATATACAAGATCTCACATCTTTACGTAGTCCAAAGTAGTTTAATTTTTTTTATACAATTTGTATTATATAGGTTATCCTAAAATTATTGCTGTGGTAAAACGTGGAGACATCGATTGTATTTTCTTATCAGCTTCAAATAAATATTTTTGTGATTTTGTAGTGCCTACAGTTCTTCCATCCTTTTTATTTCTCTATTTTATTGTAATGACTTTTAGCGCCTTTTTTTAAATTTATCCGGTTGCTACTGTAGCGCCACCCATTAGCAAATTTTGACACTTTTTCACACCCAGAGACAGGTTGGTTCTCTTTACCCCTACCCTACCCTCCATATACCAATTACCAATAGAAACAAATAATTTGGTACAAAATTTGCAAATTTTGATAAAAATAACATTATTTAATATTTAATTACGTATTTTTTTGTACGTTGTTTATATATCACAAAACCACACAGTTGCCGAATAATTACATTCACTAATTTTCTATTGAACCAAATGTAAAAAGCTTAAAAGTTTTTTTTTTTAATTTACGTTAAATAAAACAAATTTGTGTATGTTTAACAAACTATTGAATATCCGAATAGGTAACTAATATGTAATTTGAGTGAAATAGTTCAATAATAAATTAAATAAACGTATGCAAGGTCAGTTTAATTTAAAAGGATGTTAGGTACAAGGGCACTATTCCTTCAGATAGCTCTAAAACATGGAAAATTTACAAGAACGTGTTCAAACGGAAAATCGGTTAACGACGACGAAAAAGAGAGGGAACTAGAACGTTTAGCAAAAGATGTAAGTTACGTAACATTCACTAAAATATAATTTTCATTTATTTGTATTATAAATCTTTTCAGTTAATTATTAAAAACAGTTTTACGTTATTTAAAATGAGATTATGTACATAATTTCGAATAATTCGTAAATTAACCAAAAATATCTGAAAACTGTTAGCTAGTACACCCAAAACACTCATCGCATTTAATTTATGTGAAGTAAAATATAAATGTTATGTGAAATCAATTAAAATATATAAATAATTTTAGGTTTTCTATTAAATATATTAAAAGGTTTAAATAAAATTTGTTACACATTATAATTCAGTAAAAAAACTAATAAAATAACATATTAATAGTGTCTATGGTATTTATTATTATAGGCGTCTATTGACGAACCTCCTACCTCATGCTGTCAATCTGGATGCTCCAACTGCGTTTTTATAGTATGGGCCGAGGCTCTTGTCAACAAAATGAACAACTCTGGACCAGAAGTCTGCGAGAAGATCTTAAAGATGGTAGAAGATCCATCTATGAAAGCTTACTTGGAGATGGAGCTTCGCATACGAGGGCTAACTAAAAGATAGAAGTATGATATGTTTATATATTTTACATATCGACGCTTGAAAGGCAAACGTGACTAAGCGACAATACCTGCTTTGTACATAAATGATAAGCAATAACAACATTCAATACGCAAAAAAAAAAAATTTTTAGGTCTATTAAAATCATTTCAATCCTACAGCTAGATTCGTTAAAATATAATTTTTTTCAGGTATATCAACTTTAAATTAGTCTACTGTAAAGTTCACGCATTGTCGCTTAGTCACGTTTGCCTTTCAAGCGTCGATATGTATACCTCAGGTTCATTGAAGTAACAACTTACGCAGGGTGGCTGGCAAGAGCTTGGTGAGAGTAGCTGAGAATTGTGCAAAGTGGTATGCAATTGGAAAGGCCTGTATCAAGCAGTGCACTGCGATAGGCTGATGATGATGAAATTATTAATCTGAACTACCATTTTTTTCTTTAACTATTTAGGATGATCAGTGTATTTAATTGCTCAATATTTGGTCCAATAATAGATAGATATTAATTTTTTGTGTGTATTTGTGTTTTCAGCACATACAAAACTAGAAAATCCTAGCTTAGACCCTAGTTTCCAATTCTAGTGACATTTACAATAGTTATTAATTTATTTATTTAATAATTTTTTGTTAATAATGAATTCAAGGTTTCTTAAACTTTCAGGATACTATTATGAATTACTAAAAGCCCGCTCCTCAGAACACAATATGGTAATTGGAACAACTTATTAAAGAAGTGTTTGTGTTGTGTGACTGTGGAATTAATAGAAGGTATGTATCTATTTAGTCAGATTGGTTGACTTATAAATTGATCTCAGAAAATATAATCATCATTTTCAATGTGTTTCTATCACTCATGTTACTCAAAAAATATATTTCCTATGGAACCTCAAGCTGTTTTCATGCCCCTTAAGAGTCATCATGATTTATATGAACAAATGAAGAATTAGAAGGTCAGACTTATTGAATATTCTAAGACTTTTCTAAAGTTCACAAGACTACAAAACTATCCTAATAAACTGATCGTATTTGATTGATTCAATATTAATTATAAATCCAATGATACCGTCACCATAAATACATGAGTCCATACAGAGTAGCTTAGTACATGTTGTTAATGTGTTATCTCCATATTCTGACTGGCAGTTGTCTTCGAACACGACCGTTGGACCTCCCGAAAACGACCCCAGCGGGTCATGATCCCTACCTCAACGATGCCAAAGCTTCCTGAGGAACCTATTGAAAGAAATCGAGTTTGGAGTGGTGTTCCATCCTGGTTAACACTTATATCTGAACTACCTACCACCTAACTTCCCAACTTAAACTACACTAACAATTCACCAGTAGTATAAGTTGGATTCAGTCTAATTATTACCACTGACAGTATGATAAAATTTAATATTTGCACTTTCAAGTTAATGAAGCCTGGTATGCTTCTGTAGGCAAAAGTAAATCTGTAAGTTTGTATGATTTGTTTTCTGTAATATCCATACACTATGTAATATTATAATAGTCAAAGTGATTTAATATACTAGTAAGTCATATTGTAAGTTATCTTTTATTAATAAATCAATTAGTTTTATAAGTAATGAATATGTTTTTTTTTCGAATGTGTATAGTGTGATTTTATATTGAAATAAATTATTTAAAATATATATTTTTTTATTATTTTTTGAGTTATACACAATATTTTTATCGGCATTTGCTCTTTAATTACGGCTGCCGTCAGCGGACGACAGAGCAAAAATTTTCGTGACCTACATATGTACATACTTAATCAAAATCAATATATAGTCTGTTTCCTTTGCAGAGCTGTCGTGATCTTGTGGAACCCTTGTTTATTATACCCTTGACAGCTGTTCTTCATTATTCGCGAACTGAAGCTTGGCGATACACACACACACACACTCACATTCATAAATAGCTAAAGGATTAATAGCTTGGGGATTGATTGCTTCCCGCTTCCGTAGGGGGTTGATTGTTTCCCGCTTCCGTACCTAGGTTTAACCCGCGATTCGCTACAAGTGCCCTGGGTGGTTCTAAACGGGAGCCGAAAACATAATCGATAGTAGGACTAGTCCCGACTGGCTGGCGACCACCCTCCAACTAGAGTCCACCTAGAGCTGGGGTGTGTGTATTCGTCCGGGCTGATGTCTGTTGTCGCCGTCTACGAGGCCTCGAACAACGGGACCTGTCCCTCTTGTGGCTGCGCGTAGATCACGGGGGTTGTACCCGAGTCTACGCGTGCCTGTACAGGTCCCACAGCAGTGATGCTGGTTCATCTCTGATACAGCATGTGCAAGAGGGAACTAACCGCGTGCTTGAGCAGTATCCATCTGCGGAGATCGTGGTTCTTGGAGACTTTAACGCTCACCACCAAGAGTGGTTGGGGTCCAGAACCATTGACCTCCCGGGTGGGGCTGCCTACGATTTGGCTTCTCCCAGCTGATGACAGCCCGCCCGTGTCCCAGATTTGAATCGTTGTAACTTTACTGAGACCTTAGAACTTATATCTCCATGTGGGTGGCGCATTTACGTTGTAGATGACTATGGGCTCCAGTAACCACTTAGCAACCAGGTGGGCTGTGAGCATGTCCACCCATCTAAGCAATAAAAAGAAATTAAAAAAGACTATTGCATCTGGCCACGACCCTCAGTTATGGAACATGACTGGAGGATAAGGAAACCAATTGAGATTTAATGTTTGTAGTTAAACCTGAACCGAGATTCCAAAAGAATTAACAGTTTTGATTAGAAGTGTCCCCGTGTTGAGGGAATTGCCCACTGAATTTCTCGCCGGATCTTCTCAGCGGGTCGCGTTTCCGATCCGGTGGTAGATTCAGCGAAGCACTGCTCTTGCTAGAGCTAGTGTTAGCAACGTCCTCAGGTTAGAGTTCTGGTCGTGCGGTTACACTGGCGTAGCCCTCTAAGGCTACTAGCTTAGGTGGGTAAAAAAAGGAGAATTTAGCTGAAAATGTATCTAGGCTCATAGGTTTCGCGTACTTACTTACTTTTATAACAGACCACTCACCCTACGTTAACCCCCTCTTGGAAACATAATAGTGAGTAGGCCTATTATTGGCATTTAGGTCGTAATAAGTCGAAGGGCTAAGTATGCAAATATACCTATTAGGGAAGTTGTTACGGCATCATTTAAGTTTGAACTGATCAATACCGTGCATAATAGCTGACATATTAATTATACATAAGTAAGATTTTCCCCACCCCGTTGATAATGTTTTATTACCCAGTCGAACAAAACAGATTGTTTTTGTAACATTTATTTTCACAACAACCAACATCAAACATCAATAAAATATTATACTCACAACGATTTGGACACCAGTTAATTCGTAATACTAACATTTCTATAATTAGTAATTAAAGTTTTTTTTTTTTGGTAATTTCACATTTTAAGTACAAAATATTTTCTTTAACTTTCTTAATAATATCAAAACTACGTAGTTGCATTTTTTTAAATTACTTACAAAATATATGATAATTAGGTACGTAAAAAGCCATTTAAAAAATTAAATACATAAATAATGGATCAATAGTGATGTAGAAACATTGTAAAATTTGTATATTTTCCTGTAATTATCAATTATCACACTCATTTTTTTTTCTCTAAACAGGGTTGTAGTGGAGATTGTGTTGCTGACTCATTGTAAAAGTTATGGCTTTTTATCTAAGACATAATTGTGTTTACATGCACTTTTATAAGCCCTGATATTATAATAAATTTTTCTACTTTCTTATTACAATTAAAATTTATTAAGAGCAATCGTAAAAATAATGCTGAATAATAAATAGAGGACCAATTTACACAATGTGTGTGTACTCATATGAAATATTCAAGTAATATTTTGTTTTAAAACTATAATTCTCTATGTAGGTACCATAGAAAAATATGTACATGGTAAAAGTGTTATAGCTTACGAAATTTCATTTACAATAAAAATTAGGTAACTTGAAAGTTTATTTTAATGGTACAACAACAATAGTACCTACTAATTTTAAAATATTGTCTTGAAAATACTACTTAACAAACCATTTTCGCATACAGAAGATACGTATACAGAGATGAGAAGTAGATATGTGTCGTTCGTTCAATTTTAGAGATTCAGATCAATACTGACCTGTTGACAAAATGATCCGGTTCGTACGACTCGTTCAGTCGAACGTTTAAAGGAACTGTTATAGTTCGATTGTTTACGTGAGATCAAAACAATTCAAATGAGTTATGCGTCATTATGCGACAACGAACGACTAACCGAGACGGGCGCAGGTCGAGTCCCGGCAACCCGAAAGGACCCGAATGACTGTATGGTTCTTTTCTTCTGATTCGTAGGTTTTGTTAAACGAGTCGATCTAGTGAACCACTCATATTTTTTGAAGTGACCCTATCGTTCGCGCGGATTTTGAGACCCGGGTCGTTTGTTTCGTTCGTTCGCTAACGACAGATATCTAATGAGAAGGATTGCCTACATTAGAATTAAAAGCGAACACTGAAATAGATTAGACGCGGACAAAAGAATAGTCTTAAACGTTGTGTTCTCGCTCCTTATCACGTTAGATAACGATCCTTAATTTACTTTATTATATATCTAATACACTAAATATGTATTTAACAATGTTATAAATTCGTGTGCTTTGATTGGGCGAATCCAACTAGACGGCAAGGGCGGATCCAGCTTTGGCGCCAGGAGGGGGTCACATAGTCAAATTTAGATGCGTTTGTTCCCAAACGTTTGCCATTATACAAAGTTATTATATTAAATAAATTAAATTTTGAAAGTATGTAGTTACATAAAATCTTTATGGTAACAAAATATATAAATAAAATCATTATATTCAATTAGTGGTCCACCTAAGTCCTGGAACCAGCTCAGTGGGTGGGCATGACCCCCATGACCCCCCCCTGGATCCGCCATTGCAAGACGGGCAATTATAATTTAAAATTACCTACTTCCCGCTAAAAGTGAATTTAGCAAAGCGTTCACTCTTTTTGCGCATAGATAATAATAAACCTTTTAAGATTAATTTAAGATTTTTGTGTACCAACATATGGATGGTTGTTTTATTGTTTTATTTCCTACTAACTTAGTTATTTGTATCGTGCTATGAATCATAACATACTACTACTACCGAGCTGGCGCTATGACCCCGAAGTTGGTCTTGGCCTCCGACAATAAACTTTGCCATTCATCCCGGCGCTGCGCAACACCTTGCCAGTCCGACACTTGGAGCTCCCGTAAATTTCCTTCCACAGCGTCATACCAGCGGTACTTGGACCTCCCTACGGGGCGGCGTCCCTCCGGTACACCCGTGTATACCCGTTTCACAGCCCGATCCTGCTCCATACGTACTACATGTCCGAGCCATCCGAGCCTCCGTGCCTTCATCTCCCCCAGAATATTTGGCTCACCAAAAAGCCTCTCCACATCCTTATTTTTCCGGACGTGCCAAGAACCGTCTTCTTTCCGAACTGGTCCTAGTATTTTTCTCAATACCTTTCGCTCCGTCACGAGAAGTTTNACCCGTTTCACAGCCCGATCCTGCTCCATACGTACTACATGTCCGAGCCATCCGAGCCTCCGTGCCTTCATCTCCCCCAGAATATTTGGCTCACCAAAAAGCCTCTCCACATCCTTATTTTTCCGGACGTGCCAAGAACCGTCTTCTTTCCGAACTGGTCCTAGTATTTTTCTCAATACCTTTCGCTCCGTCACGAGAAGTTTTACCTCTTCTTTCTGTGTAAGCGTCCATGCTTCGTATCCATACAATAGGATCGGCCTGACTACAGTCTTGTATATCCGAATCTTGGTGCGCCTGCTTAGTAGCTTCGAAGAGAGAACAGGGTGTAGGGCTGCACAGCATCGTAGGGTATTTTGTATACGAATTTCGATTTCATCTCCCTGTCATTGGTGTCTGTTACAGTGCAGCCAAGGTACCGGAATTTAGATGAATTTACATCCAAAGGGTATTTTAATCTTAAATTCAAAACGGAATTTATTTATGGTTACTCGCATTTACTCATTTATCTTGAATGTGATAATTTTGTGAATTTTCCATGAGTCCCTCCACAATAACTACGTTTTATTTCAAATACAAAAACATTATAAGGAAGCAAATAAATAATAATAATACGTTTCTTTATTCTTTACCTCGCCTAAGCTTGCCTAAAGGTATTGCATTTAATTTGTCTTCATTCTTGAGCTAGGATTCTAAGCCCACGTGTTGGAATTTGAACGGGCCTAATAAACAATTTCTTACGTAAATAAATCTGTTACATTTACGGTTAACCTGGGAACCGGTTATTATTAGGAGTAGGTATGTTAACAGGGAAACCACCTCTGAATTGGAAACACCCTTTTTAGCTACACAAAGATTCTGAAAACAATAATATCTATTCATTTCCACTAAACATACTTGTACGAAATGTGAAAATAAGGGAGATAAGCCTGTCTTCATTGCGGCCCGTAATATATTTTTTTTAAATCACATTATTTACTTTGTTTTATAGTGTTATCAAAGTTATTTGGAATTCGAATTAGAATTTTGAAATTATTGGAATTTGGAAAGTAAAATAACACAGTGAGCTGACCGAAGCTCGATTCACAGAATAAGCACTTAATATTTATGAGCTCCGTCGCTTACGTATGTAGATTTTAAATAGTAATATTAACAGTATAAAAACAAGAACCATCACCACGCATTTACACTTAAGTAACATTTTTTTCTGACTCACTTTAAACTTTTTTTTTTTGCTTAGATAGGTGGACGAGCTCACAGCACACCAGGTGTTAAGTAGTTACTGGAGCTCATAGAGATCTACGACGTAAATGCTCCACCCACCTCGAGATATAAACTCTAAGGTCTCAAATATAGTTACAACGGCTGCCCCACCCTTCAAACCGAAACGCATTACTGCTTCACGGCAGAAATAGACAGGGTGGTGGTACCTACCCGCGCGGACTCACAAGAGGTCCTACCACCAGTACTATAGTAGAATTATTTTGTCCGTGCAGTTTGGGTAATAAAAAATCGGAGCGGTGAAGCGAGTATTTCGCTCTCTCTTCCACTCACGAGCCTTATGGACGGGCATAGTGATGCGCATTATTGTTGTCGATAAGCGTTATCGATAGTGTATTTAGTTTTGTGGGTTTGTGATAAAAATGAAAGAAAAAATCACTAATCGAACACTTACACCACATATCGCCGCAGCAAGTTAACGAGAACGGCAGAAATTAACATTTTCTAACTTTTCTGGATCTATTCTTATTTCAGTGAAAATTTATAACCCATTGTTGATAACAACACGTGCAAATATTATTTAGAATAAATTCTGCCGTTTTGATACAAAACAAAAGAGTAGCGATTGTGTCATTATAGAAATTCAGAGAACGAATGCATAAAAACACATTTCTCTTCGACATAATGTACTATAATTTGCAGGTAAGTAAGTACAAATGACTTCTGGACCCTTCCCGTCGCCGTGTACCTGCCTTCGATGACTTATTTGTTTTTATCGGTAATGGCGTTGCGCCAGCGGAACATGCTCACCGCCCTAGCCGGGCTATGTTTTATGACCCAAACTGCACGGACAAAATAATTCTACTATAGTTGTAAGACATTTTAAAAGACACATATAACCTAAACTTCATTGACATACATTAAAGCAAAGCACCTTCATATTCGGTACAGTACAAACGTTTGAAAGCGGCCAGCGTCCTAGCTCTCATCGCTACGTCATCACAAACATTAATGACAGACTCACAATGTATCTTGTAAAAATCGTTGCCACCCGAAACCTTGGTGTCGTTAGAATCTACATTGACGCTAATATTGGCGTTGTTGTCTAAGCGTTATTCGCGGAACGAGACGGCGGGGGCCGAGTGGCGGTCACGGAGGGACACGAAGCACGCGCATGTTGGGGGACCGGGGGACGACACGGAGGAGAGCGGGCCCGCCGAGCTGCCACACGACAGCCGGGCTCGGTCGCGGATACTGATCACGGAACGAGTCGGTCCCAGCCAGGGCTCCGGGTCATCCGTGTAGGGCTCTAGACCTGGTTCTGATGTCAAAAAACAACGTTACTATAAATCATTTCAATTATAAAACAATAGATTTATAGTATTTTTCGATACTATTTTCACAAACTATAGCTTTCATTTTATTCCTAGTTGTCGTTGCGTGCATAAATAAGTATTGTTACGCCGGTAAGAGTAACGCTATCTGTCATCAAATAGCAGAAACGAATATCAAAAGAACTAGTAATATCGAGAACACTCGAGGAGTGTAACGCCATCTATTATCAAATAGCGAAAATACATATAGAAACGACTAGTACTACCGGGAACGTTCTCGATAATTGTAGAGATGTGTCGACTATAAAATCGTTGCAGAGATGACATGAAGGCAACTAGTAATCGGATCTATTCGAAGCGAAACGGTGAACGGATCACCTGAAGCGAAGCGGGAGGGGTGAATTGCTAATTGTGAACTATGCCTTAAGTGTTGATTTTTTTTTAATTCTAAGTGTTGAATATAGTTTTAAATTTTTATTTATCCCGAGCCCTAGCGCGTAAAAGTATCCCATCCCATATGTTTACCTCTATTTCTCAATTTTTGACACAACTATGCTTATAGTACCCGGTTATAAATATTGCAAATCCATATGCATGCATAAATAATCGTCTAACTTTCGGCTTACAAATACACAAATATACAATTTCAGTTTCATTACTGGTGGTAGGACCTCTTGTGAGCACGGGTAGGTACCACCACCCTACCTATTTCTGCCGTGAAGCAGTATGCGTTTCGGTTTGAAGGGTGGGGCAGCCGTTGTAACTATACTTGAGATTTCAGAACTTATATCTCAAGGTGGATGGCGCATTTACGTTGTAGAGGTCTATGGGCTCCAGTAACCACTTGACACCAGGTGGGCTGTGAGCTCGTCCACCCTACTAAAAAAAAAAAAAAAATTTATTTAACTTTGTTATTTCTTCATCGTACCGGTAAAAAATATAAATTAGAATAAGAAAATTCAAATAGGTACACCTAAAAGTCAAGTTAAATTAGCTTCTATTTATCCTAATGTGTTTCTAGACTTATTCAAATGTATATTTTGATTTCATTGGAAAAATGTAATCGCTTTAACACAGAACACATTACAAATTGACTGAATTGATATTCACTGAGTTGAACAAATGTTTTTTCGTTGAGACAATAAAAAACATGTAATATTAAATGTTCCAAATATAAATAATAATTTGAATGGAAAAGCCTCTTTATAAAACCTTTTATCAAGACCTTTTGAAAACGTTAGCGTACATATTATTAGTACATTATTTGTTTCATCAAATAATTTGTAATTCAATAAAAATATGATATGAAAAAAGGTATAATATATTTTTGTATTTTTTTCTGCTTGGATGGGTGGACGAGCCACGGCCCACCTAGTGTTAAGTGGTTACCGGTTGTTGAAGTTGTTGACAACTTAAATAGCGTCACCCACCTTCAGAGATGAGTTCTAAAGTCTCCGTGTTTTATAGAACAACGACTGTCTTAGATTTCAAACCGAAACGCATTGCTGCTTCACGGCAGAAATAGGCAGGGCGGTGGTACCTGCCCGCGCAAGGTCACAAGATGCCCCACCACCAGCCATTACGCAAATGAAAATTTTCGCGCGCTTGTTTTTTATTACACAATGTTATTCCTTCACCGTGGAAGTCAATCGTGACCATTTGTTAAGTATGTATTTCATTACAAAAATTGGTACCCCTCTGCGGGATTCGAACACCGGCACACACGCATCGCTCGATACGAATGTAGCGTGTGTCTTATCTCCCAGGCCACGACGACTTCGTGTGAGGACGAATTATTTTTATGAATTACAATTTCTAAAATACAATTTCAAAAAGAGAACTTAAGATTTTACTTACGAAATCTCAAATAATTCCTCCTCCTGTCGTGATCCTCCCCAATCAGCCACCACGTCTTCATCTCTCCTTTGTCCTAAAAGTATATTTTTGAATGAACCACCGTAGCTGGCCACTATCAGACGCGTCTTATAATCATTGACCAGTTGAGATCCAAACGCTTTCAAAACAAACTTTTACTGGTGGTACCACCCTGCCTAATTTTGCTGTGAAGCAGTAACGCATTTCGGTTTGAAGGGCGGGGCAGCCTTTGTAACTATACTGAGACCTTAGAACTTATATCTCAGGGTAGGTGGTGCATTTGCGTTGTAGATTTCTATGGTCTAAGTAACCACTTAAAACCAGATGGGCTGTGAGCTCGTCCACACATCTAAGCAATAAAAATAAAAATATGTTATTAACTTGAGTTTTTTCATATGATTCTCGTGTCATTGTTGTAATTTTTTCCGGAGTGTCCTTTGGCTTTGTTCGATCGCAACGCATTCAATTTATTGAGAGTCATTCAGAGAATTAACAAAAATATAATATTAGAATCAAACCATTTTTTTAATTTTTTTTTATTGCTTAGATGGGTAGACGAGCTCACAGCCCACCTGGTGTTAAGTGGTTACTGGAGCCCATAGACATCCACAACGTAAATGCGCCACCCACCTTGAGATGTAAGTTCTAAGGTCTCAGTATAGTTACAACGTTACAATTTCCATTTCCATGCCACCATGAGCTTTCCATGTTATCATTATTTCAAACAGTTACAATCATCTGTATGTTCAAATATAAAGTACTATAATATAATTAAGACAGACCGTTAATTTAAGGACAAAACGAAACGAGTTGCACCGCAAGCTTTCACGAGTTGTTTTTAAGTTTTGGAATACTAACCGTTTGGAATAAACCATGTTTTGGAAAGTTAAATGTACTAAAGTGTACATTCAGTGTACACTAACCGTGAATGTTCATACTTCACTGTGGTTGGAGACGCACGGACACTTTTTGTAATAAATTCCTTGTTCGCCCTGTTCATAACGCATGCATAAGAAGCGTGTTTATAAATCGCAAGGCGAACACATTCGTTTGAAGTCAACAGTCTTGTTAAAACGAGCCGTATTTCTGAACATTAAAAACCCTCACCATCGGAAAATCTAAAGAAAACCCGCGAAGGTCATTTAATTTCGAAATCCCCATTTTATTCATTCGTGATTTTATAGGTCTAACATGTTTATTTCTTATTTCACCACCTGAGTAAAATCTTCAAAAATCTCTTCAAAGTAGAAGGTTATAAAATACTTTCCTAACTATCTTTAATATACTACTATGTAGATGTGTAATATTAGGATTTCAAATCAACAAGAAAGGTCATCAACTGCCAAATTTTTTTTTTTTTTTATTGCCTTTGTAGGCAGACGAGCATACGGCCCACCTGATGGTAAGTGGTCACCGTCGCTCATGGACGTCAGCAATGCCAGGGGCAGAGCCAAGCCGCTGCCTAAAGCTTCAAGCTTTCAAGCTTTTGTGTGTGTTTTTAAACCCATTTATATTATTACAAGTTGTAAAGACCCGTATAACCAGTCCATTTTAACAACAACATCAATTACTCGATTAGCTTATACCAGGACTTACAAATCTCTTTCAGACTCTATATACCTTGACATCTATAACGCCACGTTCTCTGAAGTGGTATCCGCCGGCCTGCTTCAAGAGCAGATATGTATCGTTGCTGATGTGTATCCTTTCAGGTTCTCCGGTGGATTCCATTAGAGACGCCGTGTTTACTGTATCCCCGAAGAGGCAGTATCGAGGCATCTTGATTCCTACCACTCCGGCAGCGCACGGACCACTGTGAATACCTAAGACCGGAAAGATCATCGGCGTGACCCATAATTCCATGATTAGCAAACACGTATAACCTTCTGCTAAACTTACATCAGTAGATATGTGATTACAAGTTCGACCAGCCTTAAAAGCTTCAATACTTTCTCATCCTCCTTCCATGGTACGAGTATATAGAGGAGTTATAAGACTTACTAATAGAGTTGACGTTAGGCAGGTGGCCAGTAATGTATGTCCACTCGTTAGGTTATCAGTTTAGGTAGGAAAAAAATTTATACAAAAACCAGTTTATTTAATTGTTCGTTACGCTTTCGCATTTTAAGAACTCCATCATTATGATCTCCTTCGAACTTCACTCAGGGTTACACTAATAGACCTATGATAAGTTTCATTGAGAAAAAATCTATTGTGCAGAGATTTTATTTCTGCTATTGAAAGGTAGGACTATCATTATTAGATTCAACCTCATGTCTCAAGCTTTCACGTCATGTTGTCTATAGGATTCGGATTCCACTTAACCCCATGAAACAATTCGCTTTGTCTTTCATATTTGTCAGTCATAGCATTTTTCGAACTAACCGATCCTGATATGAAGCCTTTCAGTTGGAATTCTCCTCATTCTTATTTTCGGGACCGCTTCCAGCACGTGTAATGCGAGCGAGGCCACTTCGGCGGCATGTCTCGAATAGCGTTCTGGTAGACCTCCCACAACCATGTATGCATCTCCTATTGTTTCCACCTGGTATCGAAGACAAAATTACTTCAAATACGCATGGCAGGGCCCCTTAAACTGCGATACTTTAAGAAAAGTATTTTGTTTGTGTGAAAACTAGCGACATCTTGTAGCGGATAGGTACCCCTAAACTTATACGTTGTTAAAGTTGAGACATTTAATTAATGTACAACTAAACACAAAGAAATAAATAAAAAATCATACAAGTCTATTTGTTATGTGTGGTTTCAGAAGATTTATTTTTGTTGAGTGCTTGAGTTGCTTATCTATAATTAATTTATGTGTATTACCTATGACGCACGGTACTGTGCTCAGGAAACATCTTGAGCCAGATTATAAACAAATACTACGTGTACCGGACAACACTATCAGTGGTATAGGGATGTAGGCATGAACTGTGAAGTGGTCAAGTTGAAAGTCAACATAAAAAGCTCCCTTTACTCCTTAAAACACTCTCCTTGAAAAAAGAAATAGTCAAAATCCCATTGTAAGGTGGGTGGCGCATTTACGCTGTAAATGTCTATGGGCTCCAGTAACCACTTAACACCAGGTGGGCTGTGAGCTCGTCCACCCATCTAAGCAATAAAAAAAAAAAAGTAAACGATGTTAGAGATTATAACCCACAGCAAATAAAGCGAATCCACATGATTCATTAGTTACAATGTGAAAGGTTTATTGCGAATTAGTTCCAAGTGGATATACACATGTCGGAAATGTTTTCATATTGTTGTTATAAACTTTTAAGTGTGTAAACACGTGGAAATTATTTGAATAGACCGACATCAATCGGGCAGAGGAAAATTTCTAAAAGTAATAATTTGGTAATTAATCTATATGTAACTAAGAACCTATGCAAATATTAGAAAAGTTTTTGCGGGTACTAGGGATTCCTCATATTTAATTCGCTCTTCGATTTGTTAAGCAAATTCTTCGTAAGAGCATCAAAATTGATATTAAATTTATTAGCCTACCTTAAAAACATTGTAGTAGGATATTATTTCGTCGCAGCACGTGTAGAGGTCGTTTAAAATCTCGACAATCTGTCAATGAAGAGAATATATGTATATAACCATATTTTGGTTTAGGCGACATTTTTGCAACTTTACAGGCGAGCCATTTAAAGTTTAAAATTTAGAAAAAATATAACAAAAAACCTTCTTCAGCTATTTGAATGGAGTAAACTTAATTGAAGTTCAATTAAAAACATCGTAGTGTTGATGATAATAATAAATAAAACGGATATTTAATTAAGATAAATGTCGTGTATCAAGCCAAAATTTGTTAATTAATTTATTTAAAAAAGTTAAGTAATTAAGTGAAATATCGCTAAAACTAAATAAATAGCCTTTCACCACTCGATATATTTTAATGACCTTTATAAATTCTTAAATAAGTTCTTGTGTCTTCTACCACTTATGTAAAGAGTTCTGTTTGCCTTTGACGACATTTTATGGTTTGACGAAATAAAAAAACAAAATGGCGACATGACATTCAATTAACCGATACTAGAATTTTCTCGCGGTAGTCCCTATGTACCGGAAGGTTGTTTTGGTCTTAGATCGCAATATGATCCAACTGTATATGGCGCACGCGGAGCAGCCGGCTTACAACGGACAGATCGCGTGACCACAGAAGCTGATTAAAAAATTAATTGACAGCAGATTGACAGTGATTACCTTCATTGGCGTGTTAGTGGCCGCCATTTTGGTGAAGCCGACGATATCGCTGAAGTAAATGGTGACGCATTTGTAACTCTCTGCCTTTACTCTTTCGCCGCGTTTCACAGCGTCCGCGATGGTCCTGTACTCGAATATGTTCATTAATAACTAGTATAGTCACTAATGGATGACTTTCGATACCTTAGCTTCAGGGTAAATGATCACCAAAACAATAATAATTTTTTTAAGGAATTTTATGACCTGGCAACTAAGACGTTTAGGTCATGTCTTATTTTAATTTGTATTCTTATTTTTATGAAAAATGACAATATGGAGTGAAATGGTGCAATCGTGTCAAGCGATGAACCGGTGTTCCAATCATTTTTCTAATGAAATACGTACTTAACAAATGTTCACAATTGACTTCCACGGTGAAGGAATAACATCGTGTAATAAGAATTAAACCCGCAAAATTATAATTTGCGTAATTACTGGTGGTCGGACGTCTTGTGAGTCCGTACGGGTAGGTACCACCACTCTGCCTATTTTTGCCGTGAAGCAGTAATGCGTTTCGGTTTGAAGGGTGGTGCAGCCGTTGTAACTATACTGAGACCTAAGAACTTATATCTCAAGGTGCGTGGCAGTATTTACGTCGTAGATGTCTATGGGCTCCGGTAACCATTTAACACCAGGCGAGCTGTTAGTTCGTCCACCTACCTATGCAGAAAAAAATAATAATAATCACATCACTCAAAATATTGATCGCAAGAAATAGGTTGCAGGGATACTCTTTGAAATTAGGGCGCTATGTGTGGTCCTCTGCCTAGGTCTAGAATATACCTGGGTAGCATTCTGTTCAGCAAGTCATCGATCTTCTTCTTCTCTTGCGCGAGTTGTTCCGTGCGGGCCGCGACCAGAGTCTCCAAGTTCGAAGCGTACCTCTCCATCATGGCGAGCATGTTGTCGAATATGTTCGTTTTCCTACATGATATATACAGGGTGTTACAAAACTACCCGTAAAGTCGAAAGAAGGTTAAATAGGGCCTTACAGCAAGTTCATTCACAATATTTAAGAATCATAGTAACGCTGTATCACATACCCAAAAAAATAAAAATAAATTATTATTTTTACTGATGCGCAAACCTTATTTTAGTAAAATTAAAGAGTAAACTACGCAGAAAGTACCTACATTTTTACCTAATTCGCGGAACGACAAAATTTTTGACAATTATGACAAGTACTTGAGTATAATAACATCCTTGTACTGAGGCCTTTCTGTTAAATAATCTGGTTCCCTGACATGACAGCTTACTAGTGTTGACAAAATTTTCGGTTTTGATAATTAATTATATTTTTTACGGGGTATTTTGTAACACGTTGTATATAGTAAACTTAATTTCTAAAATTAAATCATATTTTTTTATTATACATAATAAAATGTAATAGCTCAAATTGACATATTAAGAAGTGCTTACATTATTTGAGACGTAATTAATATTAGTAGGCATTCACTATAATTGTTTTTTATGCGAGTGACTACAAAGCCTTTAACGAAGCGTTAACAACCTAATCAGTAAGAAGGCCAATGTACACCGTTTAAATCGCGTGGGCGGCACTTTCTTTAATATTGTAGTCATGACACGGATATTCCTGTATCCAGCGCAAATTTAAAATCCGACCGAACCGGATTTTCAAAAAAATTGTGAATATTTCACAAAAAGGAAACTTCGCGATTCCACTTCACAACTTAAACCGACAATTGTTTTTATTTCAAATCAATACTAATTTAGGAATTGTTACTCCTCTAGCGGCGCTGTTACTGCTGTTACAACGGTAAGAGTAACGCCATCTATCGCCGAATAGTCGAACGAATATCGAAAGTCTAAGTATAAGGATCTAGTAGCATCTAGAACGCTCGCGAAGTACAACGCCATCAATTGTCAGATAGCGGAAACACACAATACTCAACTTTTGTGGAATATTCTCGACGATTCTAGGGATTTCATCTAGACTATAAAAGGGTTACAGAGATGGCACGCAGTCAGTTAGTAATCGGAACTATTCGAAGCGAAACAGCGAACGGATCACATGAAGCGAAGCGGAAGAAGCGAATTGAGAATTTTAAAGTGTGAGTGTTTTAAGTGTTGTAAGTATTGAATACAGATTTAGTTGTACTTTGGTGGAACATTTATATATCCCGAACCCCAGCGCGTGACACTGCAAATTGTTGTGAATGTAACCAAATCATCTACCTACATAACGGCTTAGTTTCATTTGCTTCATAGACACGGTCAGCCTCAGAAAAGTATTACATTGTTTTTTTATTATTTTTTTATTGCTTATGTGGGTGGACGAGCTCACAGCCCACCTGGTGTTAAGTGGTTACTGGAGCCCATGGACATCTACAACGTAAATGCGCCACCCACCTTGAGATATAAGTTCTAAGATCTGAGTATAGTTACAACGGCTGCCCCACCCTTCAAACCGAAACGCATTACTGCTTCACGGCAGAAATGGGCAGGGCGGTGGTACCTACCCGCGCGGACTCACAAGAGGTCCTACCACCAGTAATAAAAGTTTGTAAGAAACGGGGATAATTGAAATTTCGGATTCATGTTTTAATGCAGCACTCCCGTTATCATGTCAACTAGATAATGACGAAGCTTTGCTCGTAATTGTTCTTTTTTTTGATACATTGTGTTTTTTTAGAAATTATATTTAAATACGACATTACATATTGTTTATTATTGATTATTACATATTGATAAAATGACGAAATATGAATAATATTTTTCGATCTTACCGACAGAATAATAAAAAAATATGAACTGATTGTATATAAAGAAAAAATCAAAATTATCGATAAAGTTGATTATTGAAAACACGAATAAAACAACATTTACTGAAAATAAATCGTAGCTAGATCGATTTATCGCCCTCGAAATCCCCTGTATAATAAACTTTATGAAAATCGTTGGAGCCGTTTCTGAGATTTAGATTATATATATGTCGTGGTTAACGACTTTTAGTAATATTAAGACGTTGTTTTGACTATTATTTTAAATGATGAAATGTTGTTTTGATAAATATGACAAAATGTAGGGTAAACTCCGTAGCGCCACAGTATAAAATGGCGGTGCGTGGACAGAGTCGTGGCCATAGATTATACACTTAATACATAGATTATACACTTAATATATTTGAGAGTCGTGGCATTCCGTGTCACAGTCATTCAGTCCGTATCAAACGGTCCGTCAGTCTCAGTCAGTGAGTCTCTGGCAGTCAGTCAGTCGGTCTGTCGGTATGTGGAACGAAACTGTCGGTTTTACCCTGTCATTGTGAGAGTTGTGTGTGTTGAGTTTCAATAATTAATATTCAAAAGGTGTTATTGACTTTTATAAACTGAGTTCAACCAAATACGAGTGATGACGGAAACTACCGCTTAGCCATCCCTGGGCGCCACGCCGACATATATATATATATATATATATATATATATATTTACATACAAGAATTGCTCGTTTAAAGATATAAGATTAGCTCTGGTAACCGCACGACAGATTAACAGTTAACATGTCTACCAGTTACGTTCATAAAAGACCAGAAATGTCCTAAGATTGGTATGGTATACTCACATTCCAGCTTGCATGTCCTTCAAACGTAGTCTCACTAGCCTGAGATCTGGTCTGCGGTCAGGTATCTCGCTCCAGCAGGCTTTGAGTACGGCAAGCACCGACGGTCGTGTAGCGACTCCATTGAGGGGCGGGCGGAACAAAACTCCTCCGATAGGATGTCGTACGCGCCCAATAATTTCTGTTAGGTTAAAAAAAAACAGTTAAAATACGAGAGGAAATTGAACAAGAAAAAAAAATGTTTGCTCATTCTTGATTCCAAGATATTTCAATAGAATATGTATAAATTAAGCTTCAGTCTTTGATCAAAGGCCCTTAAGGAAAATGTTAATGTGTTAATAGCATTTTCCTTATGAAATAAAGTAATAAATGGTAGTTGATATGTTTTTTATATACTCTAACGTTATATAATAAGAGTGTAATAGAAAAAAAAAACACTTGGTCCGAATTGAAAACCTCGAAGTGAGTTGAAGTAAAGGCATTGAGGCAGCGGCTTGGCTCTGCCCCTGGAATTGCTGACGTCCATGAGCGACGGTGACCACTTATCATCAGGTGGGCCGTATGCTCGTCTGCCTACAAAGGCAATAAAAAAAAAATTCAAATGTAAAAAGGCTTCATAGACACAGCCCATTGAGTTTCTTGCCGGATCTTTTCAGTGGATCGCGATTCCGATCCGGTGGTAGATTCTGCGAAGCATTACTCTTGCTAGGCTTAGTGTTGGCAAATCCACTCAGGTTGAGCCCGTGAATTCACCTCCCCATCTGGGTGTAGCTGGGACAGCTCCTTAGGCTACCAGCAAATAGGTACGGAACAAAAAAAGATAAAAAGAAAATATTTGAAAGACGTTTTTAAAAAACGCTCTTTGGCTTCCGCTTGCGAATTTCTATAAAATTTTAAGGTAATATTTCGTCAGACAAAAGAACAGGAAATAAGGCACCCTCGTCTTAAAGACAAAATGCCTGTTATATCCTTGTAGCTGTAATTGAACAGAAAATAAAAATTTTACAGTAACCTGAATCTCGCTAATGAAATTTTCTAGATGAGTCTGCATATATAGATTTTGGAACCTCATGCATGACATTTCGCGCACAAATAAAGTCTCTCCGCGACCGCGCTGCGTTTACCCTCGATAAACTTTACCCTTTGATTTGTAAGCGAAGTAAAATGTCCCTTCAGAGCAAGGTAACACTTTACAAAGCTTGCATACGACCCGTCATGACATACGCGATTATCGTATTCGCTATCGCGCACCCACATAGAAGCCCTCCAATTTCTCCCGTTTTTTGCAGGTCAGCCATCGGAGCCCCGTGATTCGCGAGGAACGTCGACCTGCACGATGATCTGGGCCCTTGAATCGATCAGAAAACACCTAAAGTCACATGGGTCTTCCGAGCAATTTCATCTGCTCGATGTGAGATCTTACCCCGGTGCTAGAAGAATGGGAGGGACGAGAGTAAGAACCATTATGAAAAATGCCGTGTGGCTTATCGTTCAGATGACATATGTTGGGCTCTCGTTATAAATAAATTATCATAATAAGATTAATGCATAATATGCATTCGTATGTGTGTGTCCATTCAATCAATAAATATAATAGGATAAACATTTATAATAAATACTCAAAAAAATATGCGTCGGTGAAAAGCATAAATATATTCTTTAAAAATAAATGATCACACAAATAAGTGGTAACTCGCACTGTTATCAAGGGGTGCGACTATGCCGGTGTTCAAATGCCACAGATAATTACCAATTATTGTAATGAAATATCTAGTTATAACATTTTCACAAGGAACTCCCTCAATAAACTAATATCATAGTGGCACAAAATTTGTGTACTCGTTAATTGTAGGATTTATTGTGAGCCGGACAGGTAGGTACAACCATATCCCATAGACACAATCCACTGAGTTTCTTGCCGGATCTTCTCAGTAAGTCACGACTTCGATCCGGTGGTAGATTTTTTTTATTTATTGCTTAGATGGGTAGACGAGCTCACAGCCCACCTGGTGTTAAGTGGTTACTGGAGCCCATAGACATCTACGACGTAAATGCGCCACATAGACATCTACGACGTAAATGCGCCACCCACCTTGAGATATAAGTTCTAAGGTCTCAAGTATAGTTACAACGGCGGCACCCTTCAAACCGAAACGCATTACTGCTTCACGGCAGAAATAAGCAGGATAGTGGTACCTACCCGTGTGGACTCACAAGAGGTCCTACCACCAGATCCTGCAAAGCGTTGCTCTTGCTAGAGCCAGTATTAGCTAGCTATCTCAGGTTAATCCCCGTGAGCTCACTCACCAGTCACAGCGTAGCTGGAATAGCCCCTCAGGCAGGCATAGCGAATAGAAGGAAATGAAAAACTACTATACTAGCTCCAAACATCGGAAGCTCACCAGCGTTGGTAAGATCCGTATCTCCCCAGGGCCCTTTCCGACCAAGTATTTCGTACAAGATGATGCCGAAAGAGTAGACGTCTCCTTTCTGCGAGCCTCGCGGTGGTGGTTCTGGGTCCCGGAGAAGTTCTGGAGCTCTCCACAGCATCCGGCGTTCCATGAGCAATGCGTCTTCTTGGTCTATAGAACCACCTTTTGGGAATGAATAATTTGAATTAATTTTGTAACCTACTAACATTTAGGCCCGTAATATCGATCGTAGTTTAGACTAAAAGCGAAGTTTAATATCAACTGAAGATCAACTCGTAATTAAAATGATAGTTAAACTGTCCTTCGGGGTTAAAACTATCTCAATGTTTAAGCGGTCACGAGGGAGCGATTAACGAATGAGATAGGATTTAACCTGCTCTTTTCAAAATGGCCGTTCGACATCAACAGCTGTTGTTTTGTGACAAACTCATTAAATAGAGATTACTGGTGGTAGGACCTCTTGTGAGTCCGCGCGGGTAGGTACCACCACCCTGCCTATTTCTGCCGCGAAGCAGCAATGCGTATCGGTTTGAAAGGTGGGGCAGCCGTTGTAACTATACTGAGACCTTAGAACTTATATCTCAAGGTGGGTGGCGCATTTACGTCGTAGATGTCTATGTGGCGCATTTACGTCGTAGATGTCTATGGGCTCCAGTAACCACTTAACACCAGGTGGGCTGTGAGTTCGTCCACCCATCTAAGCAATAAAAATAAAAAAAGAAGATATTTATGAACTAACTAGCTGACCCGGCAGACTTCGTGGTGCCTCAATCGATAGTTAAAAGATCTAAGCTTTTGTATAAAATAAACTTAAAACAAACAAAAGGAATCCGTCCGACGGGGGACACTTGAAAGGGAAAACAAAATTGTTATTTTTATTTAATTCCGAGCATTTTCATATTTATCTACCTTTGAAACCTTCTCTGGACTTCCACAAATAATTCAAGACCAAAATTTGCCAAATCGGTTCAGCCGTTCTCGAGTTTTAGCGAGACTAACGAATAGCAGTTCATTTTTATATATTATAGAGATTATTTTTTTTTGGTCAGGAAGAAATCGGCGGACTTCCGCCCTCCGGAGGGCGGGGCATGTCGGAGTCGAACTGACTAAAACCTCCTGTTGCTCAACAACCCGCGTCCGAATATAAGAGATATCCAAAACTACGTACAAGTAAACAATAACAAAATGTTGAATTATTTGGCTAGTTTCGACAAAGTTTGCTCCTGATTTTTTATAAGATCGGTTTTTTTATCAATATATTGCTATATTGTCTTACTAAACTTGCTAAGAATTTCTGATTTAGAAAAATTGAGAGCGCGTTGTTTCCCTTCAACCTACAGTTTTTTATTTATTCCAAAAAACAATTCACCTGTCAAATACAGTAAAATACTTTCAGCTTGAGACTTGCTAAAAGATTGAAAAGGACGAATGGAACGGAAAATGTTGCCACACGTGAAAACATCATATCAGTTTAGCTAAACTGAGTTTGTTTTCGAGTTGATATTACGAAAGCAGTTTAATCTATGGATCAAATTTGAACTAACTTTTATTAATCTTTGCTTTAAACCACGTTTGATGTTACGGGCCTTAGTATCTAAATGTAAAATAAAAATATTTTTTAAGCGATATTGAAAATGTCAATAACATCACTTTCAATCATTCTTCAGGTAAAGGTTTTGTTCGATTTTGGGGTTTACATTTTGAAATCTCCCGCCAACTTGCCCGGTACTCGCGCAATCAAAACTGAGCGCGACACTAGCGCTACGTGTTGCCGCAGTTTGTGCAACATTTGAAAAAAGGAGTCGTGAAATCTTTGAGCAGTTGGCGGTAAGTCCGTAATTCTTTAAATCTTTAAAATATCATAAAACTGAGCTATCGTACATTTATGATCATTCGACCGGATTTTACCTGTTACGAAATCAAATACCAGTGATTCAGTATAACAAAAACGTAATTATTGTAAAAACAATTCCTACAAAAACTTTTATTCGTAAGTAGGTAGTTGTGCGTTTTTGTGAAAAACATAACTTCTGTGTTTTGTGTTTTACAATAAAGAAATTTATACAGTGATTCATAATATACATCGGCGTTCAGGTATTTAGTATTATTTTCGTTACAATATTAAACTTTATTTCAAATTTGTTGCGAACTTTTTAATACATATACATATCTGACGCCTTGCCGCCATTACTGATAGTAAATTAAATTTCAATAAAATAACCATAAAATATTTTTAGTGATAATTCTTATTGTTTGCTATTGAATTAAATCTTAGAATCTTTAATTTTGTCGTATTAAATAGTTTTTAACCGTAGTATTTTCTTCGAATATTAATTAATTAATTATTGATGTTGTTTGGTGTTACAATTTTACTTGGTAGAACGGTACTTTCTTTTAATATTTGTTGTTTGATTATTCGTATTTTATAACATTCTACTAATTCGTAAATTGTGTTTTAAACAAATTAATTTGTAAATTCATTAGTACCTACCTAAATAAAATTGTAAGATGGCGAAAGCAACATCTGGAAAAAAAGCAATAAGTTCCGATGACGATGTCGATCAGTTGTTGCAACCACATCAGACAACCAAGGAGATGGCATTTATGCGTTTACAATCGTTGTACGAGATGTCACGAGTAGTTAGAAGTAATACTGATATGCAGCCACAATTTCGCGCCCGTTTTAGAGATATTGTCGCTTTGAGAACTGCATATGAAAGTGCTATGAGTGAAATGATTTGTGTCCAAAAACGTTATAATGCGTCGTATGTACCGTCATACGACCAAATCAAAGCATTTGATGAGATGTATTACTCTGTTTGTGATATCGCGGATAGTCTAAATTTATCAGGTAGTGATAATACTAGATGTGATTTCGGTTCCGGTAAAACTGTAAAACCTCGATTACCGAAATTAGAAATTTTCCACTTTGACGGAAAGTTAGAAAATTGGCCCACATTTAGAGACACTTTTACTAGTTTAGTACATTCTAATACTGATATAGTCGATATTGAAAAGTTTTATTACTTATTGTCGGCTGTGAGTGGTCCAGCACTCATTATCGTAAAATCAAAGCCGATAACAGCAACAAATTATTCCATTGTATGGAATTCTTTAGTTACACGTTTTGAAAACAAGAGGGCGCTAGCGAGTACATATTTAGATAAAGTTTTTAGTTTCAAACCATTACAATATGAGTCAGTAGACGGCCTAAATGCCTTTTTACAAACGTGTCAAGATAGGGTCAAAGCATTAAAATCATTAAACATACCAGATTTATCAAGTTTTGTTTTGTTTTATGTATCTTTGCGTAATCTGGATTCAACTACTAGGCGCGCATTTGAAAACAAAAGTGTACCGGGTGATCTTCCGACATTTGAGGGTCTTATCGCTTTCGTGGAGAACCAGGTCCGTATCCTGGAAATGTCGGAGAGTAAACCGATCTCAAACCAAAGCATAGACAATGCAAAACCTGTATACGCAAAGGGTTACCAGAATACCAGTCGTTTTGATAAAAAGCTTAATAATTTAAATGCCAGGGTAAGTGCGCCTAGAACATCTTTGGCCTCAGCCGCAACTGCGGCTACTAAGAATCTTCAGAACAAACAAAACTTGAATGAAACTTTAAATAAAATTAAAAAATGTTATTATTGCGGGAAACCTCATTCAATATATCGGTGCTTCGAATATAGTGATCTCACTCCTGAACAACGGCTTCAAAAAATAAAACAGTTGAAATAATGTGAAAATTGTTTGCGTGATGATCATATATTAAAGAATTCTCCGTCTAGGGTACGTTGTACAGTTTGTAAAAATATGCACAATTACACACGTCACATCGATGCTGGCGCTAGTGCCAATTCAGGAAATAATGCCAGCTCGGCGGCTCTTACCTTTTCTACAACTTCGACAGTCTTGCTCGGAACCGCAATTATACACGTCGCAGATTGTTGGGGCATTTATCAACCCGTACGTGCTATAATTGACAGTGGTGCCATGACGGGCTACATAACTCAAGACTGTGCATTAAGGTTAGGACTAGGGTGGAGAAAGTGTGATTTCGATTCCATTGGTCTAGGTGCCAAGCCTATTGCAGATCTGGGGCTAACTACCTGTACTGTAAAACCGCGTCAGTGCGATAGCCCCATATTAACTACCGATGTAGTCATAGTTGTAAATAGCCGGAAATCTACCGACTATGTCTATCTCAGATGATGTGATCCGTAAATTTCAAAATCTTTCACTTGCTGATCCAACTTTTGGTACATCGGGTCCCATCGACATGTTATTGGCCGGTGATTTATTTCCTCAAATTTATGATGGAGAAAAGATCATGCCACAAGATAAGAACATGCCGGTGGCATTGCATTCCATTTTCGGCTACGTCATCGCAGGTCAAGTCTCGATTTCGGGTTATAGAACTGTAGACACGGAAAATCATCATATCAAAAGCAATAATAAAAAATCATTTGTGGCCCTTTCTGTGAACTTGGAGCAAGAAATGCAGTCTGTCTCGGAGATGGAAAACATTCTTATCAACGAACCACAACATCCAGATAATATATTAGCAGGGATACTGTTTGATCGCGATCGTAACCATGATAAGAGAAATAGCTATTTCGTAAACTACCCTTTGCAACCTTTTTATAAACTTGGTGTTTCATATGGAGCAGAAGAACGTAAATACATTGATATAGAAAATAATTTGGAACGCGATCCGAAATTTATTCGTGAGTACGAAAGTCTTGGTGGACATAAGAGCCACGTAGGTGCGGTACAAAACGTGGATTCAATATTTATCATCCCGCATCTTTGTATTTTGTTGCTTTCTAGTACAACAAACAAACTGGGAGGCATGTTTAAAACATCATGCAAAACAATACCTGAGTGGTTTAACGGCCTCCATTGGCTTAATGACTTCCAGTCAGAGGGTCCAGTTAAACCTATAACTCTAAGCCTAGAACGAAACACTTTAAGTACTGTATTTGTCTCAACAGAAGTCATAGAAGCATATTCACTGTTGGACCTCACTAAAAAATACTCTAGTTTTGGTAAGCTTGTGAGTATAATCGCGCGGCTTTACTTGTTTATCCACAACTGTCGAGTCTTTCAATCAGAACGTACATCGCTGTTTGTGTTGCAGTTCTCTTTACGGAGTTCAGAAACGACCTGTGGCAAACAAATGCTAGCATACCATTCTGCATTAACCGTTCTTTGTCCCTCAAGAGGATTAGTCGTAACATGGCCGGTTTTGGAGACAAACGTGGCCACCATTTTTTTTGCAACACTCCGTGAACGAAAAATTTTCGAACACCCATACTCGTGACTGATTTTTTGTTTCGAGTTCGTACGCGTATATCCAGGATTCGTCACCTGATACAATGTTGTATACAGCATTTGAGGATCCTGCGTGGAATCTTTCGAGAGTTCTGAAGCACCAAGTAACGCGAGCCACTTTTTGCTTTTCACGGAGCGAATGCGGTATCCATCGGGAAAACAACTTTTTTACACCTAAATGTTCATGCAAGATTATTTGTATTTGACTCATGCCAATGTCTAAAGTTGCCTGAATTTCGCGGTATGTCACATGTCGATCTTCCTCAATCAGCTTACGCACAGCATCAACGTTTTCTTGGGTGACTGCAGTTTTTGGACGACCTTGACGGGGATCATCACTGAGCTTGACACGTCCACGTTGAAACACAGCAAACCAGCGATAAATTATGGTTTTGGATGGGGCTTCATCACCAAATGCAGAAGTCATCCGGTCAACACACTGTTTTTGTGTTAAACCACTTCGAAAGTCATAATAAATCATCGCTCTTGAATTTTCTCGAGTCAATTCCATTTTCTCAACGACTAAACAAGTTTGACAAAACCTCGTGACAAGACCGAGAATCTTTTTTAAAATAAATAAATGGTATTCGATTTTTAAAACCAAGGAGTTTTCAATTAAAAANATATGGCAACACTTGGAGGAAAAGGCGTGCTCAAAGCCTCATCCCAATTTGGAGTCACTCAAGACATCCTTGATTAAGGCAGCCGCCGATATTGACATGGACCTCGTTCGTGCTGCGATAGACGACTGGCCGTGCAGATTGAAGGCCTGTATTCAAAATCACGGAGGTCATTTTGAATAAACTTTAGTGTCATAAGAATCTATGTTTTCTTAAGTTCATTTTGGTATATGAATGGTTACATAATGAATAAACTAGTTTCAATTATTTTACATTAAACATGTGACAGAATTTATGACCTGACTAGGTATAGATTTTGGGACCTCATGCATGACATTTCGCGCACAAATAAAGTCTCTCCGGGACCGCGCTGCGTTTACCCTCGATATACTTTACCCTTTGATTTGTAAGCGAAGTAAAATGTCCCTTCAGAGCAAGGTAACACTTTACAAAGCTTGCATACGACCCGTCATGAGATACGCGATTGTCGTGTTCGCTATCGCGCACCCACATAGAAACCCTCTAATCCCTCCCGTTTTTGCAGGTCAGCCATTGGAGCCCCGTCATTCGCGAGGAACGTCGACCTGCACGATGACCTGGGCCCTTGAATCGATCAGAAAACACCTAAAGTCCTGGGTCTACCGAGCAATTTCATCTGCTCGATTGGAAATCTTACCCCGGTGGTAGAAGAAGCAAGAACCATTATGAAAAATGCCGAGTGGCTTATCGTTCAGATGACATATGTTGGGCTCTCCTTATAAATAAATCATCATAAAAGATTAATGCATAATATGCATTCGTATGTGTGTGTCCATTCAATCAATAAATATAATAGGATAAACATTTATAATAAATACTCAAAAAAATATGCGTCGGTGAAAAGCATAAATATATTATTTAAAAATAAATGATTACACGAATAAATGGTAACTCGTACTGTTATCAAGGGGTGCGACTATGCCGGTGTTCAAATGCCACAGATATTTAATTATTGTAATGAAATATCTAGTTATAACATTTTCACAAGGAACTCCCTCGATAAACTAATATCATAGTGGCACAAAATTTGTGTATTCGTTAATTGTAGGATTTATTGTGAGCCGGAACAGGTAAGGTACAACCATATCCCATAGACACAATCCACTGAGTTTCTTGCCGGATCTTCTCAGTAAGTCACGATTTCGATCCGGTGGTAGATTTTTTTTTTATTGCTTAGATGGGTGGACGAGCTCACAGCCCACCTGGTGTTAAGTGGTTACTGGAGCCCATAGACATCTACGACGTAAATGCGCCACATAGACATCTACGACGTAAATGCGCCACCCACCTTGAGATATAAGTTCTAAGGTCTCAAGTATAGTTACAACGGCTGCCCCACCCTTCAAACCGAAACGCATTACTGCTTCACGGCAGAAATAAGCAGGGTGGTGGTACCTACCCGTGCGGACTCACAAGAGGTCTTACCACCAGATCCTGCAAAGCGTTGTTCTTGCTAGAGCCAGTATTAGCTAGCTATTTCAGGTTAATCCCCGTGAGCTCACTCACCAGTCACAGCGTAGCTGGAATAGCCCCTCAGGCTAATAACGAATCGAAGGAAAAGAAAAACTACCATACTAGCTCCAAGCTTAGAAAGCTCACCAGCGTTGGTAAGATCCGTATCTCCCCAGGGCCCTTTCCGACCAAGTATTTCGTACAAGATGATGCCGAAAGAGTAGACGTCTCCTTTCTGCGAGCCTCGCGGTGGTGGTTCTGGGTCCCGGAGAAGTTCTGGAGCTCTCCACAGCATCCGGCGTTCCATGAGCAATGCGTCTTCTTGGTCTATACAACCACCTTTTGGGAATGAATAATTTGAATTAATTTTGTAACCTACTAACATTTAGGCCCGTAATATCGATCGTAGTTTAGACTAAAAGCGAAGTTTAATATCAACTGAAGATCAACTCGTAATTAAAATGTTAAACTGTCCTTCGGGGTTAAAACTATCTCAATGTTTAAGCGGTCACGAGGGAGCGATTAACGAATGAGATAGGATTTAACCTGCTCTTTTCAAAATGGCCGTTCGAAATCAACAGCTGTTGTTTTGTGACAAACTCATTAAATAGAGATTACTGGTGGTTGGACGTCGGGCTTACGTCGTAGATGTCTATAGGCTCCAGCAACCACTTAACACCAGGTGGACTGTGAGCTCGTCTACCAACCAAAACAATAAAAAAAAAAAGAAATTGTCTCACTAAACTTGCTAAGAATTTTTGATTTAGAAAAATTCGGAGTGCCATGTTCCTTCAATCTACGGCTTTTTTTTTTCTCCCAAAAAACAATTCACCTGTCAAGTACAGTAAAATACTTTCAGCTTGAGACTTGATAAAATATTAAAAAGAACGAATGGAACGGTTGATGGAAATGTTGCCACACGTGAAAATATCATCTTTTATTCAGTCTTTCTCATAAGTCTGGCCATAAATACTGTTACAATTAAAAATAAACAAAATTAATAAATATTACATAATAATAAATATTACATTTGAATTTGGAATCTGTCATTTTTATATGATTGCTCATTGAGTTTTCTCATTTTGACGCCAATACATTGTACAATATTTTGCGATATTAAAATGGAGTGGGGTGATAAAGAGAACCGAATCGCTGTGATTACATTACACAAACTAGGTATGGAACCAAATGCAATTTTTAAAACTCTCCATACGCTTAGTATTAGTAAAATGTTTGTGTACCAGGCTATTATTAGGTGCAATGAGACTTCCTCTGTTTGTGACAGAAAAGATCTGGCCGTCCACGTAGTGTTCGTACGTGGTCAAAGCAGCAAGAAAAAGAATTCGAAGAAATCTTGTCCGAAAGCAAAAGATTTTATCTCGGGAGATGAAGATAGCACCTAGAACCATGTCGCGTATTTTAAAAGATGACTTAGGACTTGTAGCCTATAAGAGACCTACTGGTCATTTCTTAACTGATAATTTAAAAGAGAATAGGGTGGTAAAATCGAAACAACTACTGAAGCGGTACGCAAAGGGAGGTCATAGAAAACTTTTGTTTACGGATGAGAATTTTTTTACAACTGAGCAACATTTTAACAAACAAAATGACCGTATTTATGCTCAAAGCTCTAAGGAAGCTTCCCAATTAGTCGACAGAGTGTAAAGTGGGCACTATCCGACTTCAGTGATGGTTTGGTGGGGTATTAGCGATGAAGGAGTGACTGAGCCATACTTTTGTGAAAAAGGTATCAAAACATCGCACAAGTGTATCAAGATACCATTCTTGAGAAGGTAGTGAAGACCCTTAACAACACCACGTTCAATAATCAAGAATGGTCCTTCCAGCAAGACTCGGTTCCAGGTCATAAAGCTCGGTCTACGCAGTCTTGGTTGGAAACGAACGTTTCGGACTTCATCAGAGCTGAAGACTGGCCGTCGTCTAGTCCCGATCTTAATCCGCTGGATTATGATTTATGATCAGTTTTAGAGAGTACGGCTTGCTCTAAACGCCATGATAATTTGGAGTCCCTAAAACAATCCGTACGATTGGCAGTGAATAATTTTCCCATGGAAAGAGTGCGTGCTTCTATTGATAACTGGCCTCAACGTTTAAAGGACTGTATTGCAGCCAATGGAGACCACTTCGTATAAGCTTTTTATACTTTAAATTGTTGTATATTTATGTATTAAACTAACACACTTTAATAGTAATAAATGTTATTTGCAATAGATTTTTTTTTCCTTTTTCTCAGTATTTATGGCAAGACTTTGATATCTGAAAAATAAATGAAAATCCATTCAGCAAGATTGTATATCCGCGAACGAAAAAAAAAAACACGCAATATGCCTGCTAGGTTATGTTGTATGAAATCTTCTATAATGATCTTTCTATTTTTATTACTTTAAAAATTGATTCTACTACTTTATTTAGGTTGTCCCACAAGGGCATATCAATCTTTGTAGAAAACTGTAGATACTATGCTATTGAATAATAGATTCGACGAAAAAAGTTGCTAAGTTTCGGAATCAAGAAATCTTTATTCTTTATTGTACACACAGTTAATATTACAGTAATCGCGATAAGATATAAAAATGGCGAGCTTAACTCAACAATTGAGTTTTCTACCAGCTAACCGTTCTTAACGAAGGAAAGCTTTACATGAGTGGGTAGAAGAATACAATCTAATCAATTTACAATCTAAACATTAACAATAATAAAAATAAAAATAAAACACTAATACACAATATATCAGACTACATATATACATACACAATAAATAAATAACGTAAGCATATATATACACGTACATATATAATGAAATACATAAAATAAATACATATAAGTAATACTAAATTGATAGATAGTGCTCCTTTATTGCCTTCCTGAATACTTCAAGTGAGGGACTTGCACGGATTGAGTGTGGAACTGAGTTCCACAGACGCACAGAGTGCACAGTGAACGAACCGCCGTAGCGGCTGGAGGAGTGAGGGGGAAAATTAAGGAGAAGGGATCTACTTGTACGATTATCTATATTATATATACTGCCAACCCTTGAATTATGTTTCACGTATGATAACGTTATAAAGCTGGCTACACATCAAAAGATGCGATTTTTTTTTTTGCATAGATGTTTAGTCTAGATGGCCCAACATGCGTTAAGTGGTTACCGGAACCCATAGACACTTACAATGTAAATGCCGCCACCCACCTTGAGACGTGAGTTCCAAGTCTCCGTTTTTCAGTACAACGGCTGCCCCGCCCTTCAAAGCGAAACTCATTATTGATCACGGCAGAAATAAGCAGAGTTTGTATGTATGTACAGTCAAACCTGGATAAGCGAGAGTTCAAGGGAGCACAATCTCATTCTCGCTTATAGAGCTTTCTCACTAACCCGAGTTTCTTGCTAATGCTCCCTCTGAATTTCATTTCGCGATTTTCCGGATTCAAATGCATTCACTATTTTAAGTTTATCACTTAATGACAGTACTTTAATTTTCCGTTTTGACATGATGCAGAACAGAACTTTCCTTCGCAATTGATTAACGATAGACTGAGTAAGTCCGACAAACAGGACGGTACACAGGCAGTCCATTCGAAAAGAATGCGTTACAATAACAACGTTATTTAGTTCCACGAAATAGAATAGGTTCAATATTGACGAGAAAACAATACAAAAACAATGGTAGGAAGTTCCACGAAAGTTAAGAATGAGTCATAAAATAGCAGATGTTAAATTTGTAATTTGTTTTGTCATTTGTTCCTCCTAAATAATATAAATAAATAAAGCTCGACTGTCGCTTATAGAGGTATAGATAAGGAGGTCCATGAGAGAAAACGACTCTCTCTTACAAAGATTTCTGTTTCTCGCTAATAGAGGTTTTGGGATCTTAAAATGACAGGTCCTGGCTATTACTCTCACTTATAGAGTTTTCTCACTTATCCAGTTCTCACTTACCCAGGTTTGACTGTATTTGTTTTAGTACTAATTTCCAAACGCACCTCCGCTGTTAGCACTTTATTTCGCGTGGGCCAAAATCCGTACTCACTAGTGTGATTATTTCCCAGGGTACCCAAGTTTCAAATTTACTTTCGGATTAGTAACATCATTTTTTATGCAAAATACCATATTTAACGTACATCTATATCTATACTAATATATAAATCTACAGTGATAATTACGGACGTTCCGTTATAACTACTGAACCATGCATCCGATTGACTTGAAACTTGGTATCCATGTAGAAAATACGTGTACTTAATGGATAGGTAGAATGAATGGTACTTATATTTATATGAGTGTTGGACTCCCTAATAATAATGACAATAAATAATAATGTTAATTTTAAATGCGCAGCGAAGCGGGCGAGTACGGCTAGTATATTTATGTGTACATAAAACCGTAAATTCCAGAAATCTTCAATTTTCAATAACATTTTCGCAAGATCCGTTTTGAAACAAAGCATAATAATATTGCTCTTAATTAATTTATCTCTGATAAATTCGTTAAGCTCCGGAAATGTTTGCAAACGGAAAACAGAGAAATTCTTTTTCAATGGACAGAAAAAATGATATCTCTGCTTTATATACGTTTATTTGTACATCAATAAACATCAAATGTATTTACGAAATCGGGGAAAAAGGCTTTTTGTTTCTTCTGAGAAGAAAGTTACAGTAAAATCTTTTTGGTCGTCCTGTTTGTAACTGGCTGGTCTTAATAATAAATATGTGACGTTTTCATATTATTATTATGAAGCAAAGACGATTTTTTCCACCATTTTTATATCTTCTGCTTACTATAAAGTGGCAAATAACAAAGAAAGTGAATACATTTTCAAGTTTTATTACAAAAAAAGCCAAAGATGCGACACAACTATAGTTGAGACCTTAGATGGGCCCTCTATGGGCTCCAGTAACCACTAAACACCAGGTGGGCTGTTTGCTCGTCCATCCGCCTAAGCATTGAAAAAAAAACAAGATGCGAATATAAAATGTGACGAAAGACTTAAAGTAGCACAAATTTGATTCAAGCGAATTGTGTTGTCAAATATGGAGCTCGCTCTGGTCGACGCGGTACCGAAAAAGCAGATGCCAATTTTGAAAAAGTGCAGTCAGATTGGTATTTTAATACGCTTTTATTAGCTTACGTACCTATGTATATTTGTAACGGTATGTTTGTAATCTTTGAACATGATTTTGAACCCCTTTAGAACGTCGGGTTAACTCGAAATTTGGCATACTTATTATGGACCGATGACAATTCAATATTTAAAAAAATATTGAAAAAAATATATTGAATAGTTGAAAAATAAATAATAGTTTAAAAAAACTAACAAAAAACGCTTTTACAATGATATTTTATATGTAAAAAGAAGCGCTTTTATAAAAAATGCAACTAAAAAATAGAAAATAAATTTTAATAAATTTTAATTAAAAATATTGTTTAAAAATAAAGGATTGTATTGTAAAAAAGCGTGGGGTGTTTTTCAGGATATTATCAAAATAACCCTTCTACTCATATCTGTTCATAAATTAATTAAGTGGTTACTGGAGCCCATAGACATCCACAACGTAAATGCGCCACCCACCTTGTGATAGAAGTTCTAAAGTCTGAAGTATAGTTAAAACGGCTGCCCCACCTTTCAAACCGAAACACATTACTGCTTCACGGCAGAAATAGGCAGGGTGGTGGTACCCGCCCGCGCGGACTCACAAGAGGTCCTACCACCAGTAAATCCACCAGTAAAAAAAAACTTCACAGACTATAGCGCAATCCAAAGGTGATTCGCAATAAGGTGTCGATTTGTTTATGGTGGGACCGCAAGGGCTTCAATCATAATTAGCGCTTCATCATCATCATCATCATCATCATCGTCATCGACATCATCATCATCATCAACGTCATTATCATCATCATCGTCATTATCATCGTCATCATCATCAACATCTCAGCCTTCCATTGTCCACTGCTGAACATAGGCCTCTCTAATTGATCTCCAGTTAATTAATTAGCGTTTACCAGAGGAAGTCCTCGTATCGGATCTAGCTCTACTGCCAACAACTTATGAAACACAAGCATCAAATGAAAAAAAAAAAACAGCCGGAATTTATCAACAAAAAGGGTGTGGTTTTTTTTTATCACGATAACGCCAGACTATAGTCGTACACCTTTAACCACTCAGCAAATATTGAGAGAGAGAGATAATAATATAACCCTGACTCCACCCTGTACGTACCGTGTAGACTTTCACTGTTTCGGTCATTTAAGGATTTTGGGTAGCATTAATTGTTGGCTTAACATCAAGAGGGGACTGTCAAAACTACTTATCACTGTTTTCTTTTCATCGGAAGTCCCAAAACTTCGATAACAATAGAATTATATTATTCTCCATAAAAAAAAAAAACAAGTTATCCAACAAAATGGCACAAAAATTTAAACATATTATTATTTATCATAATCAAATGTACATAGACTATAGTAAAGTACCATCAAATTTGTAACAAATACGAAAAATCCGTTTCCCTCGAAAGATGTTCAATAATTTCTTAATTACAAAATTAAAATAACGAATGAACTATTCTTCGCTGGTAGGTATTTGTGGCAGACATCGCTCCTTTGCCACTTAAGCAGGGCGGCGGGATTCGGAACATATCTAACCACTGAAGATTTTCAATCTCAAAATAAAAGTACTTTGTAATAAACAAAGCCGGTGATAAAAAACATGGAAAGATCGTTTTTAGTAATGACGAATACAATAATATCCACAAACCACAAGTCGTAGCATGTAATTGGCTCTGGAACGTAGCCGGCCACTAAAACGAGATAAAATATCTTCGATAGTGTCCTCAGTAAGGGCAACATTGACTACGTTTACAGCTCTTTTTTTTTTTTATTGCCCATTTAGGCAGACGAGCATACGACCCACCTGGTGGTGAGTGCTTACCGTCGCCCATGGACTTCAGCAATGCCAGGGGCAGAGCCAAGCCGCTGCCTACTAGATCTAGATGAGAAGCATTATCGTTTATATGGGCTAGCTGGGTGGTGCTATAGTTAGCGCCCTTGCCTGTTGCGCCGAGGGTCATGAGTTTGATTCCCACATCGGACAAATATTCGTGTGATAAACAGGTTTGTTTGTTCTTTGACTGGGTGTTTATTTTCTATAGGGTCGCGCGAACTTTGACAGCTCATAGCGACAATCTTGGTAAAGCTAACTGTAAAATTTGGCATATAGTTGTGACATTTCACCATGGAACGCTACACGCGCGTCAGCCTTTATTTCTGCAAAGATACGTAAAAAATCGCGCTCACTCTCAAGGGCAACAGATATCGGACGATGATAACCAACTTTTTGTGGCCCAGGATAGATGGTATGGATCTTACGAACATGTGGTCCAACAGGACGGCGCCACTTGCCATTCAACACGGGAACCATTAAATTTATTGGATGAGAAATTCGAAGGCTTCGTTATCTCGCGTGGTGCCGACATCAACTGGCCACAGAGATCGTGTGGCTTAACGTAACCGGTCAACTACTTTCTGTGGGGCTACGTGAAATCTCTATCTATATAGTCTATGCAGGCAAACCGCTCTCTACCGCAGGGAACTCCGTTCAAACAAGATATGAACATATTCTGTATCCCACTGCTAATGTCTCTAAACGACAGTGACCTTTCACCGCCAGATGGGCTCTTCATTAGCGCTCAAAGTGAGCAAAAAACAAGAGTGATAAACTAATAAAATGAACTTACTTTTTAATACATGGAGTCCATAATCAGCGATTTGCAGCACCCATCGGCTGTCCACCAAGCAATTGCTGGACGTAAGGTTCCCGTGTGATATCAGAGGCGAGTCGTGCAAGTACATGAGGCCTCGGAGTAAGTCCGCTACAAGACTGGCAACGAACATGTCGTCCAAGCGCAGATCTCGGTCGGCCAGGACCCTCGACAAAGACCCCCTTGAACAGTACGCTGAGACGATGCAGGAGGAACCAGCTTCGACGCAGACCCCGACGAAGGTAACCAAGTTTTCGTGACGGAGCTCGCGTATCTGTTAAAAAAAGTTATGTACCGACTATCTGAACCGTGTGCATAGTGCGAGTTTTTTAACGTTCTCGATAGCGTAAAAGTTAACTTAAATTTGTATGAAGTTGGAACGTTTGCCTATGTCATAGAAGGGTAAACATTTAGGATTGTATGTAGTTTTTAATGCTGTATCATAAAAAAACAAAAACAATTTTTCTGCCTGCCTGCCTATTTCTGCCGTGAAGCTCCCCGGAGGGGAGTGTTGTAGGTGTTTCTACTATATTTATGTATATTAGTTCATATTATTTATTAATTTACATTGTACACCTACGCAATATTTAATATTATATCATATTTAATTACGTATTCTATAACACACTCTCATACAGTACATAAATACGCCAAACAATCATACATTCACAACACTACTCAAAATTATATTATTTACACAAGCATAGTCNTCCTTATTTAACTTAAACACTATTTCAAAGGAATCCTCTGTTGCGTTAAAAGGTATGATCGACCAACTTAACAAGAATTTGCGCACTTTAGAATCTTTAGGTGAACCTGTTCAGCATTGGGACACTTTGCTTATATACATAGTTACTCGTAAGTTAAGTCAGCAAACATATCGTGAGTGGGAGGAACACAAAGGTCGCAAAGACAAAGATAGCACAATAACATTTGATGCATTCCTGCAATTTATTCGCACTCGCGCTGATTTAGTAGAAACACTAGAGTTAACACGAAATAGCAATAATCCCACCATTCATTTCCCCTACAGAGATCATGTGACTTAACGTAACTGGTTAACTACTTTCTGTTGGGATACGTGAAATCTCTATCTAGTGTATGCAGACAAACCGCTCTTTACCACAGGGAACTCCAATCAAACGAGATATGAATATATTTTGTATCCCACTGCTAATGTCTCTAAACGACAGTAACCTTTCAATGCCAGATGGGCTCTTCATTAGCGCTCAAAGTGAGCAAAAAACAAGAGTGATAAACTAATAAAATGAACTTACTTTTTAATACATGGAGTCCATAATCAGCGATTTGCAGCACCCATCGGCTGTCCACCAAGCAATTGCTGGACGTCAGGTTCCCGTGTGATATCAGAGGCGAGTCGTGCAAGTACATGAGGCCTCGGAGTAAGTCCGCTACAAGACTGGCAACGAACATGTCGTCCAAGCGCAGATCTCGGTCGGCCAGGACCCTCGACAAAGACCCCCTTGAACAGTACGCTGAGACGATGCAGGAGGAACCAGCTTCGACGCAGACCCCGACGAAGGCAACCAAGTTTTCGTGACGGAGCTCGCGTATCTGTTCAAAAAAGTTATGTACCGACTATCTGAACAGTGTGCTTAGTGCGAGTTTTTTAACGTTCTCGATAGCGTAAAAGTTAACTTAAATTTGTATGAAGTTGGAACGTTTGTATTTTGTTTTTATTTTTTGTATCGTATGTATTTTTTAATGCTGTACAATAATTAATAATTTACTGGTGGTAGGACCTCTTTTGAGTCCGCACGGGTAGGTACCATCACCCTGCCTATTTCTGCCGTGAAGCAGTAATGCGTTTCGGTTTGAAGGGTGGGGCAGCCGTTGTAACTATACTTGAGACCTTCGAACTTATATCTCAAGGTAGATGGCGCATTTACGTTGTAGATGTCTATGGGCTCCAGTAACCACTTAATACCATGTGGGCTGTGAGCTAGTCCAGACATCAAAACAACAAAAAAAAAAAAAAACAATAAAAATTAAATAAGGGCCACCGCCCTTAGTATTTAGGGGTAAGAAAAATAGATGTTGACTGATTCTCTCAGACCTACCCGATATGCACATAAAACTTCATGACAATCGGTTGAGTCATTTCGGAGGAGTTTGAAACTGTCCTCAAATCTCGTTCGAAAAACGGACGTTGATTTCGAAGTCGGCTGATATGTGGTGTAGGGGAATGATACCCCGCCCCGCTTAGCTGCTTACTATGCATTTATAGTAATGAGCAATAGACTTTAGTCAGTCAGTGGTTAACGTGCAGCGATCCACCGCGGTCGCTGACGCGAATAAACATACAATTATACTCAGTGTTTTTCTCCGGTTTTCTTCAGCTAAGCGGGGCGGGGTATCATTCCCCTACAGTGGTAATAAATACCACTGAAAAAGCACTATAACTGAACGCAGTAGTTCAATATAATGTGGACGAACTCTGCTTTTGTGAATCAGCGGTTGTCATGGTACTTACTTCAAGCAAGCACCTTACTCTCGGTATCAGGCTTAGAAACTTCCTCTATCATAACTTGTTTGTGTTACCTGTTGCAACTCCTTCTTGATGGCTCTTGTGACGTCTATACTCTTTTTCTGCAGTCGTTTGACGGCAACGATGTTGGAGCGATACACAGCTATCGTTGTGTGAGAACGTCCTGCTTCCACTCCTTGATGAGACTAGAGGAAACCGGACAATGATAGCTTGCCTAATACTTCCCCATATAACATTATATGATAATAGCATGGCCAGTACATACAAGCTAGCCGACTTACTTTGCTGCGGCATTTGCATGGATTTTGGTTACCACCTAACACCAAATAGGCCGACAGTGAAATTGCCCAATTTTTTTGGGCAGAGGGCCAAACCTTGTACGAGGTGTCCACGCCTAGGGGACACGCGGGGTATGTGGTACTTGACGATCTGCAGTTTTTAAGTCAACTAAGCAATACAAACCTTGGCAATGTGTCCATTCTGTGTTGAAATAAACGTTAAATCTTTGGCCTCAATCCTCCACAGCACCGAAGCCAGTTTCTGCTCGTATCTGTAATGTCGTATTAGCAGAGCCGCTGCGAGGAGTGCTGCACAAGATGCAGCGCTGGCAGCTATGATGAATACGGGGTTGTGGGATAGAGAGCACTTCTTTCCATCGAACCCACAGGGGGGCTCGGCGAGTGGGGGGCTGCCTCCTATCCAGACTATGTTCGATGCTCCAACTAGTTCCTAAAAAATAAAATCACGATGCGAATGCCGCCGTCGTCAGATACGAGATCCATTGAGGTTTCGCAGTAGAAATAGGCAAGACGGCGGTACCGAGCCGTGCGAACCTACAGATTTGCGGGTTTTCGTGAAATTGTGTTAAGTACGTATTTCATATTGGTACCTGTCCGCGGGATTTGAATAGAATCGCATCGCTCTACACGAATACACTAGGTGTCGTTTAGGCCACGACGAAATTGTACTTACGGGTAACACGTCAGTACTGTTCACATATCTGAACGTGGCGACAGGCTGCGCGCTCCACCCCGCGAGAGCAGTGGAATCCTCCACAAGACCGATGACGGTATAATTACCCTCTGCATCGCCGGCGGAGTCCATGTTAACCTTTAAGATAACCAATTTTCTTGCTGTCAATGGGCTAATATTCTCACGGTCCTAAAGCATTGGGTGGCGACAGAAGCTAATTGATGTTCAAGGTCAATATCATCATTTACTGGTCTAAGGGTCTGCCACAATCTCAATTACATCATATAATGGCTGTGCTGTTATCCAGCCTTTTCACATAAAAACTGGCAGAATGTTGGTACTGAGTCATGTGAACTCACAACACTTCCTACCGTAAATAGCAAATGCTATATTGTAAAAGCACTTGGAGAATGTTACTGCCCACTATCCGGTAAATCCTTCAGTTGCCCCGTTCGTCACCCATGGGAAGAGATAGCGATGATATTCTACAAGCTATTACTTTTCCATGTACTCACATCAAACCCCTGCACTGAACGATAAGTGGTGGGTCGCAGTAACTTCATGATGGTAGCTCCGTCAGTGTGGGATAGGCCTGCCCTCATAGCGGCTGTGATGGCGCGTGCCCATAGCGTGACCGCATCGTATAGATGGGCCGCCTCTATAGGAACCTGTTGAAATAAATAATTTAAGTTACGAGACGAGAGTTTTTTTTTCTTATTGCTTAGATGGGTGGACGAGCTCACAGCCCACCTGGTGTTAAGTGGTCACTGGAGCCCATCCATAACGTAAATGCGCCACCCATCTTGAGATATAAGTTCTAAGGTCTCAAGTATAGTTACAGCGGCTGCCCCACCCTTCAAACCGAAACGCATTATTGCTTCACGGCAGAAATAGGTAGGGTGGTGGTGCCTACCCGTGCGGACTCACAAGAGGTCCTACCACCAGTAATCAGATCTCCACTTTTCCCTACTTTCTGACAATGTACAAGTACTCTTGAGCTCCGAGATCTGCAAATCTTTGTCCTCTTAAAGGATGGATAAGCTGGTAAAGAATCGAATTGCGATTCAGCCTTGGCATCAAGTGTATATAATTCACGCTGTGAAGAAAATCTTCTCCGATGTAAGCTGTGTAAGCTGTGTAATTATAGCCCACTCGTGAGTTAGCTAATAAAAATAGCATGACTGAGTTTACGTGGTTGTTTAACGTCAAAACGTTTATGTTTCACCTCCAACGATACATTATTTAAACACACTACGAGGGCGGCACTGAAAATTTCGGGAATTAACGAAGTGACACAACATTACTATTTAAAAATGTATTTATTGCTTTTCGAAGTATTCTCCGCGAAATTTGACACATTTTTCCATACGATGGAACCAATCATTGAAGCAACCATTCCATTCGGAAGTTGGGGTCTCCAAAATGGCCGTTTTTTAGGCGTCCACAGCTTCTTCAGGTGATGAAAATCTCTGTCCACGCAATTTATTCTTTATTTTAGGGAAAGTATAGAAATCATTAGGGCTTAGGTCGGGGCTGTACGGCGGATGGTCTAATAATTCTATGTTTTCTTGCTCTAAAAACTCTTTTGTTCTGTGCGCGGTGTGAGAACTCGCATTGTCGTGATGGAGGATGATGCGGCGGTTGCAGTTCTCTTTACGGAGTTCAGAAACGACCTGTGGCAAACAAATGCTAGCATACCATTCTGCATTAACCGTTCTTTGTCCCTCAAGAGGAATAGTCGTAACATGGCCGGTTTTGGAGACAAACGTGGCCACCATTTTTTTTGCAACACTCCGTGAACGAACAATTTTTGTTGGCTTTAACTCATTTTCGAACACCCAAACTCGTGACTGGTTTTTTGTTTCGGGTTCGTACGCGTATATCCAGGATTCGTCACCTGATACAATGTTGTATACAGCATTTGAGGATCCTGCGTGGAATCTTTCGAGAGTTCTGACGCACCAAGTAACGCGAGCCGCTTTTTGCTCTTCACAGAGCGAATGCGGTATCCATCGGGAAAACAACTTTTTTACACCTAATTGTTCATGCAAGATTATTTGTATTTGACTCATGCCAATGTCTAAAGTTGCCTGAATTTCGCGGTATGTCACATGTCGATCTTCCTCAATCAGCTTACGCACAGCATCAACGTTTTCTTGGGTGACTGCAGTTTTTGGACGACCTTGACGGGGATCATCACTGAGCTTGACACGTCCACGTTGAAACTCAGCAAACCAGCGATAAATTGTGGTTTTGGATGGGGCTTCATCACCAAATGCAGAAATCATCCGGTCAACACACTGTTTTTGTGTTAAACCACTTCGAAAGTCATAATAAATCATCGCTCTTGAATTTTCTCGAGTCAATTCCATTTTCTCAACGACTAAACAAGTTTGACAAAACCTCGTGACAAGACCGAGAATCTTTTTTAAAATAAATAAATGGTATTCGATTTTTAAAACCAAGGAGTCTTCAATTAAAAAGATTTTAATATGACAGGAACAGTGGAAATGTTCCATTCCCGATACTTTTAGTGCAGCCTATGTAGTATTATTATTATTATTTTTATTGCTTAGATGGGTGGACGAGTTCACAGCCCACCTGGTGTTAAGTGGTTACTGGAGCCCATAGACATCCATAACGTAAATGCACCACCCACCTCGAGATATAAGTTCTAAGATCTCAGTCTCAACGGCTGCCCTACCCTTCAGACCGAAACGCATTACTGTTTCACGGCAGAAATAGGCAGGGCGGTGGTACCTACCCGCGCGGACTCACAAGAGGTCCTACCACCACCATTACCACGATTTCCAGTTGAAATGAGTTCGGAAATATTTTCTCAGTTGATAACCTGCAGCCGTCCGTCGCCCCATTATCAAGCGAATAGAATACTGCTTTTAGTTTAGTAAAAAACAATACGTTCTCAAAGTGTCCGGAAAAAACTGTTGGTACGTAAGGGTCCGTTCACACAGACCGCTCGGAGAGCGTGGGCCCTCTCTTTAATACGCTTTTATTGGCTTCAGACGTATGTATGTTAGTATGTAACGGAAACTTTGAACATGATTTTGACCCCCTACAAAACGTCGGATTAACTAGAAATTTTGTATACTTATTAAGGACCGATGACAATTAAATATTAAAAAAATACATTGAAAAAATTAAAATTCAACTAAAAAATGAAAAATAAATAATACTTAAAAAAAATTAACAAATTAATAAAATTTATTTTCTATTTTTTAGTTGGATTTTGTATAAAAGCGTATTCTTTTTTTTTTTTTTTTTATTGCTTAGATTGTTGGACGAGCTCACAGCCCACCTGGAGTAAAGTGGTTACTGGAGCCCATAGACATCTACAACGTAAATGCGCCACCCATCTTGAGATATAAGTTCTAAGGTCTCAGTATAGTTACAACGGCTGCCCCACCCTTCAAACCGAAACGCATTACTGCTTCACGGCGGAAATAGGCAGGGTGGTGGCACCTACCCGCACGGACACACAAGAGGTCCTACCACCAGTTGATTCTGTTAGTTTTTTTAAACTATTATTTTATTACTTCTCGCATAGGCCGGCCGGAAGAGATCTGAAAGTCGATCAGCTACGCGAGCGAGAAAGAAGAGCGCGCAATCGGTGCCGCTTGGCTCCTCATAATATTTCACACGCAGCGCGTTCAAACATTATTAATGACAAAAAAAGTGCACATGCAAAAACAAACTTAACTTTTTTTTTATTTATTGCTTAGATGGATGGACGAGCTCACAGCCCACCTGGTGTTAAGTGGTTACTGGAGCCCATAGACATCTACAACGTAGATGCGCCACCCACCTTGAGATATATAAGATCTCAGTATAGTTACAACGGCTGCCCCACCCTTCACACCGAAACGCATTACTGCTTCACGGCAGAAACAGGCAGGGCGGTGGTACCCACCCGCGCGGACTCACAAGAGGTCCTACCACCAGTAATGACATTACTACACTTACTCAAAACTCTGTTTCCAACGTGATAAAAATCTGTTCTCCTCTCCGAGCCGGTCTGTGTGAACGGACCCTAAGTGTATACTGTCGGGGTGGGTCATCAATTTCTAGTGGTAGTACCCATAAAACCCATTAGACAGAGGGTAGATAGATTTATCTGCTACAGGTATCCTGCCTACAGTTTTCAGTCGACCTGTTCACGACGCTTGCAACAGCGAGACCTTTTTTAAATTTGAAAATCGAAATGAGATCCATTTAAATATCAGCCGCGGAGTTTAAAAAAAATTTAATACACAATTAAATCTAATTTTACAGTTAAATCTCGCCTATTTCATTGTATGTTTTTTTATTTCTAGCGTTTCGAATACTTATCAGTATTTGGGTTTGTGGGAAGTCGCCCGTAAATTTTTTTTAACGAATTTATTATATGAAACCCGAAAGATCGACTGAAATACTAATTGCATACATTATTTTCCATTAGTAATACTTCACAAGAAAGTCGCATCCAAATAAAAAGTTAGATTGAAACCTAGAACCTTTTTTCTTTTCTTTTAAATAAATAAACATAAAACAAGGTGGGAAATGGATTGAAGAGCCACAAAGTTTACCCCGGTGTTTACGCAATGTTTTCTTTTTGATAAGTTTGGTTGGAAGCTAAGGAATGCGACGAAGAAAATTAATTTTGAATGTATTCGCTGATAAAATTCTTCAAATTTATTTAGATATTAGTGAAACCCGGTCACCTTCTACTCACAATAGACATTGTTAAATACACATAGCACCAGTCGTTAATTGTATGAAAACATCGTATTTTTTGTATTTATTTATTAAACGCACCACCACTGCCTTTGAAGTTACTATGACAAAGCCCGCCTTATAGTGTAAATTGGTTCTCGGAGGCCATACAAAACACGTCATTGTCGCCACCTTGAGAACCAAGGCTTTGAAAAACATGTAATAAAACACGATGATTGAACATATTATTTTTAATGCGATAGTTTGATTAAATTTTAACTTTACTAATTGTGTTAATTGCTTGCGTACCAAACTAAAGTTAGTTGTTGTTCCATCGAAATATAATTTCGCCAATCTATTTACAAATTCAATAGATGTATATATCGCACCGTTTGTGGAAGAAAGACGCAAGTGCAATTATTTACTTCAAAAAATCTTTTATTTCACTATTCGTTAAAGGAGATTATGAGACATGCTCAACAAAATTGAAAAAAATATTCCAAAAAATGATGGGAGTCATCGCAAATTTAGCGAAATTCTATGTTTTTATTTATTGATTCGCGCTTATTAATTTACGTGGTTTTTGTTGTGGCGGTTGCCATCATACAATACAAGATACTTGACAAATGACTGAATCTCGCTCATGACATTTTCAAGATAAACTTGCATATATACAAGTCCCGAACAACAACAAAGGGACCGTCGGTCCACCGAGCAATATCACCCGCTCGGTGGAAGATCTTCCCTTTGTCGTATATCTACATTTGTTATATTTGATCATTTCTGAAATATTCCCTATCAATAAAAGCTTATTATTATAGATATTAATTATACGCCATTTAACTAAAATATACGTGCATAAATGAACTTTCACACTTTTGTCACGATATTTGATGAAGATGTAAGTGCGCAAGTTCAGTTACGCGTCTGTTGTATGTACGCGATGCTTTGCGAATCATTCATAGGTAATATTTATTTTGTTGCTTATATGGTTGGAGGAGCTCACAGCCCACCTGGTGCTAAGTGGTTACAGGGGCCCATAGACATCTACAACGTAAATGCCTCACCCACCTTGAGATATAATTTCTAAGGTCTCAGTATAGTTACAACGGCTGCCCCGCCCTTCAAACCGAAACGCATTATTGCTTCACGGCAGAAATAGGCGGGGTGGTGGTACCTACCCGGCGGACTCACAAGAGATCCTACCACTAGTAAAAAAAGCTGGTTTATAAGCTGGTTTCTTATACGTAAATTTTATATGAAAATACCTTATTTGTTTTATACTCTATATTTTAAAAATATTTCGTAACGTAATTATAATTAAAAACAAAAATATTAGCATGCAAGTTGTAAAAAACCACACTACTTACTTATTGCAAGATTTGATTTAAACAAATCATTTTCAATTTATATCACAAAGTCTATTGTTTGTTTTTAAATATATCGCGCGCGAGATGTACCCCACATGAGCAGAGCTGAATAGTTCTCATTAGCATGCCGCTACCCAGTTAATTATCATTTTCCTAATTATATAAACCAATTTCCCAGAAAATAATCCCACTACCTACGAAAACAAACTCAAAGAGGAAATTTGAACGAAAAACTTACTTGTGCTAAAAGTGTTTGTATGTCAACTGGATAAAAGATATTTAGGACAGTTGAAACATGATTACGAGAATTATTTAAAGAACCAAATAATTTTTCGGAATATAACAAATATGTTTAATATGTATGATTTAAAATTTCTTAACAAAACGGTTTTTTTGCGCTCCTGTAAAGTTCGAGTTATCCACTTGCGTCCTTCTACGAATAGTGTTATATAAAAAAATGAATCCGTATTTCCCTTGGTCACGACATGACGCGTCAACGGCTGGACTGATTTTCGACGAATTTTACCTTTTGTGGAATATCGGGTATGACTGGGTGCTGAGAGGTGCCCTCCTCCCGGGCCTGAGTGTAATCTGTTACGCAGACGACACGTTGGTGTGGCTGGGGTGGCGCATGTTGTCGGAAGAATCAGGAGATTGGGCCTCGACGTGGCGCTCAGTAAATCCGAGGCCATGTGGTTCCACAGGCCCCGGAGAGTGTACCTGTCGATGCCCATATCGTGGTTGGAGGCGTCCGTATCGGGGTCGGGGGCAGTTGAAATACCTCTGCCTCATTCTGGACAGTCGTTGGACCTTCCGTGCTCACTTTCAGAACCAAGTCCCTCGTTTGTTGGGGGTGGCCGGCGCGTTAAGCCGGCTTCTGCCCACCGTCGGGGGGCCTGACCAGGTGACGCGCCGTCTCTATACGGGGGTGGTGCGATCAATGGCCCTATACGGGGCGCCGTGTGGGGCCAGTCCCTGGCCGTGGGGGTGGCGAAGCTGCTGCAACGGCCGCAACGCACCATCGCGGTCACGGTCGTCCGTGGTCATCGCACCATCTTCTTTAAAGCAGCGTGTGTACTGGCTGGGACGCCGCCTTGGGTTCTGGAAGCGGAGGCGCTCGCCGCTGACTATCAGTGGCGGGCTGACCTTCGTGTACGGGGCGTGGCGCGTCCCAGCCGCAGTGTGGTCAGAGCACGGAGGGCCCAATCTCGGCGGTCCGTGCTGGAGTCATGATCCAGACGGCTGGCTGATCCTTCGGCTGGTCGTAGGACCGTCGAGGCGATTCGCTCGGTCCTTGTAGGTTGGGTGAATCGTGACAGAGGACGCCTCACTTTCCGGCTCACGCAGGTGCTCACTGGGCATAGTTGTTTCGGTGAGTTCCTGTACCGGATCACAGCCGACCCGACGGCAGAGTGCCACCATTGTGGTTGCGACTTGGACACGGCAGAGCATACGTTCGTCACCTGCCCCGCATGGGAGGGGTGGCGCCGTGTCCTCGTCGCAAAAATAGGAAACGACTTGTCGTTGCCGAGTGTTGTGACATCGATGCTCGACGACGAGTTGTGGAAGGCGCTGCTCGACTTCTGCGAATGCACCATTTCGCAGAAGGAGGCGGCGGGGCACGTGAGAGACGCAAATTCCTGCCGCCGTCGAGCGGGGGGCCAGGGAGGTGGATATCGCCCAAGCTCTAGTCCTCTAAGTGTTTCGGGTCCCCCTCACATGTCGGTCTGGGGACCGGCGAGGGGGGCCTAAGAAGACGAAGTGCAAGCTGCTCTGCACGCGTTTTACGCAAGAGCATCCGGGTGATGGAAAGCCGGCTATCCTCGACCCACGCTGGTTCTGGCCCAGCGGAGTATTCCGTAGGATAGCTCACTCTAACCGGCGCCATCTAGGCGGGCTTCGGATAGCCTGCCAACTGAGAGGGCTGGTGGTCGTGGCGCCGGACAACCCGAGTGGGAGGGTGATGGAAGAGATGTGCTCCGCACCAAACGCTTCACTTTCCCGCCTTTGCCTTTTCATGAGTTCTGTCTCATGCGAGGTTTGGACGTTGGTTGTTGAGCGACAGGAGGTTATAGTCAGTTCGACTCCGACATGCCCCGCCCTCCATCCCCAGTGGAAGGCGGAAGTCCGGCGATTTCCGGCGAAACAGCGAAAGGATCACCTGAAGCGAAGCGGAACAAGCGAATTGAGAGTTTTTTTGTTGAGTGTTTGTGAAGTGTTTAAGTGTTCGAAGTGTTGAATACAGTTTTAAGTTGTACTTTGGTGAAATTTTATCCCGAACCTCAGCGCATAACATTATTTTTTTGTTAATTATACCAATTTCAGTTCAATATTCATAGACAAGACAAAAAAAGGATACGTCTGTCAAGTTAGCTAGTATACAATAAACTTTACATCGAGTCGATTTTCATACGTCACTGAAAATAATATCCCGCGTTACTTCAAGCATTGGCAAGATAAACGAATCAAATAAAGAACAAATAACTACACAATAAGAATGTTCATGTTTTTTTTTAAAACACACATTGTATCTACATATATATATAAAAGTTGGCTTTCGATTAAATTGTGATCTTGTGATGTTTGATAGCGATCAGGTCAAAGGCAAATCAAAGATTGGCCAACAAAGAATACCGGATTTGCCAATAAGCTTCCACCGTTTTGAGAAAGATGACGTGGCACAAGGTTTACGTTCGATTTCACAGATGATAATCGGCTTGAAAATTAAAAGTTGATCATTTAAGAACAACTTAACCCTATCATATTATTAACTCCGCATTAGCATCATATATTTTTTTTATCCAAAAATGACAAAATTTTAGCCAAATAAGCGCATTTGCGGGAACTTTTAATTTACTTTTTTAGTTTAAAAAAAATCTGCAGCTGAGGCGCATCGATTGCTCGTAGAAGCATATAATGAGGCTGCCTTGAGTGAGAGAACATGTCGTGGGTGGTTTCAAAAGCTTAAAAACGGTGATTTTGACTTAGAAGACAAAGATTGCAGTGGAAGGCCAAAAATTTATAACGATGCAGAATTGACGGAATTATTGGAGGAATATTGGTCTCAAGCACAAAAAGGAACTTGCGCTTACTTTAGAAGTCACCCAGCAAGTAGTCTCACATCGTTTAAAATCGTTAGGAATGATTCATAAACAAGGTAATTGGGTTCCATACGAATTAAATCCGAAAGAGGTTGAACGCCGATTATGCATGAGCGAAATACTGCTAGCTAGGCACAAAAAAAAAGTTTTTTTACATCGAATCGTCACTGGTGATGAAAAGTGGATACATTATGATAATCCAAAAAGAAGAAAATCATGGTTACTACCTGGCCACGCGTCAACGTCCACAGCAAAACTGAATATTAATGGAATAAAAACTCATTCTGTGTACTTGGTGGGATCAGCTGGGTGTGGTGTATTACGAGTTGCTTAATCCAGGCGAAATAATCACTGGAGCTCTCTACCGAACGCAATTGATGAGATTGAGTCGAGCTCTGAAGGAAAAACGCCCTCAATACTACTCCAGACATGACAAAATTATTCTGCTCCATGATAATGCTCGTCCGCATGTAGCGGTACCGATGAAAAAATATTTAAAAACACTTAATTGGGAAGTACTACCTCACCCGCCGTATTTACAGACATTGCGCCGTCTGACTATCATCTGTTCCGGTCAATGGCACATGCTCTGTCGGAGCAGCGGTTTACATCATATGAAGATACCAAAAATTGGGTTGATTCGTGGATAGCCTCAAAAGACGAGGAGTCCTTCAGACGTGGAATCCGAACTCTGCCTGAGAGATGGGAAAAAGTAATTGCTAGTGATGGACAATACTTCGATTAAATTTAAATTACCGTTATTTCATAATAAATATTATTTTTTCGACAAAAAACGGCGGAAACTTATTTATACTCCTATATAATTTGTGTAGTCCGATTTCGTAACACATTCTAGCTGTAGAAAGCGGTGCCTGATGTTTGTCTACAACGCTACAAAAATCCTACACACTTTGTTTTGCAATTACCGGTGCAGAATCAAAGGCGTTCCTTCCAATAATGAGGGACAATGGCGACAATTTAACTCAGGGGCCATTTGCTGGGCACGCAACATTAAATCGAGACATTACCTGTGAGGCAAACGTTATGCTTAAGCAATAGTCTCTTAGTAAGAACTAAAATGGTATTACCTTCACTCTTAACAAAATATTTCTCTATAATTTGCTGTAATTACTAAATTCCTTATTGAAAATTATTATCCCTATGGATTAGTATCTTAAGCACTTCGCTGCCATAATATACGCCCTATCACATAATTACGTGGCATTACGGATCCGATTATTAGATATTATATAATATTTTTTCCTTTTCAAATTGTCGGAATCGTTTCGTGATGTATTAAGGAAGTAAGTACTTTCCTATAAAAACATGTAGCTCCCTGCGGGATTCCAATGGCGGCAAAGTCGCTTCGTTCTACCCGAGTCAGTACACCGGGCATTTTATCCTTTAGGTCACGACAACTCTGAAAACTTCGTTACAAATGGGCGAGTGCTATCATCATTCCCACCCTGAAGCGATAGTTACATCTCAGTTAACCATTTAATAGACATACAAATGTTAATTTGTAACTTACCGTGGCATCTTCGAAGATCTTGTGGTAGTTCGGAACGCAGAATGGTGGCGCGGCCGAGAGCTCCCTGATCATTTGACAAAGGATCCTAGGAATAGTGAATTAAAAATGAAAATTAACGAACTCATAGCTCACCCTGCTTTTTTCCTACCTATTCACTGGTAGCCTAAGAGGCTATTTCAGCTACGCTGGATGGGTAGGTGAGCTTTTTCTTTTTATTGCTTATATGGGTGGACGAGCTCGCAGCCCATCTGGTGTTAAGTGGTTACTGGAGTCCATAGACATCTATAACGTAAATACGCCACCCACCGTGAGATATAAGTTCTCTCTCTCTCTCAGTATAGTTACAACGGCTACCCCACCCTTCGAACCGAAACGCATTACTGCTTCACGGCGGAAATAGGCGGGGTGGCGGTACCTACCCGTGCGGACTCCTAAGAGGTCCTACCACCAGTGAAAAACAGCAGCAACAGGTGGGGCAGCTGTTATAATACAATTGATACTTGGACTTCACGTCTCAAGACTTCGGTAATAACGTTGTGATGTCTATACGCTCCGGTAAACACTTAATTACCAGACAGACCGTAAGATCATCCACCATTCCAAGGAATAGAAGAAAACACGTTTCATACTGATCGTTAACTTTTGTTTCAAACTGAATATTGTTTTCTTTCGGATGAGCAATGTCCCGTTAAATCGTAATTAATTAATTCGAGTATTTCCATGTTTTACGTTAAGATTCAATATTTTAAGTAATTAATTTCGACATTGTCTTCATATACGAATTTCTCATTTTCGAACTAACGAAAATTGTTATTCAAAGCTACGTTACGTCTGAATAAATAATTAATTCTAGTCTAAAAAACGGTCGGAGACCTGTTATTTAATACAAATGAGATTTTCGCATACAGTCTGAAGACGGTGGTTTGGCGACGTACGCCCAAAAAGTAAGAAACTCACTGGTTCGTGATAATCAACCTCATTTGTATTCGCGGTTGCTCTCTGTCTTTAGGAGGCTCATAGAAACGCCTACACACTTTTCGATGTTTGCAGACAAATTAATTATAATGCTTGCTCGGTCTAGACGAGACAGAACATTGTACAATATCCCCGTACTCAGTCAATGTAATTTACAATATACTTACTCGTAATGAGGATTCGTTGGGAACGAAGGCGTGAGTCTCAGGACAGATCTGAACGCAGTTATGTCGTTGGTGCGGTTTTTTCCGAGATGATCTGTCAATATTAAAAATTTTTAAATCCAAGCGGCCTTTTATAATAACTAGTGGTCCCGCAGTAGTCGAAATTCAACTGTCATTAATTGAAAATATAAGTTTGGACATTATCATGGTTTTATTGTCAACTAGAGGTCCCGCAGTAGTCGAGATTCGACTATAATTAATTGGAATTGTAAGTTTGTACACTATAATTATTGTATTTTATACTTCTATAATCACAAATTTCGCCAAGACTACACTATAAAAAATATTAACAAAGACAAACAATATTTAATCTATTCTCAATTTGACAACAGACGTCAGGAACAAAAGTTTGACAATAAATAGTATGCATGCGTGTGTGCGTCAAATACATGGTATGTAGTGTGTATAATGTTTTCTTTATTGATTTAATGTATCTTTTATGCATTATTTAAAAAAAATATTAGCATTGTGCACTTCTTCTCTATATTCTCTATAAGTGTGGAAAATTTCATACTCCTCCGTCCGCGCAATTTTCGTAAAAAGGGATACAAAGTTTTTGCTTCACGTATTAATATATAGATAATTCTATAATCACAGTTGTTGCCAAGGCTACACTATAGACAAATAATATTAATCTATTCTTTACAATAACAAAAGTTTGACAATAAACGCAGAGTGTACACAACGCATTATTATATACACGTGTTGTGTCAAATACATGGTATTGTGTGTATTGTTTTCTTTTTTGATTTAATGAATTTTGGAACGAAGTTCCTTATCGCGCGTTGTGAAAGGGCTAGACGGAAAGAATTCTTACGAAAAGTTGTCACGACACTTTTTAGATCCGTCATTCTGACCAATCAACGTGTAGGCGCTTATCGCGTGACATTGCTCGTATCCGATTGGTCCGCGTAATGAGTACAGTTTCTCGAGATAGCGTTTCAACAATAGTAATTTAGTTCATAGTATTGTTTTTTTCTTCTTCATAATGCCGTAATTTATATCCACCACCCCGCCTATTTCTGCCGTGAAGCAGTAATGCGTTTCGGTTTAAAGGGTGGGGTAGCCGTTGTAACTGTACTGAGACCTTAGAACTTATGTCTCAAGGTGGGTGGCGCATTTACGTCGTAGATGTCTATGGGCTCCAGTAACCACTTAACACCAGGTGGGCTGTGAGCTCGTCCACGCATCTAAGCAATAAAAAAAAAAAAAAAAATTATAACTTAAAAAAAAATTACAATTCCTTCACTAATTAATCGAAAGGAACTTCGTTCCATCCGGGTGTCCCTTGACACCTCTGAAGTTTTTTTTATGCATAAATTAAAAAAAAAACATTCTGCACTCCTTCTCTATAATCTCTATAAGTGTGAGAAATTTCATATTCCTCCTTCCGCGCAATTTTTGTAAAAACGGGTACAAAGTTTCTGCTTCACGTATTAATATATAGATAATAATAATAGCCTTTTTATTCCTAAACATAGGGTTTTATTTTATTTTATTTTTTATTGCTTCGGTGGGTAGACGAGCTCACAGCCCACCTGGTGTTAGGTTGGTTACTGGAGCCCATGGACATCTACAACGTAAATGCACCACCCACCTTGAGATATAAGTTCTAAGATCTCAGTATAGTTACAACGGCTGCTCCACCCTTCAAACCGAAACGCATTACTGCTTCACGGCAGAAATAGTCAGGGCGGTGGTACCTACCCGCGCGGACTCACAAGAGGTCCTACCACCAGTAGGATCACAAGAGGTCCCTAAATTCGGTGTGCCTTTTGGCATAGGCCGTTCGGATTGTCGATAATCCCGGTCTCACGGATCATTTGGAACCTCTGGGTCTGCGGAGGGACTTCGGTTCCCTCTGTATTTTGTACCGTATGTTCCATGGGGAGTGCTCTGAGGAATTGTTCGAGATGATACCGGCATCTCGTTTTTACCATCGCACCGCCCGCCACCGGAGTAGAGTTCATCCATACTACCTGGAGCCACTGCGGTCATCCACAGTGCGTTTCCAGAGGTCNCAACGGTTGCCGAATTGTCGTTTTTATAAAACTCGCGCACACAAAACGCACGGTCCGCTCCGGTAAAACGCTCCATCGCGACTAAATTCCCAGAAACCGAAGTTACTCCCCCCGCTTCCCCTGCACCGCTCACGCGCGCCCTGTTCGTTTTATTCAAATTTTACTTTTCAAAGGACTTATGGGCCACCCTGTATTTATTAAAAGCGCCAACTCTGCCTTTGAAGTTACTATGACAAAGCCCGCCTTATAGTGGAAATTGGTTCTCGGAGGCCATACAAAACACAACGTCATTGTCGCCATCTTGAGAACCAAGGCTTTGAATAACATGTAATAAAACACATTATGTACATGTATTGATCATATTTTTTTTAATGCGATAGTTTGATTAAATGTTAACTTTATTAATAGTGTTAATTGCTTGCGTACCAAATTAAAGTTAGTTGCTGTTCCATCGAAATATAATTTCGCCAATCTATTTACAAATTCAATAAATGTATATGTCGCACCGTTAGTGGAAGAAAGACGCAAGTGCAATTAGTTGCTTCAAAAAATATTTTATTTCACTATTCGTTAAAGGGGATAATGAGACATGGTCAACAAAACTGAAAAATATATTCCAAAAAAATGATGGAGATATCGCAAATTTAGCGAAATTCTATGTTTTTTTTTCATCATTCGCGCTTATTAATTTACGTGATTTTTGTTGTGGCGGTAGCCATCATACAATACAAGATACTTGACAAATGACTGAATCTCGCTCATGACATTTTCAAGATAAGCTTGCATATATACAAGTCCCGAACAACAACAAAGGGACCGTCGGTCCACCGAGCAATATCACCCGCTCGGTGGAAGATCTTCCCTTTGTCGTATATCTACATTTATTTTATTTGATCATTTCTGAAATGTTCCCTATCAATAAAAGCTTAATATTATAGGTTGTTTTTTTTTTTATTGCCTTTGTAGGCAGACGGGCATACGGCCCACCTGATGGTGAGTGGTTACCGTCGCCCATGGACTTCAGCAATGCCAGGGGCAGAGCCAAGCCGCTGCCTACCGCTAAAGGTATTACTTATACGCCATTTAACTAAAATATACGTGCATAAATGAACTTTCACACTTTTGTCACGATATTTGATGAAGATGTAAGTGCGCAAGTTCAGTTACGTGTCTTTTGAATGTACGCGATATTTTGCGAATTATTCATAGGTAATATTTTTTTTGCTTATATGGTTGGACGAGCTCACAGCCCACCTGGTGTTAAGTGGTTACTGGAGCCCATAGACATCTACAACATAAATGCGACACCCACCTTGAGATATTATAATTTCTAAGGTCTCAGTATAGTTAGAACGGCTGCCCCGCCCTTCAAACCGAAACGCATTATTGCTTCACGGCAGAAATAGGCGGGGTGGTGGTACCTACCCGGCGGACTCACAAGAGGTCCAACCACTAGTAAAAAAAGCTGGCTTATAAGCTAGTTTCTTATACGGAAAATTTGTATGAAAATACCTAATTTTATACTCTACATTTTAAAAATATTTCGTAACATAATTATAATTAAAAACAAAAAATTCGCATACAAGTTGTAAAAACCACACTACTTACTTATTGCAAAATTTGATTTAAACAACGATTTGTATAACAAATTCTATTGTTTGTTTTTAAATATATCGCGTGCGAGAGGGGTACATGAGCATAGCTGAATAGCTCTCATTAGCATGCCGCTACCCTGTTAACTATCATTTTCCTGAACGCGACGTCTTGCCATGCACGTTATTTTGTTTGTGTACCATTTTTAAATATTCTTTGGCGAAGTTGAATACGATACTGCTGTAGACTGTACTGCAGAAGTAAAATTATGGATATTAATGAAAGAAAACGTAAACCACTTGTTGTCGATTCAGAGCTGCTGCAAAATAAGAGAGTCAGGAGCATGCTTGACATGTCAGTGAGTTTTAATAAAGACTAGAGGTCCCGCAGTAGTCGAAATTCGACTATAATCAATTGGAATTGTAATTTTGTACACTATTATGATTGTATTTTATACTTCTATAATCACAAATTTCGCCAGGACTACACTATAAAAAATATTAACAAAGACAAACAATATTTAATCTCAATTTGACAACAGACTTCCAGAACAAAAGTTTGACAATAAATAGTATGCATGCGCGTGTGCGTCAAATACATGGTATGTAGTGTGTGTAATGTTTTCTTTATTGATTTAATTTATCTTTTATGCATTATTTTAAAAAAATATTAGCATTGTGCACTTCTTCTCTATATTCTCTATAAACATGGAAAGTTTCATACTCCTCCGACCGGGCAATTTTCGTAAAAAGGGATACAAAGTTTTTGCTTTCCCAAAGGATTTTTTTTCTTCTTATGATAATGGACAATAAACTAATTTAAGTAGCACAGTACAGAATGGTGGAACTAGACAATGTGATTCTGTATTAGAAACTTCGGCGGAAACTATGAACATTCATACAGAGTCAACCAAAGAATTATTTATATCTGAAAGATACTCTACACACAGAAGAAACACTATCGCATAATGCAAATGTTTTGGAATCAGCAGAGGAGAAAGTCAGTATAAAAAAAAACCCTATTCAAAATGTCAATTTTTTATTTTTTTATTAGATGAGTGGACGAGCTAACAGCCCACCTGGTGTTAAGTGATTACTGGAGCCCATAGACATCTACAACGTAAATGCGCCACCCACCTTGAGATATAAGTTCTAAGGTCTCAATTATAGTTACAACGGCTGCTCCACCCTTCAAACCGAAACGCATTACTGCTTCACGGCAGACATAGGCAGGGTAGTGGTTCCTACCCGTGCGGATTCACAAGAGGTCCTACCACGAATAATTAAAGAAAAGTTCACTTTAAAAAAAAGTATTGTGATTTCTTTGCCTACCTATCTGGCAGATGCCAGTACCTACCCGTGCGGACTCACAAGAGGTCCTACCACCAGTAATTACGCAAATTATAATTTTGCGGGTTTCATTTTTATTACACGATGTTATTCCTTCACCGTGGAAATCAATCGTGAACATTTGTTGAGTACGTATTTCATTAGAATAATTGGTATCCGCCTGTGGGATTCGAACACCGGTGCATCGCTCAACACGAATGCACCGGACGTCTTATCCGTTAGGCCGCGACGACTTCAAAAATTCATCGCATCGCAGTTTACAGATATGTTACAGATGTATGTCAGGTAAATTGTGTTGGCAAGAAATACGTAAGTAAAATTACGAATCCGAACACCGTAGCAACAAAGTGGTTACTTTACTTATAATATTATAATAATATATATTTATTTGATTGATATACTATATGATAATTTATCATAACAAGGATTAAGGACTAATTTCAAATTATTATCCATGATGTCTCTTAAGAACATTTTCATGTATGATTTAACATTTGTAGCGGGCTTAGCTTAGCTTAGACAATCAGTGCCGCCGAAATGACCTACGGGCAAACATTGCGTTTACCGGGAGATTTTTATAATGATAGTATTATACCTATATTAGAACATTGTCAATACGTAAAGCATTTGCGCGCTATGATATATAATTTAAAACCTAAACCGCGTAAGGATGTTCATACAGTTTTTGTACATAGCGATTTGAATAACTGTACTCATGTTTTTGTTCGTTCAGATATAGTTAAAAAATCGTTAGAACCTCCCTATGAAGGACCTTATAAAGTCCTAAATAGAACAGAGAAAGTATTTTTAGTGCAATTTCCTAACCGAGATGCGTATATATCAGTAGACAGGTTGAAACCCGCTTATATGTATACGGCAGAGGCAGAAAATAATTTGGTTATTAAAAATAACTTATCAACGGTTAGACCTGAAATAAGCGACCACAACAAGGAACCTATCAGAACCTCCGAGACTAGCGATCAAAATCGCTCAGCTAATTACCGTGTTACACGTAGTGGTCGTATTGTGAAACCACCGGTACGTTTTGCTGATTAAGTAGGTGAATAGAAAAACGATATCTTTTGCACAGTACAAAGTATTTCGCAAGAAATTGTAATTGTAATAATTCACTAAGTTGGAAATTATGTGAAATTGTGCTACAAATGACTACAAGTTTAAAAATGTTTATAAATAGGATTACTTTTATTTTGTATTTTTTATTTGTTAATCAATGAATAATGTTACTAAGTTAAGATTTTTACATTGTCTTATATACTTTTTTACATCTTACTCTTATTTTTTTTTTATATTTTTTTATTTTATGTCTTATTTTAAGGGGGGAATGATGTAGCGGGCTTAGCTAAGACAGTCTGTGTCGAGTCGTCGCACAATACACAGGTTGCAAACTGTCGTGTCTTATTAATAGTTATCACCCTGCATAATACCACACACGCTCTATATAAGCACAGACTCGACACATTTCTTAACAAAACTATTTTTTTACGCTCCTGTAAAGTTCGAGTTATCCACTTGCGTCCTTCTACGAATAGTGCTATATATAAAATGATTCCGTATTTCCCTTGGTCACGACATTACGCGTAAACGGCTGGACTGATTTCGTTAATTTTATTTTGTTGTGCTTGTTATTATCAGGTTCTTAAGAACGTTCTTAGGAAGGTTCTTAGGAAATGAAAAAAAAAAGAAAATTGCGCGGAAAATTAGAAAATTTAAGAATAATGAAATATATTATTGTTACGCCGGTAAGAGTAATGTCATCTATCGCCGAATTTGTTGAACGAATATCGAAGGACCTAGAACGTTCGAAGAGTACAATGCCATCTATTGTCAGATAGCGGCAACTACTACTAGAGATGTGTGGAATATTCTCGATAATTCTAGGGATGAGGTATCCCGTATAACGGGGGCGGAGCTCCGTGGGGCCGTGCGCAAAATGTGCGCAAAGGACACTGCATCCAGCCCGGACGACTTTCATGGCCGGGCTTGGGCCTTGGCTCTTGGCGCCCTAGGGGACCGACTCTTAAGGCTTTATAGCTCCTGCCTCGAGTCGGGACGGTTGCCTTCATCGTGGAGGACGGGCGGACTCGTGCTGTTGTAAAAGGAGGAGCGCCCGGTGGATACCGCCGCCGGGTACCGTCCCATCGTGTTGCTGGATGAGGTGGGCAAGCTGCTGGAACTCATTCTGGCGGCCTGCATCATCCAGCATCTGGCCAGGGTGGGACCCGATCTGTCGGCGGAGCAGTATGGCTTCCAAGAGGGCCGCTCAACGGTAGACGCGATCCTTTGCGTGCGGGCCCTCTCGGAGGAGGCCGTCTCCAGGGGTGGGGTGGCTTAGGGGTATCCCTCGATATCACTAATGCGTTTAACACCCTGCCCTGGTCCGTGATAGGGGGGGGGCGTTGGAACGACACGGAGTGCCCCCCTACCTTCGCAGGCTGGTGGGTTCCTACTTGGAGGACAGATCGGTCACGCGTACCGGACACGGTGAGATCCTGCACCGGTTCCCGATCGTGCGCAGTGTTCCACAGGGGTCGGTGCAGTCCCTGGCCGTGGGGGTGGCGAAGCTGTTGCAACGGCCGCAACGCACCATCGCGGTCAGGGTCATCCGTGGTTATCGTACCATCTGCTTTGAGGCAGCGTGTGTACGCCGCCTTGGGTTCTGGAAGCGGAGGCGTTCGCCGCTGACTTCAGTGGCGGACTGACCTTCGTGCCCGTGGCGTGGCGCGTCCCAACCCCAGTATGGTCAGAGCGCGGAGGCCCAATCTCGGCGATCCGTGCTGGAGTCATGGTCCAGACGGCTGGCTGATCCTTCAGCTGGTCGTAGGACCGTCGAGGCGATTCGCCCGATTCTTGTGGATTGGGTAAATCGTGACAGAGAACGCCTCACTTTCCGGCTCACGCAGGTGCTCACTGGGCATAGTTGTTTCGGTGAGTTCCTGCACCAGATCACAGCTGACCCGACGGCAGAGTGCCACCGTTGTGGTTGCGACTTGGGCATGAAAGAGCATATGCTCGTCGCCTGCTCCGCATGGGTGGGGGTACCGTTGAGGGGTGGCGCCGTGTCCTCGTCGCAAAAATAGGAAACGACTTGTCGTTGCCGAGTGATGTGGCATCGATTCTCGGCGACGACGAGTCGTGGAAGGCGATGCTCGACTTCTGCGAGTGCACCATCTTGCAGAAGGAGGCAGCGGGGCGCATGAGAGACGCACAATCCCGCCGCCGTCAAACAGGGGCCAGGGAGGCGGATCTCGCCCAAGCCCTTACCCTCTAAGTGTTTCGGGTCCCCCTCACATGTCGGTCTGGGGACCGGCGAGGGGGGCCTAAGAAGACGACGTGCAAGCTGCTCGGCACACATTTTACGCAAGAGCATTCGGGTGATGGAAGGCCGGCCATCCTCAACCCACGCTGGTTCTGGCCCAGCGAGCTATTCCGTAGGATAGCTCACTCTAACTGGCGCCATCCAGGCCGGCTTCGGATAGCCTGCCAACCGAGAGAGCTGGTGGTCGTGGCGCCGACGACCGCCGGTCCGGCGTCCCGAGGGGGAGAGATGTGCTCTGCACTAAACGCTTCACTTTCCCCCCCTTTGCCTTTTTTATGAGTTCTGTCTCATGCGAGGTTTGGACGTTGGTTGTTGAGCGACAGGAGGTTTTAGTCAGTTCGACTCCGACATGCCCCGCCCTCCATCCCCAATGGAGGGCGGAAGTCCGGCGATTTCCTACTGACCAAAAAAAAAAGGGATGAGGTATCGACTATAAAAGCGTTGTAGAGATGGCACGCAGTCAGTCAGTAATCGGAACTACTCAAAGTGAAACAGCGAACGAATCACCTGAAGCGAAGCGGAACAAGCGAATTGAGAGTATTTTTGTTGAGTGTTTAAGTGTTCGAAGTGTTGAATACAGTTTTAAGTTGTACTTTGGTAGAGTTTTATTTATCCCGAACCTCATAACATAATTTTTTTGTTAATTATACCAATTTCAGTTCAATATTTATAGACAAGACAAAAAAAGGATAACGTCTGTCAAGTTAGCTAGTATACAATAAACTTTACACTGAGTTGATTTCAAAAAGTCACTGAAAATAATATCCCACATCACTTCAAGCATTGGCAAGATAAACGAATCAAATAAAGAACAAATAACTACACAATAAGAATGTTCATGTTTTTTTAATATCACACGTTTGTATATCACATATATATAAAAGTCGATGTGTGTATGCTCCCTATAGACTCAAAAAGGGCTGGACGGCTTTCGATTAAATTGACAGGAAATCTTTATATTGACCTAGCGTGTGATCTTGTAAAGCTTGGTAGCGATTGGGCCAAAGGCAAATAAAAGATTGGCCAACAAAGAATACCGGGTTCGCCAGTAGTAAATGTAATTTGTTTAGTTAATTTGTTAATTTGTTTGTCTAGCTGTAGAAAGCGGTGCCTGATGTTTGCCTCCTCCTCTCTGAGTCGCGTTCCTCATGTCCGAGGGTCGTCATCATCTCCTCCCATCATCCTTCTCTGGATGATGTCTCGCCATATTCCTCTGTTCTCGGCAGTGTCTATGACATCGTAGACTGCGTATCCTTGATGTTTGCCTTCAACGCTACAAAAATCCTACACACTTTGTTCTGCAATTACCGGTGCAGAACCACAGGCGTTCCTTCCAATAACGAGGGACAATGGCGACAGTTTAGCTCAGGAGCCATTTTGTAGGCACGCGGCATTAAATAGAGACATTATCTGTGAGGCAAACGTTATGCTTAAGCAATAGTCTCTTAGTAAGAACTAAAATGGTTTTACCTTCACTCTTAACAAAATATGTCTCTATCATATGCTGTAATTACTAAATTTCTTATTAAAAATTATCCCTATGGATTAGTACCTTAAGCACTTCGCTGCCATAATACGCCCTATCACATAATTACGTGGCATTGCGGATCCGATTATTAGATATTACATAATAATTTTTCCTTTTCAAATTGTCGGAATCGATTCGTGATGTATTACGGAAGTACTTTCCTATAAAAACACGTAGCTCCCTGCGGGATTCGAATGGCGGCAAAGTCGTTCTACCCGAGTGAGCACACCGGGAATTTTATCCTTAAGGTCACGAAAACTCTGTAAACTTTGTTACAAATGGGCGGGTGCTATCATCGTTCCCACCCTGAAGCGACAGTTACATCTCAGTTAACCATTTAATAGACATAAAAATGTTAATTTTTAGCTTACCGAGGCATCTTCGAAGATCTTGTGATAGTTCGGAACGCAGAATGGTGGCGCGGCCGAGAGCTCCTTGATCATTTGACAAAGGATCCTAGGAATAGTGAATTAAAAATGAAAATTAACGAACTCATAGCTCACCCTGCTTTTTTCCTACCTATTCACCGGTAGCCTAAGAGGCTATTTCAGCTAAGCTGGATGGGTAGGTGAGCTCTTTTTTTATTGCTTAGGTGGGTGGACGAGCTCACAGCCCATCTGGTGTTAAGCGGTTACTGGAGTCCATAGACATCTACAACGTAAATGCGCCACCCACCTTGAGATATAAGTTCTAAGGTCTCAGTACAGTTACAACGGCTACCCCACCCTTCGAACCGAAACGCATTACTGCTTCACAGCAGAAATAGGCAGGGCGGTGGTACCTACCCGCGCGGACTCACAAGCGGTTCTACCACCAGTGAAAAACAGCAGCAACAGGTGGGGCAGCTGTTATAATACAATTGATACTTGGACTTCACGTCTCAAGACTTCGGTAATAACATTGTGATGTNAGTTACAACGGCTACCCCACCCTTCGAACCGAAACGCATTACTGCTTCACAGCAGAAATAGGCAGGGCGGTGGTACCTACCCGCGCGGACTCACAAGCGGTTCTACCACCAGTGAAAAACAGCAGCAACAGGTGGGGCAGCTGTTATAATACAATTGATACTTGGACTTCACGTCTCAAGACTTCGGTAATAACATTGTGATGTCTATATGCTCCGGTAAACACTTAATTACCAGACAGACCGTAAGATCATCCACCATTACAAGGAATAGAAGAAAACACGTTTCATCCTGATCGTTAGCGTTTTGTTCCAAACTGAATATTGTTTTCTTTCGGATGAGCAATGTCCCGTTAAATCGTAATTAATTAATTCGAGTATTTCCATATTTTACGTTCAGATTCAATATTTTAAGCACCTAATTAATTTCGACATTGTCTTTATATATATAAAGACAATTTCTCAATTCTCATTTTCGAGCTAACGAAAATAAGCTTATTGTTATTCAAAGCTACTTTGCGTCTGAATAAAGAATTAATTCTAGCCTAAAAAACGGTCGGAGACCTGTTATTTAATACAAATGAGAATTTCGCATACGGTCTGAAGACGTTGGCTTGGCGACGTACGCTCAAGAAATAAGAAACTCACTGATTCGTGTTAATCAACCTCATTCCTATTCACGGTTGGTCTTTGTCTTTAGGAGGCTCATAGAAACGCCTACACACTTTTCGATATTTGTAGACAAATTAATTATAATGCTTGCTCGGTCTAGACGAGACAGAACATTGTACAATATCCCCGTACTCAGTCAATGTAATTTACAATATACTTACTCGTAATGAGGATTCGTTGGGAACGAAGGCGTGAGTCTCAGGACAGACCTGAACGCAGTTATGTCGTTGGTGCGGTTTTTTCCGAGATGATCTGTCAATATTAAAAAAAAAGGGTGCGTGTAATTATGTAGGCGCGTAAGAAGTTATACTTTATTTTTATTAAATTTATTTCTTTTTTTTTATTTAAATTTTAATCAATTTGAAAAAAATCGATTAAACAACATCCTCAAACACGCATATTGGACATACGTTTTCTTGACATCGTATAAATTCGGTAATTCTCGGTACGGTTCGGAAAGTTCACCTGCGGCTATATTCAGACTCGCCAAGTTACGTTGGTCGTATTGTAATGAGCGATTTAGTGGGCAACTTCATTCTGTTAATTTTGCGTCACGGTGCGCGCGCATCATAAAATTTCACTCTCATCAATTTTTCATAACGCGCCTAAAGAAGCATAACTTCAAAAAAAATCCAAGCGGCCCTTTATAATAATAATAATAATAATAATAATAATAATAGCCTTTTTATTCCTAAACATAGGGTTACAAGAGGTCCCTAAGTTCGGTGTGCCTTTTGGCATAGGCCTCCTCCCATTCCTTCCAATGAGTCCTGTCTCTTGCTACTCTCAGCCAGAATGGTCCCGCTATCTATTTCGTCATCTTCCCATCTCCTGACTTGACGACCCCTACTTCGTTTGCCGTCTCTTGGTTGCCAGAGCGTGACTTGCTTGCTCAATTTGTTAATGGGGTGGCGTAGTATATGTCGAGCCCATCTCCATTTTTGGACGTCTTTTACAGTAGTCTTTTAAAGCGGTCTTTTACAGTAGACTTATTGGTGTAAGATTAACAGCCTCTGTAACTATTGAGACTAAGGCCTCGTAATTTGGGTGGACGACAACATCGACGTACTGTAATCTTTTTAATCCGGCAACGATTTAAAGCCTGTACGTCAAGCACGAAAATCTATCGAATTCGTAATGTAAATGTATCGAGTCCCTAATAAAAAACCGGATCATTACATTAGACGGTAGTACTCGATAGCCAGTCTTCGAGATTTACCTTACTGTCAAAACAATTTTCGTGCTCTCAATTATACTTAGTCTGGCCATAAATACTGTTACAATTTATAAAACAAAATATTACATTTGAATTTGGAATCTGTCATTTTTATATGATTTCTCAGTGAGTTTTCTCATTTTGGTGCCAATACATTGTACAATATTTTGCGATATTAAAATGGAGTGGGGTGATAAAGAGAACCGAATCGCTGTGATTGCATTACACAAAGTAGGTATGGAGCCAAATGCAATTTTTAAAACTCTCCATACGCTTAGTATTAGTAAAATGTTTGTGTACCTGTTTGTGACAGAAAAAGATCTGGTCGTCCACGTAGTGTTCGTACGAAAAAGGTGGTCAAAGCAGTAAGGGAAAGAATTCGAAAAAAAATACTGTCCGAAAGCAAATGATTTTATCTCGGGAGATGAAAAAAAAAAAATAAAAAAAAAAAAAAGGTTGCGTTGGTTTGCGAAAGATGAAGAGAACTCATTTCGTGGACAATTAATCAGCCGGGTAACTACTTAAATATCTTCGGAGTATCATATTATGTATATTCTTTATTCTTTATTTGTACACACTGTTAATATGTATCATATGTAATCTATGAAAACCATCTGAGAGTATTCCGAAAAAGGAACATTTACAAGCATGTATAACTGTTAAGGGCAGTACCAAACTGAAGCTTGCCGCTGAGGGCTCTTGTTGATAAAATAGCAAATTTAAAATACATGCATATTGTGGCGTACCTTAGTTTCGCCATGTGTTTCCGCTATTTGATAACAGATGGCGTTCTACTTCTCGAGCATTCTCGATTTTACTAGTCTTTTCGTTATTCATTTCTGCTATTCGACGATAGATGGCGTTGCTCTGACCGGCGTAACGATACAATAAAGACTTCAACCTCGTGTTATGGTAAGACAGTATTCGAGATCTATTATTGGCTTCAAGGAGGCCTATGTTAAGCAGTGGACGTCCATGAACTGAATATTTATATATACCAGCATAAGTCACGGCTGTGGTGTTAGGGTCATAGATCTCATCGTCGACAGCGACAACTGCATAGTTTCCTGTAGCGAGCAATCCCCGTTTCTCCAGCACGTTTACGAAGTCGACAAGCGCTATGTGTTCGCCCAGGAACACGTATACTGTAACAAAAAACATTGTAGTACTTTTCGATTCGATTCGTTAAAATATCAAAACTAGTATTGCGTTCAGCCATCCGTGACTACGTAAACTGCAAATTCGATATAGCAGTAAAATATTCGGGTATGTGGGTCTTGATGGTCTGCTGATGTTGGGCACGGACCGCGAGCCCATGGATGTTTTAGGGCCCACCAAATCCACCAAACGGTTTACCCGACGTCCGAATTTCGCCCCAGGTGAAAACTCGGGTAGAGGGGGTTCCCGCGGTCAAAACTTACCAAACTCGTGGCGCCATAAGAGGACGCCCGGCTGACGGTTCGTCGAGGCGATCATCGACGACCAACGACGCCGGTCTCCGCAGTACGGCAGTCCACCGGGTTGCTCTTCCACAGTACAACGACCGCAGCCGCCGCCGAGGCATTTCATCATCTTGGTGTCAGCGCGCTAAGTGACGGTAGCGTGCGGTGCAGCCTAGATCTCCTCAGATCGCTCCGTGACCATCACTGGGAGGAGACTACCTTCTCACAGGGGTCGAAGCTAGATGAACGTCCTCCTCCGACCTCCGGCTCGGCAGTGACGGCAAGGAGCCAAGAGAAAACAAGAGCTCTCTCTGTTCCGTTTCCCCATCTCCTTCGGAGAGATGATGGACTCGCGGAAGTCGAGAATCGTCCGCCATGGCTCGTCGCTGCTGAGCATCGTAGCCACGACGGTCGGCAGCGATAGGTCGGGTCCTACCTCCGCGACAAGGACGTGGTACTGTTTCGCAAAAGTGGGGCAATATGCGAGCGCACGCTCCGCCGTATCCTCGACCCGAGAACTGCTGTGGTGGCACTCTGGCGTCGGCTCCCTCCGAGGGACGTATCCCGTGAGCAGCTATATTGCCCGGAAGGTGAGACTTCCTCGGTCGAACATAAAATTATCTACCACAAGTACCTAAGACCATACATCACAAAGTGGCTGACGGTATTGATGCTACGATGTCTATGGGTCCATTCACCTATGGGGTGGGTGAACCTATGGGGGTACATTCAACACCGAATGGTTGATCGATAGCAGCGAAGAAGTTTTGGACATCTTCATATACGAACTGTCCATTCTACAGAATTCTGATTGCTACTCCAAAAATAACCTTTCATTTGCGATCAAAGACATAATATTGTAACTTTAAAGATACTGGTTTCTAGTGATTTGAATACAACGCACAAATTCTAGAAATCTGTATTCAAATTACAATAAATCGAATGATTTATCCACTTCGTCTATAAACTATTTACGCACGACCTAGTGAGTTAACGACATGAAAAGACGTATTCGTAGTTCGCACCAATAACTACGAGTAGAGTAATAACTGTCTCTTGCTCGTAATTTACATTCAAAATACTATGTACATAAAATGTGTAATGTAAACATAATGTATAATCTAATATCATAATAATGTGTGCAAATTTACAAAAGACACTTTATCACTTAACTATGGATACTGACAATCATAATATTCTTTATCAGTATCAATCATCTAGTGTAGTTTAAAACTTGTTCAAAACAAAGGCTTTTTGAGAACAAATAAAGCCGCGCCTGCTACGTCCGCGTGGAATATCAAAAGCTTTTTTCATTTAAAAGCATCGTTTTAAAGCTTTTACGATTCGTACTTTTATGTCGGTTTTTGGGAAGCAACGATCAATAATTAATACGAACGCGAATATTAGCTTTAAGTCTATCGGCGTTCACTATCACTCTCGAACACTTGCACACATCCAGTCATGACTTTTCAAGGATATCTTCACTCACGCGGCCCACACACACACACACAAAGACCCTTCAGATCATACAATCACGTTTTTTCTGGATAGTCGTCGGAAAACCGTGGTATATGAAGAATGTAGAATGTTACAACGACCTACAAATAGAATTGATTAGTAAACACCTGAAGACAGCGTCAGAAGGCTCCTTCCAAAAAACATTACAGTACAATAACCCTATTATTCATTACTGGCGGTAGGACCTCTTGTGAGTCCGCACGGGTAGGTACCACCCTGCCTATTCCTGCCGCGAAGCAGTAATGCGTTTCGGTTTGAAAGACGGGGCAGCCGTTGTAACTATACTGGGACCTTAGAACTTATATCTCAAGGTAGGTGGCGGCATATACGTTCTAGATATCTATGCTGGTATTGCTATTGCTCCGGTAACCGCTTAATACCAAGTGGATCGAGACAACCGAACAGCCAACAGTCGCGGTCACCCTAAGCACGTCATTTCAGACCCCCGATCCACTCCCGGTGTTCTCGCAGGATCTCAGTGTGTCGCAATTTCGATCCGGTGGTAGATCCAGCGAAGCACTGCTCTTGCTGGGGCAGATGTTTGCAAAGTCTCTCAGACTGAGCCCCGTAAGCTCGTCCACACGCTCGCTGAAGCCACCATAACCCATCGAAGTAACCGGCAGTGGGTAGGTACAAAAGAAAAGTATCGGTAATCGATTTTGAGTCAGAAATGAGCGCTACAGCTTGCGATGTTAGTGACATTTCAATTGGCTTCACGGCGAGAGGCGACAGCGGCATTTGCACATTCCAATATAAAGGAATTGCTTTGAAATTTAACTGTAAGTGAGGCATCGAAACATTCCTCTAGAATAGCGACAAAGTTCGCCCGACGTTTCCATACAATCGCATAGTTACGATGAGTTCCTTTCGTAAAGTTCAGGGAATTTATTAAGTAAATTTGCATTTGTATGTGACTAAAAAGGATTATTAAGCAAATAGTTGCTACGAATACCGTCGACTGCCATGAGAACTAACGAGTTCATTATAAGGGAGCTAAAAAGGGAAAAAGGTTCTCTGCCATCTGCCGGGAACGTGTTATGAGCTTCTTCGGACACATCATGCGGTCTCCCAGACATGAATTAGAGAAACTCATAATTGCGGTTCGCATAGAGGGCAAGCGCGCCGTGGGCAGAACACCGGACAGATGGTCAGATCTAGTAAGAGAAGCACTTGGTGGTAGTCTGTACCATGCGGCTTATGCCACCCATGATCGAACGCAGTGGAGGAACGTCACATGTGGTCGCGATCCTCAGCAGTGAGGGAACGATATAGTAGAGATAGAAGCAAGTAGTATTAATAAAACACCAGATGCCCTGTAATATAAAAAGCAATCCGTATACCCTGGGCCGCTAAGAGAACAAACATAATATATATGTCGGATGCTTATTATAATTTCACTGATGACAACAACGCAAGAAACAAGATTTGAAAGCGATGTCCAATAAAGAGAGTTATTAAATAAAGAGTTAAGGATAAGGCCTAGGACGCACTACGGTTATTTTCCCTAGAGCGGTTAACCGTTATAACCGCAAAACCGCTCAAAACGCACATTAATTGGTGTTCGTTAGTCTCACTATTACGCTATATTGGGTCTTTCAATTTAAAAGCAAAAACAACAATAAAAATAAAATCTAAACCTAAATCTATCTTCTATACCTAGTCAGGTCATAAGTATTGGTTGGTTAAATCACCAGGTTATGAGTTCCTTCTGCAGAGAGAATGCTATACGAGGAGGCTCTCTTATCATTGTTAATAAAGATTATAAATGTAAGGAACGTAGAGACATTGTGAGCCTCTCTGTGGAACGGATTATTGAAATGGCATGTGTAGAGCTTGAGCGATTCATTGTTGTAAGTGTGTACAGGCCCCCGAATTCGTTATATGATTCTTTTGNGAGTCCGCGCGGGTGGGTACCACCACCCTGCCTATTTCTGCCGTGAAGCAGTAATGCGTTTCGGTTTGAAGGGTGGGGCAGCCGTTGTAACTATACTTGAGACCTTAGAACTTGTATCTCAAGGTGGGTGGCGCATTTACGTTGTGGATGTCTATGGGCTCCAGTAACCACTTAACACCAGGTGGGCTGCGAGCTCGTCCACCCATCTAAGCAATAAATAAAAAAATAAAAAAATGTAGAATGTTACAACGACCTACAAATAGAATTGATTAGTAAACATCTGAAGACAGCGTCAGAAGGCTCCTTCCAAAAAACATTACAGTACAATAACCCTATTATTCATTACTGGCGGTAGGACCTCTTGTGAGTCCGCACGGGTAGGTACCACCTTGCCTATTCCTGCCGCGAAGCAGTAATGCGTTTCGGTTTGAAAGACGGGGCAGCCGTTGTAACTATACTGGGACCTTAGAACTTATATCTCAAGGTAGGTGGCTGCATTTATGTTGTAGATGTCTATGGGCTCCGGTAACCACTCAACACCAAGTGGATCGAGACAACCGAACAACCAACAGTCGCCATCACCCCAAGCACGTCATTTCAGAACCCCCGATCCATTCCCGGTGTTCTCGTAGAATCTTCTCAGTGAGTCGAAATTTCGATCCGGTGCTAGATCCAGCAAAGCACTGCTCTTGCTAAGGCAGATGTTTGTAAAGTCTCTCAGACTGAGCCCCGTATGCTCGTCCACACGTTCGCTGAAGCTAGCATAGCCCCTCGAAATAAACGGTAGTGGGTAGGTACAAAAAAAATGTATCAACAATAGAGTTTGAGTCACGAATAAGCGCTACAATTTGCGATGTTAGTGACATTTCAATTGGCTTCACGGCGAGAGGCGACAGCGACATTTGCACATTTCAATATAAAGGAATTGCTTTGAAATTTAACTGTAAGTGGGGCGTCGACACATTCCTCTAGTTTAACGACATAGTTCGCACGACGTTTCATACAATCGCATAGTTACGATGAGTTCCTTTCGTAAAGTTCAGGGAATTTGTGAAGGAGATTTGCATTTGTATGTGACTAAAAATGATTATTAAGCAAGTAGTTGCTACGAATACCGTGGACTGCCATAAGAACTAACGAGTCCATTGTAAGGGAGCAAAACATCCGAAAAAGGCTCTCTTTCATCTGCCGGGAACGTGTTATGAGCTTCTTCGGACACATCATGCGGTCTCCCAGACATGAATTAGAGAAGCTCATAATTGTGCGGCGGGTAGCCATCATACAACGCAAGATATTTGACAGATGCCTGAATCTGGTTTACGATATTTTCAAGAATGTTCGTCGGTCTACTGAGCAAATATCACCCGCTCGGTAGAAGATCTTCCCTTTGTCGCTAAGCCTTCACAAACTGGTGACCTGCGACGGAACAATTGCAGCCTTCACACTTCATCATCAGCGCATCAAGAACTTCGGCTACCATAATTCCCACATTTTCACGGATAAAAAGCAAGTCATCGACAGTCGTCCCACAGCACGCCAGCATCGCAGCCTCAACAGGACCATCGCAGCCGACTCGCCGCGCGTCCTGGTCCTACGGCACGCAACATTCAAGCTCAGTCTCGACTCACCGCAGACTTCGAGCAGCACTGGCGACAATCACGCAGCATTCAAACTCAGTTTCGACTCACCGCAAACTTCGAGCAGCACTGGCGACACTCACGCAGCATTCAAGTTCAGCCTCGACGCACCGCAGGTTTGGAGTAGCACTGGCCCTTACAAGCTAATCTCAGCACGGACAACGCTCACCAAATGACACGACCTCCAGTCTCGGAGGGGAGTGATGTGGCGGGGCTACCCGCATCATACAACGCAAGATATTTTACAGATGCCTCAATCTCGCTTACGACATTTTCAAGATAAGCTTGCATATTTTACAAGTTCCGAACAACAACATTCGGACCGTGGGTCTACCGAGCAAATATCACCCGCTCGGTGGAAGATCTTCCCTCCGTCGTTAAGCCTCCCCAAAATTGCGGGTCGCATAGAGGGCAAGCGCGCCGTGGGCAGAACACCAGTCAGATGGTCAGATCTAGTAAGGGAAGCACCTGGTGGTAGTCTGTACCATGCGGTCCATGCCACCCATGATCGAACGTAGCGGAGGAACGTCACATGTGGTCGCGATCCTCAGCAGTGAGGGAACGATATAGTAGAGATAGAAGCAAGTAGTAGTAATAAGTAAGTAATAGTAGTAGTAGCAAAGCGTCAGTGGATTATACAAACAGCAGGCTGGTGGAAACTGTCCATACGGTAGGGTCTAAGTATTTTAAAACCCACCACAAAAATAGACCTCAAAAACTATCAGACCACACCCGGAACCTCATGGCAAGCCGACGTTTTATGACACTCCAAACTTCTGAGGACGCTGAGTCATATAGGCAGCTCAATAGACAAATCATGAAGTGCATGCGACACGACATACGCTCCTTTAATACACAACGTATTAAGGAGACTATTGAGCGGAACCAAGGCTCCAAAGTGTTTGGAAGAGACGCGTCTATTGGGCAGAGCCACTTGACAAAGCTGAAAACTGAAGATGGACGTGTAACGTCGAATAAGGCAGAGGTGCTACGGGAGATAGAGAGGTTCTATGAACAGTTGTATACCTCGATATCTAATGAGCCTGCAAGCTTGGTGGCAGACCCTAGAGCCAAGCTATCCCGACATTATACTGAAGATATCCCGGACATCAACCTGTACGAGATTAGGATGGCCCTCAAACAGCTCAAGAACAACAAGGCACCGGGCGAGGATGGAATCACCACAAAGCTGCTGAAAGCGGGCGGGACGCTGGTACTGAAAGTCCTTCAGAAGCTATTTAATTCCTCCTTGCTCAAAGGAAAAAAACAAGAGGCATGGAACAGGGGTGTTGTGGTTTTGTTTTTCAAAAAAGGCGACAAAACCTTATTGAAGAACTACAGGCCCATAACACTGCTGAGCCATGTCTATAAGCTGTTCTCGAGAGTCATCACGAACCGTCTCGAACGCAGGCTTGATGACTTTCAGCCTACCGAACAAGCCGGTTTCCGAAAAGGCTTTGGCACCATAGACCACATACATACGCTGCGGCAGATTATACAAAAGACCGAAGAGTATAATCGGCCACTGTGCCTGGCGTTTGTGGACTATGAAAAGGCCTTTGATTCCATCGAAACTTGGGCGGTCCTTAGATCTCTGCAGCGGTGCCGTATTGACTATCGGTATGTCGAGGTGTTGAAGTACTTGTTTAACAACGCCACCATGTCAGTCCGAGTACAGGAGCATTGCACGAAGAAAATCACGTTACAGAGAGGAGTAAGACAGAGAGATGTTATATCTCCGAAACTGTTTACCGCTGCCTTAGAGGATTCCTTCAAGCTCCTGGAATGGCAAGGACTTGGCATCAATATAAACGGCAAATACATCACACACCTTCGATTTGCTGACGATATAGTGGTCATGGCTGAGTCGCTGGATGATTTGGGGCAGATGCTCGGTGACCTCAGTAGAGTTTCCCAACGAGTGGGCCTTAAAATGAATATGGATAAAACAAAAATCATGTTCAATGTCCATGTTAAGCCCACCCCAGTAACTGTTGGGAACTCTACTCTTGAAGTTGTAGACGAATATATATACCTGGGACAGGCAGTCCGATTAGATAAGTCCAACTTCGAGAGAGAGGTCAGTAGGCGGATCCAACTCGGCTGGGCAGCGTTCGGTAAATAAAAAAATGTGTTCTCGTCCAAAATCCCTCAGTGCCTTAAGACAAAGGTATACAACCAATGTGTGCTACCAGTGATGACTTACGGTCCCGAGACGTGGTGCTTCACAAGGGATCTTTTTAGGAAGCTCAGTGTCGCGCAGCGAGCTATGTAGAGGACTATGCTTGGTATTTCTATACGGGACCGAATCAGAAATGAAGAGATCTGTAGAAGAACCAAAGTTGCTGACATAGCCCGTAGGATTAGGACGCTGAAGTGGCAGTGGGCAGGCCACATAGCGCGAAGATCGGACGGCCGATGGGGCGGAAGGATCCTCGAGTGGAGACCACGTACTGGCAAGCGCAGTGTGGGACGGCCACCTACGAGATGGACCGACGACCTGGTAAGAACCGCTGGGTCACGTTGGATGCAGGTGGCAACGGACCGGCCGCACTGGAGATCACTTGGAGAGGCCTAGGTTCAGCAGTGGACAATGGACAGGCTGAGATGATGATGATGAGTAGTAATAAAACACCAGATGCCGTGTAATGTAAAAAGCAATCCGTATACCCTGGGCCGCTAAGAGAACAAACATAATAATTATTATTATATATGTCAGATGCTTAATATAATTTCGGTGATGCCAACAACGCAAGAAACAAGATATGAAAAGGATTTCCAATAAAGAGAGTTATCAAATAAAAATTTATGGATAAGGCCTAGGACGCACTACAGTTATTTTCCCTAGAGCGGTTAACCGCTATAACCGCAAAACCGCTCAAGACGCACACTATATTTATATATATGTATTGTTATTTTTTTATTGCATAGATGAGTGGACCAGCTCACAGCCCACCTGGTGCTAAGTGGTTACTGGAGCCAATAGACATCTATACAACGGCTGCCCCACCCTTCAAACCGAAACGCATTACTGCTTCACGGCAGAAATAGGCAGGGTGGTGGTGCGGACTCACAAGAGCTCATATCACCAGTAATAAGCCGCGAAACCGCACGCAGTTTTCACAGTTCGAAGATGGACTTCAAAATGTATTTTATTGTAGTATGTATTGTTGCTCTGGTACTATGCAATAGAAAAAAATTACGTCAACGTAAATTTCGTAAATATTGAGCCAGTCCACTTACTAGCCGTATTTTTGAGAAAGGTTTATTTCCTAAGATGATAAGAAGTATCAAATTTTAAGAAAACATCCAGAGAAATTTTTCTGTTACTATTGGATGTCAGTAACCAGCTTCAATAAAATTTTGCTTGATGTGCCATCATCATCATCATCATCATCATTTCAGCCTATCGCCGTCCACTGCTGAACATAGGCCTCTCCAATAGATGTGCCATACATCACCTTTATGGATACAAAATTTCGCAAATATATTTCACATTTAAAAAAACCCGCCCGCAATTACGCATAGTGCGCGTACACTCACTTAGTTCTATGGATTAAAAATTTTGCTGCGGTCTTTTACGCGATAATTTTGTAACATTTCGCGGTTTTAAAACCAAACGCCGGAATAAACCGCAAGTGCGGCCGCTTATACTCGTTTTTCTATTTCATAAACTCACACGGTTTTAAACTTCTGCGTTTTAACCGTAGTGCGGCCTAAGCCTAAGATTAGAAATTATTTGAAAGATGAAAAAAGGCTTGTCTATTCTAATTTAGTGCCTCGATCTTACATATAAAAGGTTTTTATTAAGAGCACTCGAACTTGAGAATAAAATAAAAAATTCTGTTTAAGTGATATTGCCACAATTTTTATTTTATTTTAAAGAGTATAAAGGAATAATATTTCAGCCAAATAGCTGCCGCAACTCAGCTGTAAGTGGTGTATTCTGGTGGAACAATTTGTATGACATCTCCGCATAAATGTGGCTCAATTTCACTAACAGCACGAGTTATGTTGACCTTCAGGGCGCCAATAGACTGTAGTCTGAGTGACTGTCTCCATAGATAAGAGATTTCACGTAGCTCGACAGAAAGTAGTCCGGTGCTAAGTCACACGATCTCGGTGGCCAGTTGATGTAGCCACCACGCGAGATGACGAAGCCTTCGAATTTCTCATCCAATATTCCCATGCCGTATGGCAAGTGGCGCCGTCCTGTTGGAACCACATGTTTCTGAGATCCATACCATCTATTCTAGGCCAGAAAAAGTTTGTTATCATCGTCCAATATCGGTCGCCATTGACAGTGAGCGCGGTTCCTTGCGTATCTTCGAAGAATTAAGGACTGATGATACCACCGGACCGAAATCCACACCAAACAGTGAGTTTTTCAATGGCTGATGATTCTCCCGTGGATTTTCGTCGCTCCAAATCCGGCAATTTTGTTTGTTAACAAATCCACTCAACCAGAAATAAGCCTCATCACCGTAGATGATATTTTTCTGAAAGCAGGGTCAGCAATCAAATGCTCTAAAGCCTGATTTCGCAGAGCAGCGCCGCGTCCTCGTTGCAAAAATAGTACCGGACTTGTCGCTTCCGAACATCGTGGCTACGATGCTCGGCAGCGACGAGCCCTGGCTGGCGATGCTCGACTTCTGCGAGTCCACCATCTCGCAGAAGGAGATGGCCGAACGGGAGAGGGAGAGCTCTTCTTCCCTCTCGTTCCGTGCCGCAGCCACTGAGCCTCCTCTCGGTGATGGTCACGGGGCGACCTAAGGGGGTCAAGGCTGCGCCGCAGGCTAACATCACTCTAGCGCGCTGGCACCAGGAAGATGGATCGACGTGTCGTCGGCAACGGTCCGCGATGCGGTTGCATTACCGTCGTCGCTGTTGTCGCCGAACAGACTGTGGAAGAGTAACCCGGTCGGCGGTGTATAGCGTTCCGAACCGGCAGGCTGGTTCTGACCCGAACCTGACTTGCCACTACCAACCGTCGTGGCTACGATGCTCGGCAGCGATGAGTCCTGGAAGGCGATGCTCGACTTCTGCGAGTACACCATCTCGCAGAAGGAGGTGGCGGAACGAGAGAGGGAGAGCTCATCCCTCTCCGCACCTATCCGTCACCGCCGAGCCTAAGGCCGGAGAAGAGCTTTTCCCGACTCTGGCCTATGTAGGAGGCGACCTCCCCCCGTTGAAGGCCATGAAGCGACCTGAGGGGGTGACATCACGTGGCGTGCTGCCTGCGCTCTAGCGCGCTGCATGGCAGCAGTTCCACGGAACTGTTGCGTAAGAGCAACCGGTTGGCGGTATATCGCGTTCCGACCTGGCAGGCTGGTTCTGGTCCAGGGGTATTCCGGAACACCAACGGCACCGCCTGGGGCGGCCTGTCAGGCTGCCGTACTAAAACAACCGATGTAAAATCGTTGACTATCGCCTCGACGACCCGTCGGTCGGGCGTCCTCAGGGTGGCGCCGCGAGTCTGGCTGTAGTGTTAACCGCGGGAACGTCCTTAGTCTGACCGGGTTCTGACACCGGGCGGAGATCGAAAGTCGGATGTAAGAGTGCAAGGGAGACGTTTAGTGCGGTGGGGCCTTAAAAAAATCCTTGGGCCACATACCCCGCGCGCCCCCTAGGCGCAGGGACCTCGTAGGAGGGTCGGGCCCGGCGCGAAAAAAAAAAGGATCTCTGGGCTAGCGTTGGGCAGACTGATATCCTTAAGCAAAACACCACATACCTCTTGTCTGTGAGAAGGTTTCGTCAACGATCTTCTCCATTTTAGAGATATGCCGTGGTATGTAGTCGGCAAAGCGACGTTCTTCTGTCACCGTGAGACTGTTAGCTCGAGCCAGTTCCTGCAACAAAAACTTCCTTAGTTTTGAAATTCGTGAAAATTGTAACATTATACCTACGCGTGACACATTTTTGACTGTTCGTACTTCAGACTGGACTTTTTTCTACTCGCTACCTCTCCTTTCCTTTAATTATTAGAGTTAACTAATTACGATATTTTTGTAACAATCTGTGGTGGCCTAAGGCATAAAACGTCTGGTGCACTCGTGTCGATCGATGCCACTATCACAGTGGTTCAATCCGTTATTAAATACATCTGTTTAAAAAAGTTAACGACGCAAGATACTCATTGCGATTTGGAGGCAACATTAGCAGAGTCCGCTCCGCCGTATTCCGCTGTCGCAAGCTTGGCTTCTCAATTTCGAGTAGGGAGAACGAACACGGAAGACGAACATAGTTGCTGCCGTCCATCGACGTCAGTCACCCAAGAAAATGTTGCAAAAGTCGAGAAAATTATTATTACTTAAATTAATTATTATTACGATAATTATTAATATTGAGCGATCGAAGAGTTACCATCCGATACTGAATACAAGAAACGGGCATTTCATATGGAAGTATTCAATCCACTTGAAACAATCTTCGAATATGAGAAAAGTCTCCGCAAGATGGGTGCCGAGAATGTCAACGACAGTCAGAAACAAAATCGACTTGACATTTCGAAGATATTGTTGGACAAGTTTCAAGAAGATTCTGAAAACTTTTTGTCTCGTTTCGTAATAATGGACGAAACATGGGTCCATCATTTTGATCCCGAGACAAAACAGACAATTTTCACAATGGAAACGGCCATCATCACCGACCCCGAAGAAGTTTCGTGTCGTGGCATCGGCTGGCAAGGTTGTGGTCTCAATATTTTGGAACTTAGAAGGGATTTTGTTGATTGATTACCTGGAGCGTGGAACCATTATTACAGGCCAATATTACGCAGCTTTAATTTCCAAGTTGAGGAATGCCATCAAAAAGAAAAGGAGAGGGAAACTTCGAAAGGGCGTGCTGTTTCATCACGACAATGCACCCGCCCACAGTTCGGCAATTGCAATGGCTGCCATTCAGCAAGCAAGCTGGCTTCGAATTGGTTGACCACCCCCCTTATTCACCAGATCTGGCGCCTAGCGATTTTTATCTATTCCCCAAATTGAAAGAATACTTAAGGGGAAACAGGTACGAATACGATAACGAGGTGATGGATGCCGTGGAGAGCTTTTTGCAGGACCAAGACAAAACTTTTTTTTGAAAGGAATTGAAGCCTTGGAAAAGCGCTGGACTCGGTGTGTAGAGAGACTCGGAGACTATGTAGAAAAATAAATTATTAAGTTATCATTAGTCATTCTAACTCATTCTCACTACTTTTTGATCCTCCTAGTAACGCCATCTATTTATAATATCACAAAAAGTTTACACATCTATAAATCCTCTTTTGATGAGGCTGCACAATAATATAGTATAATCTGTGACAATACTGAAATTAGCGCCAAAAATTTTAGAAGTGAACAAATTTAAGTAGGTACGGTACTTACAAAACCGCTGTAGAAAATTAATTAATTTACAAATAAATAATCTAGAATGTTCGAAGGCGAACTACAAAATCGTCTACCGCATTGTGCTACGCTTCGGTCTCACGGAATTGTTAAGCGATAGAAAAGGGCGACCGTCGACAGTAACGGAAGCCTGCGACCTACGAGAGAAGACTCTGGACAAGTTAGTAATGCATATAACAATATCTTTTTATTGATCATCATAAAATTCTCCTAATTTATAAAACCGCATACAGTCCACTCAAAACCGAACGACGGGATTACAGGTTCGTGTAAGCAAATATTAAGCTAATAAATAATATTGAGTTTTTTTTTTATGTTTTTTTTTTGCTTAGTTGGGTGGACGAGCTCGCAGCCCACCTGGTGTTAAGTGGTTACTGGAGCCCATAGACATCTACGACGTAAACGCGCCACCCACCTTGAGATATAAGTTCTAAGTTCTCAGTATAGTTACAACGGCTGCCCCACCCTTCAAACCGGAACGCATTACTGCTTCACGGCAGAAATAGGCAGGGCGGTGGTACCTACCCGTGCGTACTCACAAGAGGTCCTACCACCAGTAAAAAACAGCAGATTTCGACTTCATGTTGCGAGTGGGCCGTGAGCTATTTACACGTCATTTCGGATCCTCCCGATCCATTGACGGTGCTTTTAGGTACCAACCACAAGCAGCGGTCACCGTCGAACCCGTCGCTTGCGAAGAAAGGCTCGACGAGTAAATTAACCCATAGTCCCACTGAGTTTCTCGCCGGATCTTCTCAGTGGGTCGCGTTTACGATGCCGTGGTAGATTCTGTGAAGCACTGCTCTTGCTAGGGCCAGTGTTAGCAACACTCCGGTTTGAGCCCCGTGAGCTCACCTATACGGCAAGGAGAAGCTGAAATAGCCTCTCAAGGCTATCAGCATAGGTAGGAAAAAAGAGCCATTTTTAATCACGAAAGTCAAACAAACAAAATTTGTACCTTGTTGCTCGATCGCACTGTCAAAGCTTTCAAGAATCATTCGAATTTAATGCGCCCGGCTAAAATACTTATTTATTATTACATCTGTCGGTGACCGCGGTGCCGAACATACGTTAACCTAAGTTATCAGGAAGACATGTTCGCTGAACCAGAAACGGGATTTCCTGTAAAAGCCATTAAATTTGTTTTTCCTTATGAATATTAAATAATATTATGTTTATATATTTAACAAGCGGCCCCGACCGGCTCCGCTCGGGTTTTAACAAAAAATTCAACGATTTTTAACGTTGTTTTATTTTTTAAAATAAAAGAATACTTATTGCGGCATAACTATAATATTTAGACATATGCTGTCGCGACACTTTTTGTAAATAATAATGTGTTCTACAAAATCGTAGTACATTATTTTATACTATCATTAATAGTTTTCGCAGGACACGCGATGTAAAGAATATTTTAAGTATTTTTTTACACCTTGGGTTACATTATTGAAGTTTTAGTAAGGATCACTATTTTTTTTTAAAAAGATTATATATAGCCTATGTCACTCGGTAATAGTGTAGCTTCCAAACAGTAAAATAATTTTTCAAATCGGTTCAGTAGTTTTGGAGCCTATTCAATACAAACAAATCTTTCCTCTTTATAATATTAGTATAGATTAAAGTAAATAAAGTAAAGTAAATAATATTATAAAAATGAAAGTAAATAATATTATATTTAATTTTTCAACTGACAACACAACGGACAACATTTACAATTATTTGTTTTCAACCTTTTGTTATTTTGATAATAATCTTAAAAAAACATTCATTGAAAGTAATTATAATTCATTTAGCTTTAGATTTTATTTTTATTGTTCTTGCTTTTAAATTGAAAGACCCAATAAATAGTGTATAACCGAACCAGTTTCAGTACAAAATCGCTTGATTACATGGCTTAATTAGTACTACAGCGCCACGAGTGCTCAAACAACATCAGAAGCCTCTGTTTACCGAATATGCCACCGGGTAATCATAACATAACATTGACTCTATTATATGTTTACCGAATTTCAAATGCATTGAATATCATCATCAATCATAAATTATTGAGAGCTGGTCTAAGCGCTCTTGTTTGTGTAAACAAAAGTTTCATTATGCGTTTTTTATATTAAACGACTAGCTAACCCGGCAGACTTTGTAGTGCATCAATCGATAAATAAAAGACCGAAACTTTTGTATAAAATAAACTTAAAACAAAGAAATGGAATCCGTCCGACGGGGAACACATCTAAGGAAAAACAAAATTGTTATTTTTATTTAATTTCAAGCATTTACATATTTATTTACCTTTTAAGCCTTCTCTGGACTTCCACAAATAATTTAAGACCAAAATTAGCTAAATCGGTCCAGCCGTTCTCGAGTTTTAGCGAGACTAACGAACATCAATTCATTTTTATATATTAAACGATAGAACATACCTAGAACCGGTACCTTAAGATGCACCACAAGTTAAATGCTTGTTTTTGAATCAAGGTCGAAATCAAAATAGCACTGTTGTATTTCTTACACTACAGTAAAAGCCCTTTCTTCGCGGGGTTTCAATGTCGTCATTTATTTAACAGACACGAGACAGAACAACGGCTGGCCAACCCTTCAAACCGAAACGCATTACTGCTTCACGGCAGAAATAGACAGGATGGTGGTACCTTACCCATGTGGACTCACAAGACGTCCTACCACCAGTAATTACGCAAATTATAAGTTTGCGATTTGATTTTTGTTACACGATTTTATTCCTTCACCGTAGAAGAACCGTAGAACATTTGTTAAGTACGTATTTCATTGGAAAAATCGGTACCTGCCGGCGGGATTCGAACACCGATGCATCGCCACATACGAATAAATCGAACGAAAATGAACAATTTTTCGACGAAGATATTATTATATTGGAGCGGCCCTAGTAGACTACCTACCTAAAAGTATGCCATGGACAGATGACGTCATGGCGTCCAATGTGAAACAAGAAAGCATGCATGATTGTTTTCAGACGAGAGGGATGGGTTCTGCTAACCTATACAGGCTGACAAAGCACTACACTAGCACATCAACGTTCTTCAACAGAAATGATTCTTCGAATTCATTCAGTATGGGGAGGCATTCACTGTGAGGTCTATTGACTCCGCTGATCACCTAACATCAGCTAAGTCGTGAGTTTGTCCACCTAAGCAATAAAACAAAAATCAGGTGGCACTATCAATTTCAACATATTTTTACTAGGTTAACCTGTGTGTATTTAATTGTAAACTGCTCTGCAAGAACGTATGTGTATTGATTAATATTAAAATAGACTAGGTAATACAATATTTAAGGAAAGAATAATTCACAAATATATAATTTACAAGCCCGCTGAGGTTAATCCGTTCATTGTTTAATGGTATTTCTTTAAGTAGGTAAATGAAGTGTATTTTGAAATTCAATAAGTTTTTAAAGAATCAAAATCATCTAAAATGATTGACGTTGAGTTGACAGCAACATTGTACAATAACTCCACGAACTTATAATGAAGTTTATTTTGAACATTTTGAATACTTTGGGATGTTTACCTTATATCTAATTTGTAATTGTACCAAAGTTTCCTTTACAATTTTCCTTTCCATTATTTTATGTAATCAAATTGTGTACGGTTTTAATTTTAATTTTTTAAATCGATATTTTAAATAAAAGAAAAATAGAAACATTTTAAATATCCTTATCTAGAGAGAATATTTTACTCGCATTTATTATAAGAAATAAATATACGTAAAAAACTCGTATATTTGGCCGAAATTTAAGGCGGTACGCGTGACTTGCATGTGAAGGAAAATCACGACGCAACTGGCTAAATAGATGATCAGATACTATACATTACCATAAGATAATATTTAACTTTAAAAGCGGGCAAAAGCTTCAACCTTTGGCCCTAGGATTTATAATCGGTAATACGTCAACAATAGCCATTCTTAAAGTAAATCGTAATCCAGAAAGTAATCCGTGTCGTAGGCCATTAAATTTCTTTAAAACAAAGAAGCTTTAATTTTAATACTAATAACCGTTAACTAAATCATAATGAATGATGAATAAAACCATAGTGCGATCTAAATGGACGCCAACGTCATATTATAGTGAGAAAACCGGAACGAAAATCATAATACATAATTCTGCCAAATTAAAATTGAACTCATATTATTATTAGGAGTAAAAGTATGAAATTGCCGATTTGTACTGAAAAAAAATATGTTTTTTTTATGATTGAAGGATTACTGGTGGCCCGGAGGCCTTTCCAGTTTCACCAGGACAGGTGGGCGAACAAAGGCTCAGCCAGAAGGGGTGGGATTTGCTAACAGCTGCCCGAGCGCCTCCGAAAGAGACCTAACAGCTCAAGCGCAGCTGCTTCGCGAATGAATCTACTACCGGATCGGAATTGCGACCCACTGAGAAGATCCGGCGAGAAACTCAGCGAGCCGATTCATGGGTTAGGTTGCACGTCGAACTCTTTGTCGAGTTCGACGAGTACAGTTACGGGGGTCTCTAAGCCTGCTCCTAGTGTTAGAGCTGAAGGCGTTTAATGCAAAGGTTATTGGATCTGATGGATCCGTAAGGACGTGTCTAAGGCGTCGACGGTGACTGGCTCCTGCGTGATCAAGATTCGGGGAGTAGTCAGCGGCGGCAACGATAAGGCAATTATCATGACGCATAGCCTTATCGAAGTACCGTTCCGACGCTGACTTCATGTATTTCTGGATTGATTCGAGGCCCAGGTCGTCGTGTAGGTCAACGTTCCTCACGAACCACGGAGCTCCGACGGCTAACCTGCAAAAGCGGGATTGTAGAGATTGAAGGGTGTCTAAGTGTATGCGGGCCGCGTGAGCGAAAACCACACTCGCGTAAGTCATGACCGGCCTTATGCAAGTTTTGTAAAGTGTCACCTTGTTCCGAAGGGACATTTTAGTCCGCTTACAGATCATGGGGTAGAGTCTACCGAGATTAAACGCGGCACGGTCGCGGACTGATTTTATATGCGGACGGAATGTCATCGATGCATCCAGGGTAACGCCCAGGTACTTGACCTTCCTGGCCTAGGGTATGGGTTGTCTAAAGAGAGTAATCGGGGGTGTGAGATGCCTCCTCCTAATCCGGGAGTAAATCCGTGTGGAGCTTCCCCTCTGAAATAGCACCGCAGTACTTTTCGCTGGGTCGATGTCTATAAAAAAAAGATGTGTGGTGTCGTGGGACACCGGATAGGAACAAAGTTTCTTATTATAAAAATATTAATTTTAAGTTCTATTCGAGGTATAAAGAAAATAAAACTGGAGGCTTCGCAACAACCCACGTTCATTCGGTAACGTGCGAAGTTATTGTGTTACACTTCATTTACGGTTGTTTGCATAAGAGTTATTGTATTGCACAAACGAACGCTCTGAGATCGTGGTCAATGAATGATAAAAAAATATGTTATTTTTTGTACGTTATTACAAAGTTAAGTCGTACACTGTGTGCATTACTAATAAAAATCTTACGTTACGGACGTTTTTTACCGGTTAGGGTACCCATAAGGAACTTCGTTCCAAAATTTAAATTCGCTTTTTTTTTTCATTTAACATATTTGTTTAATCAAAATATCTACCTACCATTATTATCTATACATTGCTGCCATGTAATAGGAAGGTCATTTATACCTTTGCGATAGAACTCTAGTGATCTAGATTCTACAAACTGTGTGAAAGTATTTTGTACTGCCTCCTGGGTAGAAAACTTTTTATCACGTAGAAAATTGTCCTAATCACAAAAAAAATGGTAGTCCGTTGGAGCAGGGTCTGGCGAATACGGAGGGTGACGAATGGTTTCTATTTTCAGTTCCTGTAGAGTTAAAACGGTTTCTCGTGCTGTATGAGGTCTCGTGTTATCATGGAGCAATAATTGTGAAGATTGATTTATGATTCGGGGTTGTTTCACTGCAAGTTTTGCTATCATTGTTCGGAGTTCGGCACAGTAGTCAGTAGACATCTGCCGTTATTGCTTAACCAGATCGGAGAAAGCTATAGTGAATAACACCATGCTGAGACCACCAAACAGTTACCATTACCTTTTTATTGGTAAGGTTTGCTTTAGGACACTGTTGCGGCGTTTGACATGGGGTCTTTTATTCTAATATTATTCTAATTATATTATTTTAATATTCCTTCATTTCTGTATTGATTCAACAAGGCAACGCAAGTTTCAACACGCATTTCTTTCTGCAGATCAGTCAAATCATGAGGCACCCATTTTTCATATTTTTTGATTATTATTATTATTTTTTATTATTTTTTACAATAAAATCATTTTTTCTTACACTATTTTTAATTCAAATTTATTAAAATCTATTCTATCTATTTTTTTGTTGGATTTTCTATAAAAGCGTATTTTTTTAATTTTTTTAAACTATTATTTATTTTGCATTTTTTAGTTGAATTTCAATTTTTTCAATAATTTTTTTTTTTTAATATTCTATGGTCATCAATCCTTAATAAGTATGCCAAATTTCGAGTTAATCCGACGTTTTGAAGGGAGTCAAAATCATGTTCAAAGGTTCCGTTACATACTAACATACATACGTCTGAAGCTAATAAAAGCGTATTAAAAATCGGTACCTTGAGAGCATCCAACTGTTGAGCAGCAGGTGTATTGTCATCTCCGGCAACCACAGTAAATTTGGTCCAGCCAAAGGCTTTCAGTAGAGATACCAGCGACTTGCTGACCTTGTACGCAGGGGGCAGGGTCCTAGCGAACGTGGCCCCGAGAGCTGATCCTTTCTCGTCGATCGGACTATGGGCTCCTGTACATTTCTGTATAACAAAATTTCTTTACTCGTCGTAAAAGAATGTAATTTCTGGTCTTTTTAATCGGCTTTAAAAAAGGAAGAAGTTTTCTTATTGTATAAATTTTTATATTGATGATATGATATCGATTTTTTGTTTTGTTGAATTTTCAGCCGTCATAGAATTCAGACAGGCATACTATTTGATGGTGAGTGGTCACCGTTGCTCAATACTAGAGGAACAACTATATCATCCTTTTTTTCTGGGCCGAAGAACGCACCTCCTACTAGTGATTCTAAGGACTTGCCTTCGAGAGGGCCAAATCTTTTTCTCTAAGCATAGCCTAACCTTTCCATCTATAATTAAGTTCCAATAATATATTACTTTTTCACTGTCGTACGGTCGCAATTTAAATAATTTGTTTCATATATAGAAAATGAAAATAAACAAGTGTCTTTATGTTTTTAGGAATATACATTGTCTTTGTGCTAAATGTAAATACAGACTTTTTTTACATAATTACTGGTGGTAGGACCTCTTGTGAGTCCGCTCAGGTAGGTACCACCTATTTCTGCCGTGAAGCAGTAATGCTTTTCGGTTTGAAGGGCGGGGTAGCCGTTGTAACTATACTGAGACCTTAGAACTGATATCTCAAGGTGGGTGGCGCATTTACGTCGTAGATGTCTATGGGCTCCAGTAATCACTTAGCACCAGGTGGGCTGTGAGCTCGTCCACCTATCTAAGCAATAAAATCATCTCTGGCAAAATTCCAAAAAATATGTCGATTAATAAAATGTTCATTCAATACAATGCAGGAATATAATACTAATAATTATAATGATGGGAAAATTCAGTGGCTCGACTCACTGTATTACGCTGGAAACTTTTAACGGACCAACAAAATATTTACATCATATTATCATTGTTTGTTTAAACTTCAGGCCTCGAACAGAATAATTTTAATTTATTGGTAAACAATTAAATGTTATTTTACTTTTTTCACAATCATTACAAATAAAAATTATTAGATTACAAAAATAAGTTAAGTACATTTTCAAAAAGTCTATTAATTCTCTGATGTTAGCCAGGAAGTGAGTGTATTTTGTAAAAACCCTTTTGCGTCTTAACCGCGTGAACTTCGACTACGAATGAGCTACGCCGTAGCCGATTTGTGAAAAATCATTAAATCTATATTGAGATCTTAGAACTTATATCTTAAGGTGTGTGGCGCATTTACGTTGTAGATGTCTATGGGTTCCAGTAACCACTTAAAACCAGGTGGGCTGTGAGCTCGTCCACACATATAGGCAATAAAAATAAATAAATAAAAAACTTTTTATCGTAATGGCGTCTTAATTCAATTAACTACTACGTAATTGCTTAATTTCAAATTCTGTAGAGAATTGTCGAAACCTAAGCGTTTCAATGTTTCACATAATGGATGGCGAATTATAATAAAGCTTTAAAAAAACTTACATGAGAAATAAGAGGCAAGTTCCAAGCAGCAGCTAGCTTGGCTTCAGTGTGGCATGTTCCGTCAGGTCCGAAAAATGCGGAAACACCGAGATCTCGCATTTGCGTCATTACCCTGTTCAACATAAACTTTATTTATTTATTCGACGAGTCAAAATATATAATCTCTATATATAAAAATGAATTGCTGTTCGTTGGTCTCGCTAAAACTCGAGAACGGCTGGACCGATTTGGCTAATTTTGGTCTTGAATTATTTGTGGAAGTCCAGAGAAGATTTAAAGATAGATAAATATGAAAATGTTCGAAATTAAATAAAAATAACAATTTTGTTTTCCCTTTGACGGATTCCCCGTCGGACGGATTCCTTTTGTTTGTTTTAAGTTTATTTTATACAAAAATGTAGGTCTTTTATTTAACGATTGAGGCACTGCTAAGTCTGCCGGATCTGAATAAAAAAGTAATGAATAAAAACTGGGATCAGAGAGCGCGTTCTTTATATTCTCTTGTGATATAATAAACTTCAGGCGCCATTCCACGTTAACATCAACTATGAAAGGTTTGCTAATAGCTCAAATTGAAACAGCTTGAGGGCTTCATTTTTAAGCGATCTCAAACTTTTTTAGCTATACTAGGGTGCATTTAGGTGTTGATTAGATGAGAATTGTTTCGTCACGTGTTTTTTTCCCTTAAATATGTGCTCCTAAGCCGTGTATGCGCTTTTGTTATAATATTTAATACAGTTGTAGCTACTACTCTAGGGTGGATTTTTTGCTGTAATACCATCGAAAAACGTTAGATGGCGAGCTTTATGGTTTAACGAAACCTATATTTTTAAACATGATGCGATCATCAGAGCAAACCATTTACATATATACCTAGTCAGGTCATAAATTCTGTCACATGTTTAATGTAAAATAATTGAAACAAGTTTATTCATTACATAACCATTCATATACCAAAATTAACTTAACAAAACATAGATTCTTATGACACTAAAGTTTATTCAAAATGACCTCCGTCTCCTCCGACCTCCTTCTTGACCTGTCATCTACACTAGAGTCTTCATTGTATCGTTTGATGGTACGATAACCGAATCTTTTGGTTATATTCAAATTTTTCAGCATGTTAAAAATTTGAATTGGCGCGTAACCGCAACGATGCAACGCAATAACTGCAACACGGTCTTTTTCAAGCGTCCACTCCATATTTAAAAATGAGTAAAATTCTAAAAGTATACATTTTTATTTTCATGAACAATTCGAAATTCGAATTCAATAAACTTTTTTGTGGCCAGCATTCTAAAAGAAAAGTTTTTACTGTGTGACAATACTTATGACCTGACTAGGTATATATTTTCTACTAGTATGTACTCTTTAAAATTATTTCAGTACTTTTGGGCGCATGACCGCCATTGTATAATATTGTTTTTAAGGATTCATTTTAGAATTACTGCTGCAAATAGCTCCAGATCCACATTTGATAAATTGTCATCAAAATGTGCACTATAGAGTCGTATTTTGCAATTATCTCTTACAAAGTGATGAAACCTTACTGCTTCAGATCTAATGGAACATTCTTCAGAATAAATGGAATTAAAATTGGATAGTGGGTCCGGTATCAAAGGATGTCCACCTGACAATAATTGGATATTGGAGGATATTGAATCACTCATGGGCTAAGAAACACATTGATATTTTCAATTGACACAACAAGTCATTACTCAGAATCTGACTAGCACAAGGCTATCGATTTCAGCAAATAAATGTCGACTTAAGTGCTTTATAACGTTTAAAACTGTACAAAATAAATAATTGTATCATAAGTGCCTATGTGAACTTCTTTGGAATTACATCTAGTAGCCAAGAGCTCAGTAAAGAGGCTAAATAGTACATTGACCACGAAGGCGAGGGTGGCAGTTTCACACGCGGGATGAGATGTCCTACTTTTTTTCCGCGGTGCACATACTATTTTTTGAGAAAAATGTTATTGCTCCTCTATTTAAAATTCAATCAAACTAAATCTCCCAACTAATAATCCACTGCATATCAGATAAATGACTGCGTAACAAATTAACTACTTGATTACCTAAACATATTTTATTAAAACACGTATAAAATTAACCAAAATCAGATGACCTTTTTTCTCTAATTTACAACGAAAATCTAGCTGTCTATTAGTCTGTCTTAAAATCTGTATATTAGTGTAATAATGTAAGTATGTAAGTAATATACAGATTTTAAGACAAAATTACTCACCGTATAACAAAAATACTGATTTGCACACTAAATCAACCATCTTACAACGGAATTTCTAAAATAATTTTCTAAAACTGTATAACAGATAATGTATGTTTACATTATCAAATTACATTCCACGAATTTACTACTTAATTAATAATGTATATACAAACAACCTAATAAATGAATAAAAATAATAATTATTTAGGTAAAGCTACTTATAAATAGAAAATCTGTGTTAGCTCACCGCCGGTTGGCAGAGTTCCCAGAAGGCTGGCAGCATTTCCACGCTGGATAGCAATGCTAATTCTTTGTGCAAAATACGTACCGGCCTTCTGGTCTCCCGAGGCCTCAAAAAGTTTTTTTTTTGAGGTCCTTAAAAAAGCAGATGGGCCCCAGGGGCCCAAAATTTCCACCCCAAACGGAACAAAAATGAAATCTTTAGAGAGATTTTCATATTTCCGTCGTTTGAGGCCTTCAGCCGTTGAAGCAGCGCTGCCAGCGTTAGAATTAGTCCCAGGAAGATGTGTCGGGGTGTGAAGTGATGGATGGGCCTGCAACCATAGCCCCGATTCCCATTCTGCAACTGCGAGGAGGCGAGAACGCTCTGTTGAATCTCTACATGAGTCAAGTAAATTTTTACGTATTAATTCACAGAGCGGCTCATCCCACAATCGCTGAGAAGTCGGGACCGTGGGCAGATCAGTATTAGGGCAGGTTAGTAACCACTCATTTCTTGCTTCAGTCATATAAGTGATTTTTGGATCCAATAAAGGCGAAGACAAAATTTTAGAAACGAGTTCGTAAGTACTGNGAGCGGCTCATCCCACAATCGCTGAGAAGTCGGGACCGTGGGCAGATCAGTATTAGGGCAGGTTAGTAACCACTCATTTCTTGCTTCAGTCATATAAGTGATTTTTGGATCCAATAAAGGCGAAGACAAAATTTTAGAAACGAGTTCGTAAGTACTGTGGACTGAACCAAGAAATGCTGGTAATGCTACACATGAAATTTTGCGGAAAAATTTTTACTACTTGTATAGCTAAACTCCCCATCACCCAACTTTATTTCTTATTGTTCTTGTGAACTTCTTTCGTTCTTTTGAAATTCTGAACGAATAAAAGATTTCTAAATGTTGTTTGAAGCTCTTCGCATCAGCGCTTTCTCCCAAACTCTTTACAATCAAAAGCATTAATTTGAGCATAAAAAATGCATTTAAAAAAGTATTTGGTGAAGAATCTACAGTAAAAATGTGCTGGGCCCAATGCAAAAAAAAAGAATTATGACCAATGTAGAAAAATTTGTAAGCAAAAAAAAGAATACTTTATTACAGGATATTGATGTGTTACATCTCCAGATCAGTTGGAATCATTTTTAAATTCTCCTTCGATTGAGCTCAAAGACTGGACCGCGAGTTAAATATGTCACACCACATGTAAAAGCTAAAAACATACTCTCGGTCGGCAGGCCATCCGAAGCCCACCTAGATGGCGCCGGTTAGAATAGGTTATCCTACGGAATGCTCCGATGGGTCAGAACCAGCGTGGGTGAAGGGTAGCCGACCTTCCATCACCCGGATGCTCTTGCGTAAAACGCGTGCAGAGCAGCTTGCACGTCGTCTTCTTAGGCCCCCTTCGCCGGCCCCAGACGGACATGTGAGGGGGACTCGAAACACTTAGAGGGCCAGGACTTGGGCAAAATCCGCCTCCCTGGCCCCTGCTCGACGGCGGTGGGCTTGTGCGTCGCTTCCTTCTGCGAGATGGTGCACTCGCAGAAATCGAGCATCGCCTTACACGACTCGTCGCTGCCGAGCATCGATGCCACAACACTCCGCAACGACAAGTCGTTTCCTATTTTTGCAACGAGGTCACGGCGCCACCCCGCCCATGCGGGGCAGACGACTAGCGTGTGCTCCACGGTCTCCAAGTCGCAACCACAATGGTGGGACTCTGAATTCGGCTCGGCTCCGATCCGGTGCAGGAACTCACCGAAGCAACCATGCCCAGTGAGCACCTGCGTGAGCCGGATAATGAGGCGTCCTCTGTCACGATTCACCCAGTCCGCAAGGGCTGGGCGAATCGCCTCGACGGTCCTACGACCAGCCGAAGGATCAACCAGCCGCCTGAACCATGACTCCAGCACGGACCGCCGAGATTGGGCCCTCTGCGCTCTGACCACACTGGGGCTGGGACGTGCAACGCCCCGGGCACGAAGGTTAACCCGCCACGGATAGTCAGCGGCGAGTACCTCCGCCTCCAGGACCCAAGGGGTGTCCCAGCCAGTAAGCACGCCGCCTCGAAAGAGATGGTTCGATAACCACGAATGACCCTGACCGCGATGATGCGTTGCAGCTGTTGCAGCAAATTTCCTACCCCCACGGCCAGGGACTGGCCCCACACGGGCGCCTCGTATTTGGCCATTGATCGCGCCATCCTTGTATAGAGACCGCGCGTCACCTGGTCAAATTTTTGCGGGTTTGATTTTTATTACACGATGCTATTCCTTCACCGTGGAAGTCAATCGTAAACATTTGTTAAGTACGTATTTCATTAGAAAAATTGGTACCTGCCTGAGATTCGATCACACCGGTGCATCGCTCGATACGAATGCACCGGACGTCTTATTCTTTGGCCACGACAACTTCAACTGCACCCCGACCCCAATACGGACGCCTTCAACCATGATATAAGCATCGACAGGTGGTACTCTCCGGGGCTTGTGGAACCACATGGCCTCGGATTTACTGAGCGCCACGTCGAGGTCCCATCTTCTGATATTGCCGACGACATGCGCCACCCCAGCGGCAGCAAGACGGGCAGACTCAGCAAAACTCCCTGAAACGCATTGGCGATATCGAGCGACACCGCCAAGGCCACACTGCACCCGGAGATGGCCTCCTACGAGAGGAGCCACACGCGAAGGATCGCGTCTACCGTTGAGTGGCCCTCTCGGAAGCCACACTGCTCCGCCAACAGATCGGGTCCCACTCCGACAAGATGCTGGATGATGCCGGCTGCCAGAATGCATTCCAGCAGCTTGCCCACCTAATCCAGCAACACGATGGGACGGTACCCGGCGGCGGTATCCACCGAGCAAAAGCAAAACCTGTCGTAATCATACAATAAGAAGATTTTTTTATGTTGTAATACCAATTATTACGGTATTACTGCGGCTGTGAGCTCGTCCACCGATCTAAGCAATAAAAAAATAAAAATAGAAAACAGCTTGATCGCGAATGCATAGAAAGCTTCCAGCACCAAGACATGATTCTTTAGTTAAATCAACAAGCTGTTAGACACTCGAACGGTTTGTTTAAATTATTCAACGAATAATTTCCTCGTGTTGCCTCTATGTGCTCGCCTAAAATAAATATGTTGCTACTAAAAATGAACATCATAGCTCCTTATTACTTTATTTATTTTGTTTATTTGTCTGTTACAATGATATGTTTTTACTCAACTGATGATCACGGAATTCTGATTAAATGCTGTAGAGGTTCAGAATAGGACACAGTACTTTACATTTCGATAAAATGAATGCAAGTAAAAGCTAGTTGGTAAATAATGACGGGATATGGCATTAATTGTACCAGCCACAACAATGACTGTGTTTCAAAAATATTCAGGAATAACCTCAAATTGGTGAAGTATTTGAGCTTCTTTCTATTAAAATATTCGACATAGGCTCTTATTAAATTTGATCTTATAGACTGACATCTACAAAGTAAATGCCGCCACCCACCTTGAGACATGAGTTGTAAAGTCTCACTTTTAACAGTACAACGGCTGCTCCGCCCTTGAACCGAAACGCATTGCTGCTTCACGGCAGAAATAGGCGTGGTGGTGCTCTTGCTTTTTGAGCTGTGGCTCCGACTTAAAGGGCGGGACAGCCGTTTTACTATAGTATTAAGCCCTCAATGATCTCGACCTCTAGTCTGATGATAAGTAGCAGCACTCACGCTTTGCATGGATGGTAACCACTTCATGCAAGATACGGCGTGGTCTGCTTTGTAACCTAAAACTTGGTACTGTAGCAGTAATGCCTTAGAAACGAAGTTTCCTGAGCCATTACTCTTCGAACGAGGTTTGAGACCTTAACGACTCTTTGCGGATTGGCTCAGACCATGGTCTGCGCAGGCACTGAACTGCCTCTCTCCGACATACGCTCATACAAACAGATAGCAGTATAAAAAATCTTATCTATCTATTTATATAAAAATGAATTGCTATTCGTTATTCTCGCTAAAACTCGAGAACGGCTGGACCGATTTGGCTAATTTTGGTCTTGAATTATTTGTGGAAGTCCAGAGAAGGTTTAAAAGGTAGTTAGATAAATACGAAAATGCACGGAATAAAATTAAAATAACAAATTTGTTTTCCCTTTTATGTGTCCCCCGTCGGATGGATTCCTTTTGTTTGTTTTAAGTTTATTTTATACAAAAGTTTAGGTATTTTATGTATCGATTGAGGCACTACGAAGTCTGCCGGGTCAGCTAGTTATCTAATAAAAAATTAAGAACTCTTACCTCAACGAAAAGCTGTCTTTATCCATGAACAGGGGCGGCCGTGGGCGTCCTATGTCTGCCGCTACAAACCTTAATCGTAGTCCTGGCAGTAGCGCAGGCTCTCTGTTCACAGCCGCCACAGCTAAAGGCAAGGCACCCAGCACCGTCTGTCCAACATACCAATTATAAAATGTGCTATTAAAAGTAACTGTAAACTTTACTCACTGTAACTGTAACTACACCTAAGACCTTAGCACTTATATCTCAAGGTGGGTGGCGCGTTTAAGTTGTAGATGTCTATGGGCTCCAGTAACCACTTAACACCAGGTGGGCTGTGAGCTCGTCCACCCATTTAAGCAATAAAAAAAAACTCATTTTTTTTAACTCCACTTAAGGAATGTTTAACTGCTCCAAGTTAAGATTTTCTCCTGTGTCATAAACGTAAAAAACATACATTTACATACTAGCTGCTAGCCGCAGCTTCGCCTGGGTGGTTAAGAAAAATTTTCTGTACTTTAGTTTTAGTTTAGAAGGACCCCTTTGTCATGGCGCCGCAATTCCAAGGAGTATCCCTGCAACCTTCCGAGACTATCGGGCTACTTGGGTTGACGTTTAGAGCGGTGTCCAATTTCTGAGTCATTTGTTGGGCAAAACCGAGCTGTCGTCCAAAATGCTGGGAGTCCTCAACAGAGTGAAGTAGTACTTCACGCCTGCTCAAAGACTTTTGCTTTGTAAAGCACAAGTCTGGCCTTTCGTGGAGTACTGATTCGCTCCGAGCGGGGCTCCCACATACCAGCTACTTTCATTTGACTCCATACAGAAGGGGGCCGTTCGGATTGTCGATAATTCCATTCTCACGGATCGCTTGGAGCCTCTAGGTTTGCGGAAAGACTTCACTTCTCTCTGTATTTTGTACCGTATACTCCATGGAGAGTGCTCTGAAGAATTGCTTGAGATGATGGATTATCTCGTTTTAAGTTCGCTTAATGAAAGACTATCATCACGAGATCATTAGTACTCACAGTTTATCATAGAGAATGAAAACAGGAAATGTATTTGAACGTAAGCATAGAAGTGTAAAATAACGTTAAACACCTTTATTACTGTTTCTTTTGAACCTTTTACAGTATACCTTTTAATTAGAGATGGGGAGCCTTAAAGTATGGTTCAGCGAACCCTCATCAAACAAATACTTTTTTATCGAGGCACATTACATAATTTTTTGTAAACAAATTATGTACGCCTGTTAACTTCAATGATAAAATTGCTGAAATAATTGATGTAGGTTTTTTAATTAACTCGAGCTCGAGAACAAGTCTACGCAATAGCGTAGACTAGTGATCAGGAGGGATCGACTCTCGGTGCTTTTAAACTCTGCAAAACATTGCTATTGCTATGGCGAGGACTCACAGCTCCGTGAGCTTACCTACACATCCGGTAAAGCCATAATAGCCCCTCAAGGCTACTCGCAGTAGATAAGCAAAAAAAAAGCGAATCATCATTTGTCCGAAACTTTCACACCAGATCCAAACACCTACACTGCTGAAGTAAATTTACCTGGCTTCGTCGGTAACTTCCCAGGAATCCGATAGTAATTGTTCCCTCAATGGTCCAGTTCCGACTGTAGCTAGGACAGGCTTCATAACCACCGCATTCAACGTTAACTAGATGAAATAGACTGACCCCGTCATCCTCAATACTATCACTGGAAACTCTTTCTTCTATGAGATTAGTTGTCACACTGGTATATATATTATTAACGTAAATAGAATCTAGAATATTCGCCGGGGTTGTTGCGTCCTCATCTGCATGCGAGGCATTTGTAGCATCACAAGTTTTTTTGAATTCCGACAACCTCGCTTTGCTTACAGCCGGCTTAGGAATATCCGTTTCCGTAACAGTATCATAATTATTCTCAATTGTCAATCTGTTGTTAGAGTTGCTAATTTCGTTAGTAAAGCTCGTTTCAGGGTTAAGGTAATAGCATTTTATAGCCGCCGTGGTGAACAAAATTAATAGAAATAGATGTTTCATGATCTCCATCTTGCAAAGCTTCATATTCGTTGCTTCATCTTACTGTACTGTGTCACACCTGAAAAAAATAAACAAATATAATTTGAAAACGTGCTCAAAACAGCAAAAGGTAAAAATATATGGTGCAGGTGCAGGTGGTGCAGTAGTTAGTGGTTCTGACTGTTGGGCCGAGGGTCGTGGGTTCGATTCCCGCATCGAGCGAACATTCGTGTGATGAATAGGTTTGTTTGTTCTTTCTCTGTGTGTTTATTATCTATAATTTATATACATGTGTATATATTTAAACGTAAGCATGTATGCCAGTCTCTGGTACCCATAACACAGGGAATCCTAATTTAGGGCCAGATGACCGTGCGGCTCTGATAATTCTTAATTTTGCCCCCATATTTTAGAAAACGCGAGGATTGGTTCGTCCGTACAGGCTTATAAGATGAAGCTCTCATTAATCCTATCCCCCACCGTTCCGTATTTCACATACGTTCGCCATCGCTATCCCCGGAATGCAGGGTCGTTTGGCAATGCATAAACACTGCCAGTTTTTTTTTCCATAATCATATAGTCCAAATCGTATCCAACTCTAATGTTTAGCCACGATCAAGCTGGACGAATAGCGAGCGTATGTTATACCGATTTCCTTCCTTCCGATTTGATGCAAGTAGTTATTTACGAAAGTTAGGTAGCTAGGTACGTATGAGGTACGAGGTAGGTACGAGGCAGGTAGGTAACGAAAACTGCCGGTAAGCATCTGCGCGAGATGGAAGTTGAAGGGTTCTCAGTCTTGGTGGCCCAAATTGCATTCGGCTTTACACTATTTTCCCCTTACCCACCCTGAGTTTCGTTTTGATGAGGATCGGAATCTACGCGCGACAGAGTGGGTCCGACTACAACATACCTATGTCACAGTCCAAATAAAAGTCTCAAACCCCAGCTGAAGGAAAAACTTACTCATTTCAAAGATACAACAACTCAATCTTAACTATCTTCCAGGAAACCGAGTGGCGAGACCAATCACAAAACGGATGATGGCTTTAAAACAGAAAATTTTAACAATGGTTACTACCTAGAACCACTGCGTTCCTCCGCAGTGCGTTTCCAGAGATCTTTTTTGCCACGCACCATCCGGCTTTGGAATGAGCTCCCCTCTACGGTGCTTCCCGAGCGCTATGACATGTCCTTCTTCAAACGAGGCTTGCGGAGAGTATAAAACGGTAAACAGAGGCTTGGTTCTGCCCCTGGCGTTGCTGACGTCCATGGGCGACGGTAACCACTCGCCATCAGTTGCTGAATGCTCAACTGCCTACAAAGGCAATAAAAAAACCTGTTTTTTTTACATTAAGTAAAAGATTATTACACTGTTTACCGCGTCTTCATCGATTTGTTCGAATGCTTCGTTCTCTTACCTTCAAAATTATAAGAAATACCATCAGCAAACAATAGAATATTACAAAATTTGATATTAATAAGGTCATACCTTTAATTAAAAATAGATCCCAAAATCTTTGCTTGAGGGAGTGGCATAGTTATAGTTTAAGTAATTAATTTCCAATTATAATTAATGAATTAATCAAAACAAAGGCAATCAAAGGGCTTTGTTAAATCACGAAACAATCTCACAGCGTTACGGGATTTCTCTCAGGTGGGAAACTTGTTTACATAGAGAAATCTCCGCCTCAATAATTGAGCAGTCTAGAAAAACTATACTACTCCTTATGTAAAATTCTCTTTCAGTAAAAAAATCTCGAATTTATTTACTTAGCTAGATGCCAGTGAACTTCGTACTACATACATATATTTTGCATAAAATGCGGTCAAAACTTAATATAAATTTTTATCTGCATTATTAAATGCTACACAACAGTTATACACTTAATCAACTTAAAGCTTTCTGTTTTTTTTTATGATTGAATGATCACTGGTGGCCCGGAGGCCTTTCCAATTTCACCAGGACAGGTGGGCGAGCAAAGGCTCAACCAGATGGGGTGGGATTTGCTAACAGCTGCTAACAGCTGCAATTCAAGAGCAGCTGCTTCGCGCATGAGCTTTCTGATATACTATATTTTCGTTTTTTTTGCGTAAATTTATAAAGTTAATGATGGTTTTCCGACTCGCGAACACGTGACGTATAATAATCGCCCATGAGCGAAACAGGGAAACCCCAAGTTGATTCCGCAAACTTGAAATGATTGGTCTTGCGATTTATTTATAGTTATCGCAAAGGCCAGACGCAACTGTAGACGCTTAAAATCAAATAAAAAATCTGTTGGAATCATCGGTTTACGCGGGATCAAGACATGCCCTCCTTTGTATATTTCCTTGATGATCTTGACCTCGATGACGTTATTCATTAGCTTTTTCACACTCAGAATCGTTCCATTGCACAGTCGAGGTTGTGGCGACTCACTTACTCGCCACTACTTGGGCAACCGCCTTACAATACAACTTTTGAAGTCGTCGTGGCCTAAAGGATAAGACGTCCGGTGCATTCGTATGTAGCGATGCACCGGTGTTCGAATCCCGCAAGCGGGTACCAATTTTTCTAATGAAATACGTACTCAACAAATGTTCACGATTGACTTCCACGGTGAAGGAATAACATCGTGTAATAAAAACCAAACCCGCAAAATTATAATTTGCGTAATCACTGGTGGTAGGACCTCTTGTGAGTCCGCACGGGTAGGTACCACCACCCCGCCTATTTCCGCCGTGAAGCAGTAATGCGTTTCGGTTNATAACATCGTGTAATAAAAACCAAACCCGCAAAATTATAATTTGCGTAATCACTGGTGGTAGGACCTCTTGTGAGTCCGCACGGGTAGGTACCACCACCCCGCCTATTTCCGCCGTGAAGCAGTAATGCGTTTCGGTTCGAAGGGTGGGGTAGCCGTTGTAACTATACTGAGACCTTATAACTTATATCTCGAGGTGGGTAGTGCATTTACGTTGTAGATGTCTATGGGCTCCAGTAACCACTTAACACCAGGTGGGCTGTGAGCTCGTCCATCCATCTAAGCAATAAAAAAAAAAAAATTCAACAAAATCGCGGTCGCCTATGAATTCAGGCAATCATCTATTATTGTTGTTCAACACTTCGGCAATCTTGAAAAAACTGCGGACAGTACACATCGATATTCGCTGTGCTACCTATCGTTCGTGTCAGTGCTTTACTACTCCTATATTTTATTTCTTTATCGTACCACTCCTGTTATAGTTTGTTTGTGTACATACTTATCTACAATAAACTATTTAAAGCAGTACATATTCATACTCTGGGTAAACCATCCTTCGTGTCAGCGCCTACCTAATAGAGTTAGAAGCAGAACTACTACAACTGCTTCTACAAGGTTGATTAATGTTACGCAGTTTATTTATAACTGATCCTACTTTTGTATTTGTGAGGTGGTAGTAAAGGCTAATCCAGGAATCTTAAAAACTCTCTGGGATAGTTGTCTACGTCATCCTGATTTGAAACTGTTTCAACTGATTTATAAGAAATCTACTCTCCCGGAAGAAAGTTCTGCTAGTCACATTGAGATCATCGACGTATTTGTGTTTGGCTGCCAATATTGCTCGTTCACTTTTCCAATTATCGTTTCGATTCTGTTGTTCTATTCGTAAAAGCCCGCTAAATAAGCTCCTCTTTGTAGTCGGTAAAGTTACATAAATCCGTGTGTAGTGTAATTAATCCGGTCGAGATATTAACTGCGACCTTACCATTTCCAATATCTACTTAAGTAATAACTGCTTCGAAAACATAATCGCTGTTTGATCCTATAGCTTTTTTTTTTTCCTACCTAAGCTGGTAGCCTTGAGAGGCTATTCCAGCGTAACCGTAACTAGTAGGTGAGCTCACGGGGCTCAAACCTGACGACGTTGCTAACACGAACCCTAGCAAGAGCCGTGCTTCGCAGAATCTACCACCGGATCGGAAACGCGACCCACTGAGAAGATCCGGCGAGAAACTCAGTGGGCTGTGTCTGAGAGTTAATTTACTCGNGAGAGGCTATTCCAGCGTAACCGTAACTAGTAGGTGAGCTCACGGGGCTCAAACCTGACGACGTTGCTAACACGAACCCTAGCAAGAGCCGTGCTTCGCAGAATCTACCACCGGATCGGAAACGCGACCCACTGAGAAGATCCGGCGAGAAACTCAGTGGGCTGTGTCTGAGAGTTAATTTACTCGTCGAGCCCTTCGTTGCAAGCGACGGGTTCGACGAGGGCGGTGACCGGTGCTTGAAGTACCTAGAAGCACCGTCAGTGGATCGGGAGGAGATCCTATTGCAAAAACACGTACATGTTAGTTGTTAATTGGAGTGTCATCACATGCCGCCACAAATGCTTTTAGTTTGTCAGCAACAGTTAATCGGGGAATGATTGGAAGAGTCTGACGAAAATCTTCTGACAACACCAAAAATATCCTTAAACATTCTGTCCAGTGCCCTCAGTGACCTCGCCATCGTACATGTATTTCGGGGACGTTGCAAACTGGTGCTTAGTTGATTTGCATGTTTAGTGTTAATTTCAAGGCAGAATGTGTAGTTCATCCACCTTCTACCAATATTGCAGCTATTCCAGATGAAGCCAACGGCTATCTAGGGCGGGCTACTTCGTTTTGCGATCTGATATTTGCCAACCGTAATGAATTATTTATTAGGAAGTATTATTAGGAACACTTTTCCATGCCCTCGGGAGCATCAAGGAAGTAAATTCCATCAGACGTAACGCAGGTCGTCTTATCCTTGGCATTTTAAAACAATATAACCGTAAATAAAGTTTACGCGTACTTACAAATTCATGATAGATTTTAATTTAGTAAATTATTTATTTTCTTTTTTCCAGAACCAGCTGACACTTTCACAGTATTATTTCTGAAACAGTACTGTTGTGAAAAAAAATATGTTTTTAAAACTGATCAAAGTTATCTGACCTCGTACTACAGCTTTGAAACAAATTTCTGAACGTACTTATAAATATTTGACAACAAAGTAACAAAAGAATTCAAATGTTTCACAGCTACAAACAAACAACTCGTATTCAAAAATTATAATGTCGTTTTTACTATTTTCCTTTAATTATTATTTATGTTTCTCACCGCTTAAACCTTCCCTGAAAATCCATAAATATTTCAAGATCAAAATGAGGCAAATAGGTTCAGCCATTTTTGAGTTTAATGAGAAAAACAAATAGCAATTCATTCATATATGCTTAGATAAATACTAGGCCTAGCTAGATAATTTTTTTGCTTAGATGAGGGGACGAGTTCACAGCCCACCTGGTGTGAAGTAGTTACTGGAGCCCATAGGCATCTACGACGTAAATGCCCAACCAACCTTGAGATATAAGTTCTAAGGTCTCCCCGGCTGCCCCGGCCTTCAAGCCGAAACGCATTACTGCTTCACGGCAGAAATAGGCGCGGTGATGGTACCTACCCGCGCGGACTCACAAAGAGGTCCTACCACCAGTAAAATTGACAGAATATTCTGTAATGATTGAGTGAGAGCAGCCTATTTGACTTTTTGTTTTTGTTTTTTAATGAAGTCAATTGTTCTTTATTTAAGTGGTCTGATATATTTTCCCTAGTTTACATAAAATAAAAGTCTGCCCCTTCCAATACTACATGACGATCACGACCACTCTGTCAAGATTGAGAAGAAGAAGAACATAAAATAAATTTCTGAATAAACGCATAAATATTTGACAGCCAATATACATATCGACGCTTGAAAGGCAAACGTGACTAAGCGACAATAACTGCTTTGTACATAAATGATAGGCAATAACCATATTCGATGCGCAAAAAATATATATTTCTAGATCTATTAAAATCATTTCAATCCTACAGCTAGATTCGTTAAAATAGTTGTTTTTTTTCAGGTATTTCAACTTTAAATTAGTCTACTGTAAAGTTCACGCATTGTCAAGTCACGTTTGCCTTACACGCGTCGATTATTATTATACGTCGAACCTTTTTCGTTACTGACATTATTCTAAATTTTAAAAATCTAAAATACGCCATTAACCGAATATTGTGGATATATCTTAACATTAAATATTTGACAGTTACAAAATCCGTGAACATTTTGTATGGAACAATATTTTATTCTTTTATCTATTTTTTTCATCAACTTTCCTATATTTTTAATAGTTACTCTGCTATTCGGGACGGAGACAAATACAATAAAGCAAAAACCATGAATATCCGTCCAGCTGTTCTCGAGTTATAAGAGCTCGAACAAAGCCGGCTTTGTTTTATTTAAATAGGTATGAAAAATAAAAAGTTGGCCCTAAAAGTACTGGGGTTTTTTTTTTGGCACCGGACTTAAACAAAGTCACCAATTTATTATATCATTAGTCATTTTCATTAATATAAAACTAGATAAAAATATGTTTGTAAATATAAATCTATTTTTAATAATGTTGATAGAAAATCCCTATTCCTCAATTTTGCACTTTGCTACTCAAAACAAACAAACATCATTAGTAGAATCTGGTCACACTCCTCTGTGACTATCGCATATTGTATGAAAAACTTTTTTTTTAAATGCTTCATTTATTTTAACTTATGCCTAGCAAAGCGGGCCGGATTTGCTTGTTGTTCTATATACAACTTATAAATAGCACAAAAAAAAAACTTTTGTTCTATCACGCAAATTACGTTAGTTAGCGTGGTATGGACATGTGATGTGAAGAGAGAAGATGCATGTGACGTGTGTGTGAGAGGAGATGTATGGAAATGGTAGTGCTAGGTAGAGAGCGAAGAGGTCGACCGAAGAAGATATGGATGGAGTGTTTGAATGACGATATGAGAGAGAGAGAAGTGAGTGTTGAGATGACGGCTGATAGAAGAGAATGGAAGAGAAAAATTAGCTGTGTCGATCCCACCTAGTGGGTAGGTGAAGAAAAATAAGTTCTGTCACGGAAATGTGATGCTTTTATAAAATTAAAATAAAACTACCAAACCTATGAAACCCGGACCGTTTTGGTTTGAATTTGATTTTATCGCTACCGAACTCCACAAGATCACCCGCTGAAGGTTTCCTGTAAATTTAATCAAAGTCGGTCCGGCCGTTTCGGAATCTTTAAGGAACATAAAGCGATACACACATCGATTTTTATATACTAGTGGTTCCGCAGTAGTCGAAATTCGACTATATATTAATTGAAATTATAAATTTAAACATTATTATGGTTCTATTTTCAAAATACTATTAAACTTCTAAAATTACATTTTCACCAAGACTACACTATAGACAAATAATATCTTATATATATAAAAATGAATTGCTGTTCGTTAGACTCGCTAAAACTCGAGAACGGCTTTACGGATTTGGCTAATTTTGGTCTTGAATTATTTGTGGAAGTCCAGAGAAGGTTTAAAAGGTAGATAAATATGAAAATGCTCGGAAATAAATAAAAATAACAATTTTGTTTTTCCTTTGATGTGTCCCCCGTCGGACGGATCCCTTTTGTTTGTTGTAAGTTTATTTTATACAAAAGTTTAGGTCTTTTATTTATCGATTGAGGCACCACGAAGTCTGCCGGGTCAGCTAGTTAATGATAAAACAATATTAATCTATTCTCAATTTGACCATCGACTTTAAATTAAACAATAAGAAAAGTTTGACAATAAACAAAAGAGTACATTATGCGTGTGTGTGTGTCAAATACATGGTAGTGTGTGTAATGTTTCTTTTATTAATTTAATGTATTTTCTAAGCATAATTTAAAAAAAAAAACATCCCTCTACACTCCTTCTCTATATTCTCTATAAGTGTGGGAAATTTCATACTCATCCGTCCGCGCAATTTTCGTAAAAGGGTGTACAAAGTTTTTGCTTCACGCATTAATATGCTTAAAATATGCGTCTAACCCGAACTAGGGCTTCAGTAGCCCAGAGGAACTAAATCGCCTCTGAAATTCTGCTGTGGAAGGACGCGGGAACCCACCACTAGCAATTTTACCAAGAAAACCTTTACGTATGTATTTCGTAAAGGTCACGATCCTCAGCACCGAGGAACACGACGCACGGACGGGGATGTAGATACATCATATACTTACACACACACTAAGAATCTTCGAAAGAGTTTTGGTTGATCACACAAAATACCACTTTATTTTAGTGCAAATCTAAAACAGACAGGGAACTGCAAAAACATTCGATTTTTTATATATATTTTGAAGCCATAAACTTTTAAAATCCAATTTGAAATATTGAATTACCACATCAATTAAAAAACGCCAATCTAAAATAAAATCCAAAAGTAGTGATAACAATTACTACATTAAATTCCACAGTAATGTTCGAAAACCAACAAAATATACACTTAATTAAACAATCCGTATAGTAAAGCTATCGACAGACACTAACAAAAGTTTGCGGTTTGTTAGACATGTCAGAGACGTGCAATCCGCAGGAAACCTCGCGGCAAACTGAAACAGGGAAAGTAGGAAAATTTCTGCGTAGAAAAACATCGGAAATAGGTTTTGCTTGATAACTAAAGCTGAAAACTAAAATTACTTTTACGGTTTACTCTCGCGTTTTTCATTGTCATTATATTAATTCTTGAGGCTTGGCAGTTTAGATACGATTAGCTTTTCCTGTGCGAAGTTAAACGTAAAAGTCGATAAATAATCTTCATCGACGATAATTAACACAACTTAATATCAACAAATAAAACCTCAGTCGTCTGTAACCACGAAATCTATACGGTAATACGGAAATAATAATGACATAGGTAGTTTTCCAATTACAGAGCATAATGCGACTCAGTGACGGACAATGCCGAATTTTGCTGAAGCTTAATTGGAACGTGAATTATTTTTCAAATGCATCAGCAGAGTGCGCTAAGTTAGCACAGTTTTAATTAACATTGATTATTTCTAAGAAACTACGACGAAACGAAAGCCTTACAATTTTTTTCAACAATAAATAATATTACTAACGATAATATAAACAAAATTTCGATCAATGCCTACTTAAAGAAAAGACACTTGTCAATTTTCTGTCACTGAGTCGGTATCGATTGCGAGTATCACGCGAGAGCAGTACTTTTGAGAATGCTCGATTGTGCGAAGCGTTGCTGTAGTTGGAACATTCAACGTTGAGCATTATGCCGCATAATGCGCTCTTGTGCTGTAATTGGAAAACTACCATAATGAATGACAATATAAAGGCGATATTAAACGTAATTACGCAAATTATAATTTTGCGGGTTTCATTTTTATTACACGATGTTATTCCTTCACCGTGGAAGTCAATCGTGAACATTTGTTGAGTACGTATTTCATTAGAAAAATTGGTACTCGCCTGCGGGATTCGAACACCGGTGCATCGCTTCAACACGAATGCACCGGACGTCTTATCCGTTAGGCCACGACAACTACACATGTTTGTATATGGCTGGTTTTGGTATCATTAAAAGTTTAAATTTTAAAGAAGATAATTCCAAATTCAAATTAGGAAAATGTGTGATTTTTGTTTATTTTTCGTACTGTCAAGATGAGTGAATCTAATGAAGAAATTCGATACATTTTAAAAGCTTACTGCAAAAAAGGTAAAAATGCGCAAGCCGCGAAAAAAATTTGCTATGTTTATGGACCTAGTGCAGTTTGTGAGAGTAGCACAAATTTGGTTTCAATCCGGAAATTTTGATGTCAAAGATGCACGTCGCTCTGGTCGCCCTATTACGGATAAAATGGATGCCATTTTTGAAAAGTGGAGCAAGATCCGTATATCAGTAGTTACGACGTAGCTGAAGAACTGGGAATTGACCACAAAACAGTTTTGGCGCATTTGAAAAAAACCGGGTACACAAAAAAGCTCGATATTTAGGTACCTCACGAGCACACTGAAATAAACCTAATGAACCGTGTACTCATTTGTGATTCTTTATTACGACGTAATGAAACCGAACCATTTTTGAAGAAGCTGATAACTGGTGATCAAAAGTGGATCACGTACGACAAGAACGTGTGAAAAAGGTCGTGGTCAAAGGCCGGTCAGGCTTCACAGACTGTGGCGAAACCCGCGTTAACTCGCAACAAGGTGATGCTGTGTATGGGGTGGGATTGGAAGGGCATTATTCATTATGAACTGTTACCACCAGGCAGGACTATCGATTCTGAACTCTACTGCGAACAACTGATGAGGTTAAAGCAAGCATTTGAGAGAAAGCGGCCGGAATTAATCAACAGAAGGGGTGTAGTTTTTCATCATGATAACGCTAGATCTCACACATTTTTATTTACTCAGCAAAAATTAAGAGAGCTTGGCTGGGAGGTTTTAATGCATCTGCCGTATAGTCTTGACCTTGCACCTTCAGATTTCCACCTGTTTCGGTCTCTTCAGAATTATTTAGGCAGTGTCAGGTTAACATCACGAGAGGACTGCCAAAACCAATCATCGCGGTATTTTGATCAGAAGCCCCAACATTTCTATAGCAATGGGATCATGTCCCTACCTACAAGATGGCAAAAAGCTATCGAACAAAATGGTACCTACATAATTTAGTTAAATGTAAATAAACTATAATATATTAAAAAATGTTGTGAATTTTCTTAAAAAATGCGAAGAAACTTTTTCCCCAACCTTATATCTAATATTAAATAATAAAACCTCACTTAAAAAAGTGAGACTAAACCGTAAAAGCAGTTTTAATTAGATCAACATTACTGAGTGACGTGTAGTCAGTAAGTAGCGGAAGTTCTTACACAACGAGCAGAATCTGGTTCTCACTCAACCCCTAGATATATCGCGTTGCTATTTATGGCCCGCAATCAACTACTGTTACAGTTTTATTATGGTCATTAGCTCTTGCCGAGAATACTATACTTGTACGCAGATAATAATAATAATAAAAACATGTAAATATGTGTTTACTTAAACCCATGTTTTCTTGAAGTGATCACGAGTTGTAAGACTAATCGAAATCACATATACTTAATTAATTTTGGTGGTCATAATTAACCGAATTATTAAATTAAATACGAGATTACGCCCTTTACTCTAGTATTGAATGCTAAATCAAATCATTCTTCACATATTTCGTATCCTAAAGAAAAGTTTTCGTGTGTACACTTCCAAAAAATAATTTCCCGAGTGGTATTTGTTTGCGAATAAAATCAACGACACAGTCAAACGTAGATAAAATGTCTACTACACAGAGTGTATGAAAATTGTTTCCTTTTTTTTATGAAGGCAGGATTACTAGTGCCCCGGAGACTTTTCCGGCTTCAACCAGGACAGGTGGACGAGCACGGGCTCAGCCAGGAGTTGTAGGATTTGCTAACAGCCGCCCAAGCGCCTCCGAAGGAGACCTAACAACTCAAGAGCAGCTGATATTGAATGCTTCGCGAATGATATTAACATTCGTGAATAAAACTCACTATTACTGAATTATTGCAGAGAGGTCCACAGGGTTTTCTCGTAATGCAGCTATTGCAATCGTATGTAGTATGTGTGTTGTTTCCTTTTATTGCTGTGTCCTTACTAACTTAGTTTTAAGAAATAATTGCTACTAACATTTATATGGATTGTTATCTGAAATAAAGAATTTAATAAATAATAATAATTACAAGAAATTGAATTACCGATCATCAAAGTAAATAGAGGCGGAGCGCGATCCAGTTCCACAGGTAGCTAATAAATCAATTAAAAAAATATCTTTCAGTTCCGCTTGAGTCTATAAACTAATAAAGCATTGACTTAATGTTGGGTCCAACAAATTATTCTTAACGATCCGGTTTTAAGATTGGGACAATCATTACATCGGTATCGTGAGCCGCTGAGTAGTGTGCTTAGTGCTACGGCTTAGTGCGAGTTTTTTAACGTTCTCGATAGCGTAAAAGTTAACTCGAAATTTGTATGGAGTTGGAAAGTTTAAGCTTACCTTGGCCGCTAGAGGCGCTGTTCCAACTGCGTACATATTTGAGTTAACTTTTACGCTATCGAGAACGTTAAAAAATTCGTCCTATGTACAGTGATCCGGCGAGAAACTGAGCAGGCTGATGTATGGGTTGAAAATCGTTTCCAAAACTATAACAAGCGCTTTGTGGTTCTTATTCGAAAACAATGACTACTTTAAGCTTCAGAAAAATATTTATTAGAAATTTAGAATTTATTTTACTAATTTATATAGGTAATGGTTTTAAAACAAAAAATTTAAAATTAAACATCAAAGGTTCCGAATTCACGCTTTCGAGAATACGCGCGGTACGTTTTTAATCTTAGTGTCATGTTGCAGTTTTACGAAATTTAAGTTTTTATTTTATTTTTTTATTGGTTAGATGGGTGGACGAGCTCACAGCCCACCTGGTGATTAGTGGTTACTGGAGCCCATAGACATCTAGAACGTAAATGCGCCACCCACCTTGAGATATAAGTTCTAAGGTCTCAAGTATAGTTACAACGGCTGCCCCACCCTTCAAACCGAAACGCATTGCTGCTTCACGGCAGAAATAGGCAGGGTGGTGGTACCCACCCGCGCGGACTCACAAGAGGTCCTACCACCAGTAAGAATCTATGAAACTACTAGAATGTTTTTTTTATTGACCTTTTAGGCAGACGAGCTATACGCCTCACCTAACGGTAAGTGGTTACCGTCGCCCATGGACTTCAGCAATGTCAGGGGCAGAGCCAAACCGCTGCCTACAACCTGTCTGTTTCACGATCAACTAAAACTTTATATTACCAATATAAAGGAGGAAATTCAGAAAACTTCAGAAAAACGTCAGGGAAAGCTGAAGAGACAATTGGCTACCAAAGCAGCAGCACGAAGGTCTATTAAACAAAATGACATATTATTGTTATAAACAGATGATCTACTAATGAGAAACTGCTCTTGCGGACACACTGCCACTTCTCACAGCACAGCTACTTACGTCTCATGCTAATTGCAGTTTTAAACTAGATGATGACCGAGCTGTGCTCGTTTTTTTTTTTGATAACGCCATCTTGTTTTGTCTTTAAAGCAGTTAGTTGCCCTCAATTAAGAAAAATAGTATTATTATTCGCCAATAGATGTGGGGAAGAGTTGATTATTGAAAACACGAATAAAACAACATTTTCTGAAAATAAATCGTAGCTAGATCGATTTATCGCCCCCGAAATCCCCTGTATACTAAATTTTATGAAAATCGTTGGAGCCGTTTCCGAGATTCAGATTATATACTTAGTCTGGCCATAAATACTGTTACAATTAAAAATAAACAAAATATTACATTTGAATTTGAAATCTGTCATTTTTATATGATTGCTCATTGAGTTTTCTCATTTTGGCGCCAATACATTGTACAATATTTTGCGATATTAAAATGGAGTGGGGTGACAAAGAGAACCGAATCGCTGTGATTGCATTACACAAAGTAGGTATGGAGCCAAATGCAATTTTTAAAACTCTCCATACGCTTGGTATTAGTAAAATGTTTGTGTACCGGGCTATTAATAGGTGCAATGAGACCTCCTCTGCTTGTGACAGAAAAAGATCTGGCTGTCCACGTAGTGTTCGTACGAAAAAGGTGGTCAAAGCAGTAAGGGAAAGAATTCGAAGAAATCCTGTCCGAAAGCAAAAGATTTTATCTCTGGAGATGAAGATAGCACCTAGAACCATGTCGGATGAGAATTTTTTTACAATTGAGCAACATTTTAACAAACAAAATGACCATATTTATGCTCAAAGCTCTAAGGAAGCTTCCCAATTAGTCGACAGAGTACAACGTGGGCTCTATCCGACTTCAGCGATGGTTTGGTGGGGTATTAGCTATAAAGGAGTGACTGAGCCATACTTTTGTGAAAAAGGTATCAAACATCGACACAAGTGTATCAAGATACCATTCTTGAGAAGGTAGTGAAGCCCCTTAACAACACCATGTTCAATAATCAAGAATGGTCCTTCCAGCAAGACTCAGCGCCAGGTCATAAAGCTCGGTCTACGCAGTCTTAGTTGAAAACGAACGTTTCGGACTTCATCAGAGCTGAAGACTGGCCGTCGTCTAGTCCCAATCTTAATCCGCTGGATTATGATTTATGGTCAGTTTTAGAGAGTACGGCTTGCTCTAAACGACATGATAATTTGGAGTCCCTAAAACAATCCGTACGATTGGCAGTGAAAATTTTTCCCATGGAAAGAGTGCGTGCTTCTATTGATAAATGGCCTCAACGTTTTAAGGACTGTATTGCAGCCAATGGAGACCACTTCGAATAAGATTTTTATACTTTAAATTGTTTTATATTTATGTATTAAACTAACACACTGTAAAAGTAATAAATGTTATTTTCAATAGATTTATTTTTATTTTTAATTGTAACAGTATTTATGGCCAGACTAAGTATATATGTATATACAAGAATTGCTCGTTTAAAGGTATAAGATTATCGCACCATATTGTTACGAACTGGGGTTCGGGGTAAATAAAAATTCTACCGAATTACAAGTTAACACTGTATTAGCACTTAGAACACTTAAAACACTTCACAAACACTTTAAAATTCTCAATTCACTTCGTTTCAGGTGATCCGTTCGCTATTTCGCTTCGAGTAGTTCCGACTACTAACTGACTGCGTGCCATCTCTGCAACGCTTTTATAGCCGAGACGAATTCCCGTGAATCGTCGAGAATATTCCACAAAAGTCTAGTATCGTGTTTCCGCTATCTGACAATAGATGGCGTTGTACTTCTCGAGCGTTCTAGGTGCTACTAGATTCTTCGATATTCGTTCGACTATTTGGCGATAGATAGCGTTACTCTTACCGGCGTAACAATATTTACCAGCCTAACTAAACAGTTTAAGTAAACAACTCGTTTACTAAAAGACTAAATACTGGGTCGCAGATGGGTAATTGTTTTCCACAAAGTTTAATTAAATTCATGATTAGTTGCCTGAAGCTTTCTTTAACTTTCTTACTGATAGTGCTTTGAGACATTTTAATTATAAAGTGGACTAGAACTTTCCAAAGTTTAGTCACTTAGAATGTTGTAAATGATATTGACTATTCTATACTAATATTACAAAGAGGAAATATTTTCTGTATTAATTAATAATACTATAAAGAGGAAATATTTGATTGTTTGTTTGTATTGAATAGGCTCCGAAACTATTGAACCGATTTGAAAAATGATTTCACTGTTTGGAAGCTACAATATTCCCGAGTGACACAAGATATATTTAAAAAAAAATTAGTGATCCTTACTAAAACTCCAATAATGTAACCGAAGGTGTAAAAAAATTACCTAAAATATTCATTACATCGCGTGCGCAGCGAAAACAATTATTGATGATAAAATAAAATAATGTACTATTACTTTGTAGAACACATTATTATTCACAAAAAGTGTCCGGACGGCATATGTCTATCTATTATAGTTATGCCACAATAAGCGTTCTTTTATTTAAAAAATAAAACAACAGTAATATCGTTTACGGGAAGCTCTGACTCAATAAACTGAATGGCTTTTGTTTTGAATGTGTGGCGGTACCCATCATAACGCAAGATAATTGACAGATGCCTGAATCATTCCGATAGAGGCACCCGTCACGCGCGGACGTGCTCATCGACCACTCGATCGCCCGGCCTTTGTTCGCCCGGCTTTTGTTAGCCCGGCCATTGTTCGCGCGGCCTGTGTTCGTGGTACATCTGCCGACCAAGTGTTTTTCCTGGAAGTTTTTATTTGTTTTGTTTCCTTTTGTTATTTCTGTGTTCGTGGTACATCTGCCGANACAAAAATTGTTCGTTCACGGAGTGTTGCAAAAAAAATGGTGGCCACGTTTGTCTTCAAAACCGGCCATGTTACGACTATTCCTCTTGAGGGACAAAGAACGGTTAATGCAGAATGGTATGCTAGCATTTGTTTGCCACAGGTCGTTTCTGAACTCCGTAAAGAGAACTGCAACCGCCGCATCATCCTCCATCACGACAATACGAGTTCTCACACCGCGCAGAAAAAAGCCGACTTTGTTTTGAAATGTGATCTATACTTCTATACTAATATTATAAAGAGGAAAGATTTGTTTGTTTGTTTGTTTCGAATAGGCTCCGAAACTACTGGACCGATTTGAAAAATTCTTTTTCCATTAGAAGCTGACATTGTCCCTGATAAACATAGGCTACCTTTTTTAAATTTTTATTTATTTTATTTTTTTGGTTTCATGTGTGTTTTAACGTTTCCGAAGCGAAGCGAGGGCGGGTCGCTAGTAATATTATAAAGAGGATAAAGAGGATAAAGAGGAAAGATTTGTTTGTTTGTTTGTTTCGAATAGGCTCCAATAAACAAAAGAGTACATATGCGTGTGTGTGTGTGTGTGTGTGTGTGTGTGTGTAAAATACATGGTAGTGTGTGTAATATTTTTTTTTATTGATTTAACGTATTTTCTAAGCATAATTAAAAATAAAAATAAAAACACCACTCTGCACTCCTTCTGTATATTATCTATAAGTGTGGGAAATTTCATACTCCTCCGTCCGCGCAATATTCGTAAAAGGGTGTACAAAGTTTTTGCTTCACGCTAAAATATACAAATAATATGTAGATACATATACTTACACACACTAAGAATCTTCGAAAGAGTTTTTGTTGATACACACAAAATACCACTTTATTTTTAGTGCGTATCTTTTAAAATCCAATTTAAAATATCGAATTACCACATCAATTAAAAAACGCCAATTTAAAATAACATCCAAAAGTAGTGATAACAATTACTACAACAATGTTCGAAAAGCCAACAAATTATACACTTAATTAAACAATCCGTATAGTAAAGCTATCGAGAGACACTAACAAAAGTTTATGGTTTGTTAGACATGCCAGAGACGTGTAATCCGCAGGAAACCTCGCGACAAACTGATACAGGGAAAGCAGGAAAATTCCCGCGTACAAAAACATCGGAAATAGGTTTTGCTTGATAACTAAAGCTGAAAGCTGAAATTACTTTTACGGTTTACTCTCGCGTTTTTTATTGTCATTATATTATTTTCTTGAAGCTTGGCAGTTTAGATACTAATTTAGATAATTTTCATCGACGGTAATTATGAACAAATAACACCTTAGTCATCTGTAACCACGAAAACTATACATTAATCAAAACGTCAGAAATAATAATGACATAATGAATGATGAATGACAATATAAAAGCGAGATTAAACCGTGAAAATTGTTTTAATTAACTGTATTATAACTCACGAGTGTACAACTCACGAATTCCGAAGACGGAATATAAGATTTTTTTTTATTTTTTATTGCTTAGATGGTGGACGAGCTCACAGTCCACCTGGTGTTAAGTGGTTACTGGAGCCCATAGACATATCCACAACGTAAATGCGCCACCCACCTTGAGATACAAGTTCTAAGGTCTCAAGTATAGTTACAACGGCTGCCCCACCCTTCAAACCGAAACGCATTACTGCTTCACGGCAGAAATAGGCAGGGTGGTGGTACCCACCCGCGCGGACTCACAAGAGGTCCTACCACCAGTAAAAATATATAAAAATATATAACAGAATATAATAATAATGGCTGGTTTAAACGCGAACAAATAGAGCTCTTAAATAGCGTTGTGCTCTATCGCGTTGTGCGATACTGAATGTTTATTGCATGCGTATTCCGAGCTTACCAATTTACATACTGGTACATACTGTACAGTTTACATAATGTCTATAGATACGCAAAATGCCAATCATCTAAGACCGTAATGTGAATCGTTACTTCTTCTTTATTTACCGCCTGTAAGCTACCAAAAGCTGAAAATAGCTTGAAAATACCAGTGTCGCTAAAAATCTGCGTGTTCAAATCGTTATCTTAATTCAAACCAAATGAAATCAAATCAAATCAATTTTTTTTTATTCAACATATATGAAAGTACACACTTGTTGAACGTTAAAAAGGACTACCGCCAATTCACAAAAACTAACCTCCGTCCTGAGAAGAACTGGCAAGAAACTCAGCGGGCATGTCTTTTTTTTTTTTAATATTAGATTATTTTTTTTTATATTCATTTTTACAAGAGATATTTTAACGTAACAATTAATGCAATGTTAAAATGCCCGGAGCGAGCAACTCATTCTCACTTTGTGAAATCTTCTAGATAATCATTGATTTTATAGTAAGCTTTATTGCACAGATGTTTATGTATATGTAGGTTCTGAACATCTGGTAGGATTTTGTTGCACAGGTGCACAGGCGCACAGGCACACACAATTAGATAATCACAACTGTAGCTCAGAGAGTCGGCAAACTGAAATAACAGTGGAATGGACATCACTGAAGCAGATGGGTCCATAACTGGAGAGACCACCACCACCGGCAAACAGGACGTGGGACCCGAGACGTCCTCCAGCCAGGTGGAATGGTGGCTTGCGAAGAGTGACCGGTAAGGAATGCATGAGGAGAGCCAATGATCGGGCTCACTGGTGTAAATTGGAAGAGGGATATGTCCAGCAGTAGGCGACTATAGCCTACTGATGATAGTGATGATGATTTGATTAATCTTATATCTTTAAACGAGCAATTCTTGTATACTTAGTCTGGCCATAAATACTGTTACAATTATAAAAAAAAAATCTATTGCAAATAACATTTATTACTTTTACAGTGTGTTAGTTTAATACATAAATATAAAACAATTTAAAGTATCAAAAGCTTATTCGAAGTGGTCTCCATTGGCTGCAAGTCCTAAGTCATCTTTTAAAATACGCGACATGGTTCTAGGTGCTATCTTGATCTCCCGAGATAAAATCTTTTGCTTTCGGACAGGATTTCTTCGAATTCTTTCTCTTACTGCTTTGACCACCTTTTTTGTACGAACACTACGTGGACGGCCAGATCGTTTTCCGTTACAAGCAGAGGAGGTCTTGTTGGACTTATTAATAGCCCGGTACACAAACATTTTACTAATATCAAGCGTATGGAGAGTTTCAAAAATTGCATTTGGCTCCATACCTACTTTGTGTAATGCAATCACAGCGATTCGTTTCTCTTTATCACCCCACTCCAAAATATTGTACAATGTATTGGCGCCAAAATGAGAAAACTCAATGAGCAATCATATAAAAATGACAGATTCCAAATTCAAATGTAATATTTTGCTTTTTTTTTATTGTAACAGTATTTATGGCCAGACTAAGTATATATATATATATATATATATATCTAATCTGAGTCTCGGAAACGGCTCCAACGATTTTCATAAAATTTAGTATACAGGGGATTTCGGGGGCGATAAATCGATCTAGCTACGATTTATTTTCAGAAAATGTTGTTTTATTCGTGTTTTCAATAATCGACTTTATCGATAATCCACTTTATGACTTTTCCCGACATCTATTGGCGAATAATAATACTATTTTTCTTAAAAGACAACAAGATGGCGTCATCTAGTAATTATGAAATACAACGTTAATATATAAAGAATAAATAAGTAAAATGTAGGCAGGCTTTACTGGCACTTTTAAATCGTAATGACTTCACCGCCCAGACGAATTGCGGTTGCACCACTGAGCGAGAATCGGCGGGAAACGTAGGGCTTGGTATTTTTTTTTGCATTGATAGATGAACGAGCTCACTGCCAACCTGGTTCTTAAGTAGTTACCGAAGCCATCTATAACGTAATATAGTCATCTATAACGTAAATGCCGCCACTCGCGTTGAAATATGAGTTCTAAGGTCTCAGTATAGTTATAACGGCTGCCCCACCCTTCAAACCGAAACGCATAACTGCTTCACGGCAGATATAGACAGGGCGGTAATACCTACTGTGCAGACTCACAAGAGCTCATGCCACCAGTAATTACGCAAATCATAATTTTGCGGGTTTGATTTTTATTACACGATGTTATTCTTTCACCGTGGAAGTCAATCGTGAACATTTGTTGAGTACGTATTTCATTAGAAAAACTGGTACCCGCCTGCGGGATTCGAACACCGGTGCATCGCTAGATACGAATGAACCAGACGTTTTATCCTTTAGGCCACGACGACTTCAATTCCAATACATTAAAATGTGTATTTTAATATTCACCCCGTAAAGTTACTACCTTCTAAAAACAAAAACAAATTTTAAAATAACAATGACGTGAAAGGTCTACATTTTCTTTAATTTCTTTACTGGTGGTAGGACCTCTTGTGAGTCCACGCGGGTGGGTTCCACCACCCTGCCTATTTCTGCCGTGAAGCAGTAATGCGTTTTGGTTTGAAGGGTGGGGCAGCCGTTGTAACTATACTTGAGATCTTAGAACTTGTATCTCAGGGTGGGTGGCGCATTTACATTGTGGATGTCTATGGGCTCCAGTAACCACTTAACACCAGGTGGGCTGTGAGCTCGTCCACTCATCCAAGCAATAAAAAAAAATTAAAAAAAAAATCCATTTTCTTACATATAATTCAAGTTACATTTACGGCTTACTCTCCCATTTATTCGTCGTCCGTGACTAAGAAAACTAACTGTACTAGAGTATTCGAAACTTCGGGAATTAATAATACGTCAATTAAAAAAAATAGCGAGACTAAACCTTAAAAGCAGTTTTAATTAGGTCAACATTACTGAGTGACGTGTAAAATAGCGGAAGCTCTTACGCAACGAGCAGAATCTAGTTCTCAGTCAACCCTAGATATATCGCGTTGCAGTTTATGCCCCGCAATCAATTACTGTTACAGTTTTATTATGGTCATTAGCTCTTACCGAGAATACTATACTTGTTTTATTATCTACAATAAAAAAAGATGTGTGGTGTCGTGGGACACCGGATAGGAACGAAGTTCCTTATTATAAAAACATTAATTTTAAGTTCTATTCGAGTTATAAAGAAAATAAAACTGGAGGTTTCGCTTTTTTTTTTTTCCTACCTGAGCTGGTAGCCTTGAGAGGCTATTCCAGCGTACCCTAACTAGTAGATGAGCTCACGGGGCTCAAACCTGATGACGTTGCTAACACGAACCCTAGCAAGAGCCGTGCTTCCCAGAATCTACCACCGGATCGGAAACGCGACCCACTGAGAAGATCCGGCGAGAAACTCAGTGGGCTGTGTCTGAGAGTTAATTTACTCGTCGAGGCCTTCGTCGCAAGCGACGGGCTTGACGAGAACGGTGACCGGTGCTTGAAGTACCTAGAAGCACCGTTAGTGGATCGGGAGGATCCGAGATGACGTGTAAAGGTTTCGCAACAACCTACGTTCATTCGGTAACGTGCGAACTTATTGTGATACACTTCGTTCACGGTTGGTTACATAATATACTTACATAGTGTATTGCGCAAACGAACGCTCTGAGATCGTGGTCAATTAATGATAAAAAAATATGGTATTTTTTGTACGCTATAACAAAGTTAAGTCGTACACTGTGTGCATTACTAATTTGTACGTTATTACAAAATTAAGTCGTAGACTGTGTGGATTACTAATAAAAATCTTACGTTACGGACGTTTTTTCCCGGTTAGGGTACCCCTCCGCATCAACCCATAAGAAACTACGTTCCAATCTTATACCTTTAAACGAGCAATTCTTGTATATATTTATGTAAGCTTGTAGACTGCATGTTGTGTACGTGGCCATAGAGTAAGATTATATATAAGAATGACATTGGCACTGACACACTCAGATAGAGAATTTGATCTTGACCGTGAAGTGATTTATGAAATATTGGAAGTAAAAAACCTTTAATTGTCGATTTTTCTATTTTTAGGTGAATAGATTCACAATGTTTAAATGTTTTTAGTGTTTAANAATCACATGAATTGAACAAGGCTATTTTTGACAAAAACAGAATAAATTACAAGTTTCAAAAAGGTGATATGGTTTACATAATGGACTGTAATAAGTTAAACAGATCTAAAATGGATGAACTAAGAATAGGTCCTTTTGAGATCGAAGAAATGATATCAGATTCAGTATGTAGAATCAACACTGGAAAGAATAAAAAGTCCTTGGGATTGTACCATGTGACAAAACTCATTCCCCAGTTGGATTATTCAAATTAGCCCGAACTAATTTGCACTTTTGAGGGGGGAAGATGTAAGCTTGTAGACTGCATGTTGTGTACGTGGCCATAGAGTAAGATTATATATAAGAATGACATTGGCACTGACACACTCAGATAGAGAATTTGATCTTGACCGTGAAGTGATTTATGAAATATTGGAAGTAAAAAACCTTTAATTGTCGATTTTTCTATTTTTAAGTGAATAGATTCACAATGTTTAAATGTTTTTAGTGTTTAATTTTATAATAACAATAAACTTTTCTATTTTTAGATAAATCAAATTTGCGTTATTTACTCCAGTACCATCTGACATATTACATATATAATCTGAATCTCGGAAACGGCTCCAACGATTTTCATAAAATTTAGTAAACAGGGGATTTCGGAGGCGATAAATCAATCTAGCTTCGATTTATTTTCAGAAAATGTTGTTTTATTCGTGTTTTCAATAATCAACTCTTCCCGACATATATTGGCGATTAATAATACTATTTTTCTTAATTGAGGGCAACTAACCGCTTTAAAGACACAACAAGATGGCGTTATAAAAAAAACCGGTCATCATCTAGTAATAAACAAAACGTGTAAAATATATGTTTACTTAAACCGATGTTTTCTTGAAGTGATCACGAGTTGCAAGACTAATCGAAATCACAAGCTTAATTGATTTTGGCGGGCAAATTTTACCGAAGCGAGTTATGATTATTAAATTAAATACGGATTACGCCCTTTAGTCTAGTATTGCATGCTAAATCAAATCATTTTTCATATATTTCGTATCCCAAAGTAAAGTTTTCATCTGTAGATTTCCGAAAAATTATTTCCTGAGAGGTATTTCTTTGCGAATAAAATCAGCGACACAGTTAAACGTACACACACACACAAACGGACACACAGAGTGTCCAATACACTTTATCTACTGATATGATACTTATCTATGATTGTGACACAGAGTGTGTGGAATCTCATTTTTTTTATAAAGGAAGGATTAGCAGTGGCGCGAAGGTCTCTCCAGTATCACCAGGACAGATGAGGAGCATGGTCTCAGCCAAGAGGGGTGGGATTTGCTAACAGCTACCAGAGTGCTTCCAAAGGATACCTAACAACTCAAGGGCAGCTAATTCGCGAATGAATCTACTACCGCATCGGTATCGTTAGCCGCTGAAGAGTGTGCTTATTGCCAGCTTTTTAACGTTAGCGTAAAAGTCAACTCAAATTTGTATCGGCTCCAGTAAACACATCCATAGACATCTAAATCCGTAAATGCGCCACCCAACTTGAGATATAAGTTCTAAGGTCTCAGTATTGTTACAACGGCTGCCCCACCCTTCAGACCGAAACGCATTACTGCTTCGCGGCAGAAATAGGCAGGGTGGTGGTACCTACCCGCGCGGACTCTCAAAAGGTCCTACCACCAGTAATTACGCAAATTATAATTTTGATTTTTAATACACGATGTTACTATTCCTTCACCTTGGAAGTCAATCGTGAACAATGTTGAGTACGTATTTCATTAGAAAAATTGGTACCCGTCTGAGATTCGAACACCGGTGCATCGCTCAACACGAATGCACCGGACATCTTATCCTTTAGCCTACGATGACTTCAAAAGTTAATAATTTAAGTTAAGCAATAAAAAAAAAGTTTGTCTACATTTGCCGCTAGGGGCACTGTTCCAACTGCATACAAATATAAGTTAACTTTTATGCTATCGAGAACGTTAAAAGACTCGCACTAAGCACACTGATCCGGCGAGAAACTCAGCGGGCTGATGTATGGGTTGCAAAACGTTTCCGAAAACTATAAGAAGCACTCTGTGGTTCTTATTCGAAAACGGTGACTACTCTAACCAACTGAAAAATAATTTTCAATAATTTAGTATTTAATTTACTAATTTATATTGGTAATGTTCTCAAAACAAATATTTAAAATTAAACATTCTATCCTATCCTATCAGCCCATGGACGTCCACTGCTGGACATAGGTCTCCCCCAAGCCTCGCCACAAAGACCGGTCCTGCGCTGCCTGCATCCAGCGGATCCCCGCGAACCTCAATAAATCGTCGGCCCACCTTGTGGGAGGCCTACCTACGCTACGTCTTCCAGTACGCGGTCGCAACTCAAGAACTTTCTGGCCCCAACGGCCATCCGTTCTGCGAGAAATGTGTCCTGCCCACTGCCACTTCAATGACGTAATCCTTTGGTCTATGTCGGTTACCATGGTTTTCCTGCGAATCTCCTCATTTCTGATTTAATCTCGCAAGGAAACTCTTGGGTGACCTTGAGCCTTCTCATAAGGCCCATTGTGACATTAAACATTAAAGGTTCAGAATTCATGCGTTCAAGAAAACGCGCGGTGCGTTTTTCATCTTCTACGTTAGTGTCATGTTGCAGTTTTACGAAATATGAAATTACAAGATTTTTTTTATTTTTATTGACCTTTTAGGGCAGGGACGAGCCTTACGGCCCACCTAACGGTAAGTGGTTGCCGTCGCCCATGGACTTCATCAATGTCAGGGGCAGAGCCAAACCGCTGCCTACAACCTGCCTGTTTCACGATCAACTAAAACTTTATATTACCAATATGAAGGAGGAAATTCAGAAAACTTCAGAAAAACATCAAGGAAGGCTGAAGAGACAGTTGGCTACCAAAGCAGCAGTACGAAGTTCTATTAAATAAAATAACATATTGTTATAAACAGATGATCTTCTAATGAAAAACTGCTCTTGCGGACACACTACCACTTCTCACAGCACAGCTACTTACATCATATGCTAATTGCAGTTTATTAGTAAATTATCGCACCATATTCTTACGCGCTGTGGTTCGGGATAAATAAAAATTCTACCGAATTACAAGTTAACACTGAATTAGCACTTAGAACACTTAAAACACTTCATAAACACTTTCATAAAATCGCTCAACTCGCTTCTTCCGCTTCGCTTCATGTGATCCGTTCGCTGTTTCGCTTCGAGTAGTTTTAGATTACTGACTGCGTGCCATCTCTGCAACGCTTTTATTCTCCTCCTTCAGTCGATCGCTCATTGCTGAGCATCATGCTGCGCCCGCCTGTGGCCTTTTTTTGTAATTTGTAGCCACTTTTGTCGGTCAGTGGCACAGTGAAGTGCGTGGCTCAGTGTCATGTCCAGACACTCGGATACTTGGTCACTCTATCTTTTTTGGCTCCGACCTCTGGATCGTCTTCCATCCACTTTACCCGTCACTATGAGTGTCTCCAGGTTGTCAGAGGGTTTTCTTGCTATATGAACAAAATATTGGAGCACTCCATATAGGCATTAAAATCTGGTGGATAGGCTCTGGTCAACTTTTAGCTCGTTGAGAATGGAAGCGTTCGTCCGGAAAGCCGTCCAAGGGATGCGCAACAAGCGCCGCCAGCACCACATCTCAAACGCGTCTATGCGTCGCATGTCAGACTCTTTCAAGATTCGGGTTTGTTTTTTTTTTTATGATTGAAGTATTACTGGTGGCCCGGAGGCCTTTCCAGTTTCACCAGGACAGGTTCAAGATTCAGGTCTCAGCCCCATACAAAAAGATTAAGAAAACGAGCGTCTCAACAATTTGCACTTTTGTCTTCTTGAGTATGTTCCGATCTCTCCATATTTTGTTTAACTGGCTCATAGTGGATTTGGCCATTCCGATGCGTCGCCTTATTTCGGTTTCCGATCCACCTCTATTGGAAATAATCGAGCTGAGGTACTCGAAAGTCTTGACGATGTCGTATTGGCCAAGAATATTATTCTCGTTAAGGGTGCCGGATTTATCCACGATCATGATCTTTGTTTTGGACTGGTTGATCTTTAGCCCCATGTACTTCTCAAGCGTTCTAGGTGCTACTAGATCCTTCGATATTCGTTCGACTATTCGGCGATAGATGGCGTTACTCTTAACGGCGTAACAATATTTACCAGCCTAACTAAATAGCTTAAGTAAACAACTTATTTACTAAAAGATTAAATACTGTGTCGCAGACGGGTAATTGTTTTCCGCAAACTTTAATTAAATTCATGATTAGTTCCCTGAAGCTTTCTTTGACTTTCTTACTGATAGTGCTTTGAGACATTTTAATTATAAAGTGGACTAGAACCTTCCAAAGTTTAGTCACTTAAAATGTTGTAAACGATATTGACTTTTCTATACTAATATTGCAATACAAAATACAAGAGGAAATATTTGATCGTTCGTTTGTATTGAATAGGCTCCGAAACTACTGAACCGATTTGAAAAATTATTTCACTGTTTGGAAGCCAGACTATTCCCGAGTGACATAACCTATATTAAAAAAAAAATAGAGTAGTTACTAAAACTCCGAAAATATAACCGAAGGTGTAAAAAAAATACTTAAAATATTAATTACATCGCGTGCGCAGCGAAAACAATTATTGATGATAGATTAAATAATGTAGTATTACTTTTTAGAACACATTATTATTTACAAAAAGTTTCCGGACGGCATATGTCTATATATTATAGTTATGCCACAATAAGCGTTGTTTTATTTAAAAAATAAAACAACGGTAAATATCGTTTACGGGGAGGGGAAGCTCTGACTCAATAAACTCAATGGCTTTTGTTTTGTATGTGTGGCGGTACCCATCATACAACGCGAGATAATTGACAGATGCCTGAATCTCGCTTACAACATTTTCAAGATAAGCCTACATAATATATACAACAACATTCGAACCGTCGGTCTGTCGAGTAATATCACCCGCTCGGTGGAAGATCTTCCCTTTGTCGTTTTAGCCTCCCCACATATGTATGACCTTTTTACAAAAATAAGAAAAACAATAATATAAAAAAGAGATAAAAAACAAAATTTAATTGAAAATAAAAGTTCATTAAAATAATAATATTCAAACTACCTTTATAATTTTCTTTTTTTAGTAACCTGACGCATATAGAATAGAAGGGTTGATGGGATGATAGAAGGGTATTATAATTTTTACATACACAATATTATAATTTTTTATTTTGAAATTTTTGTTGAAGGCCCGAGCGAAGCTAGAGCGGGCCGCTAGTTGACAATAAAATCACCGATTTTTTTCGCATATTCTCCAATCGCTGAAAGAATGTATCCCTCCCGACAGTCTTAATCGAAGGAACGATGTAGCTTTGAAGTTATATTGAGTATGATATAGTAATAATATATATTTATTGTACACTAGCTGACCCGGCAGACTTCGTAGTGCCTCAATCGATAAATAAAAGACACATCAAGGGGACACATCAAAGGATCGTATGGAGTTTTCGAGTGTATAGTCATAATAAGGTTAAGAATAAATAATATACGGACAGAAAGGACTGTACAGGTTTTTTAAAGATCATTTGTAGGAAACCTATAAGGGAGCCGCCATCCAACTTTCAAAATACGTCTCTGAGCACGTTCAAGTTTTAGAAAGTGTGTTTTGGAAGACCCGCCCCATGCCACTATGCAGTACCGAGTGACTGATTGGCAGGCTTTTCAGGATATTATTTTTAGTGGTAGCAGTATCAAATTTAACGATAACGGTGCCAATACATGAAGATTGCTGTTTTGGTTTAACTCTGTTATAAAAGTTTAAAGATAATAATATGTCCTACTAAATACGGAATGAAATACCTTACTCTAACTTATTTATACTGAAAGGTGACCATGTGTTCGAGTTTGAGCAATGCGACCTCAAATCTCAAAGTGGATGCTGGCATTCGTGTTCATTTTAGCCTAAAAATACTGAAAACAAGCTTTTGAAAGAACAACATCCCTAAGAAAATCGTGTCAATTTTTTCAAAAACATATCAATCAGTCTGTCGCGCTAAATGAATACAGATGGGTAGTTTATTATTGAATTTTACATAGTTTTAGGATTAGAGCTTAGTGACATCATTACCACCACCCTGCCTATTTCGGCCGTGAAACTAGCGGCATTGAAAATTTCGGGAATTAACGAAGTGACACAACATTACTATTTAAAAATGTATTTATTGCTTTTCGAAGTATTCTCCGCGAAATTTGACACATTTTTCCATACGATGGAACCAATCATTGAAGCAACCTGATTCCGATAGAGGCACCCGTCACGTGCGGACGTGCTCATCGACCACTCGTTCGCCCGGTCTTTGTTCGCCCGGCTTTTGTTAGCCCGGCCATTGTTCGCGCGGCCTGTGATCGTGATACATCTGCCGACCAAGTGTTTTTCCTGGAAGCTTTTATTTGTTTCGTTTTAGTTATTTTTGTGTTCGTGGTACATTTGCCGACAAAGTGGTTTCCTGCAAGTATTTATTTGTTTTGTTTCTTTTTGTTATTTCTGATTTGTTTTGCTTTTTCTTTGTCCTGTAGTAATCGCGCCGCATTGCCACCTGTGTTCAATAGAACCGCTCAGGTCCGAGAAGTTGGGGCCTCGCCGCAAGGCGAGTGTTTTCAAGACCCGGGGCCGCCCCACCTGGGTACTCAGCGATCATGGACGCTGTATTCGCGGAATTCCTCCGACTTCACCACCCACAGCTCGCCTCAGAGTTTCTGGCCTTCAAGGCCAATCACACTGCGAGCCCTCTCGAGGACTCCGCCGCGCTCGCTGCTCCTGCGTCGCCTGTACCTGCGTGCAAAGCTTCTGCATTGAGCAACGCAGCCTCCGTCGTGCCTGCCGCTCCCGTGTCGCCTATACTGGCGAGTAAAGCTGCTGCGTCGTCCGCTGTGACCATCGTTTCAGCTGAGCGATCATCCGCGGCCTCCGTCGCGCCCTCTAAAACACCTACACTTGCTCGTAGGTCGCCTGCACCCGCCTCCTCGTGCTCCGACTCTGACTCGGACATGGAGGTTGACCTCGCCCCCGCCTCATCGACGGATGGA